>JAKSZP010015783.1:0-326510 GCA_022478985.1 Massospora cicadina
AATAAAAGGGTTGGTTGACTAATGTCAAGAGAGTGTCTGTAACTCTCTCATTCCCAGCAAGGTGATGTGGGACGCAAACCCACATTGCTAAAGAACTAGCCATTAAGAAAAAGGGAAAGAAGACACCTCAAATGGTGCCTGTGCAAAAGGTACCCCAGGCAAGGGTGTAGAGCGCAACATATAGTACCAGGTAAGTGAGGAACATAACAGCTTGAGTGGACCCCAGAGGTAGTCCATAATCAAAAGTAATTTGGCGTCAGGGGGCTTGGGGCCTCGATCTGGAGGGGACCTGGACAGCCCAAGGGAGCACCTGGAATTTTGGTAAATTGTGATAAAAGGTAGTGTCCCACATAGTTGGAGACCTCCCTGAAGAGGTCTGCCATCAAGTTAGCCCAAGGAACCATAAGTAAAATGGAAAAAAACGGGTATTTCTATTTAAGAAAGTCAACCAACGAGGAATGTTGGTTGCAAAAAACATATTTAGAGTGGGCCATGGAAATTCAGGTTCTGCGGAAGTGCGCCCAAGCCTTGACGCTCCAATAAACAGACGCTTCCATATGTTTTAGTAAAATACACTGAAATTGCCTTCACTCAAGTAATCAATTGAAGCTGTATTTTACCCAAACTTAAAATTTCATAACTTGAACGGGATTTGAACCCTTGCTCTCTAATTAACCAAATCAAACCATCTTCATTTGTAATGTAAATCGTTTGTTTCAGTGCCTGGGCTGAGATCAGAGGCTGGGCGTTTTGCACCCCATTAGTATCAACCTGGGCATGCTTGGCTTGCACCCAGCGTTGATCTAAGGTGTGTTTAAGGTCAGGAAGAGCCTGAAGTTTCACCTTATGAGCCTCCTGTCGCCCAGCCTTATCTCTAGCATCAGTTCCCACTATCAAGTCATCCAACCATGTCAGTTCTGGTATTAGCCAAGAACTATGCCATCCCTGTAAAGAGTTGTAAGCTGGGTCCAAAATTTCTGGGCCCGTACCAAATCATCAGAGCTATTAATTAGGTCACCTTTGAGTCGAGTTTACCAGCGGGTTCCAGAGCTCACCTAGTTATTTACACTTCCCAGCTGCAGGCTTTTGGGGGTGAGGGGCCTGAGCGCCCCAGTCCGTTGAATCCTAGAGAAGAAGAGATCCCATAATATGAGGTGGAACGGATACTGGATGCCAAGTGAGTGAGAGGTTGACAGCAGTTGTTGGTGAAGTGGAAGGGCTATCCAGTAGAGGAGTCAACGTGGCAGACGATGGAGGACTGTGCGCGTTGCCCAGAGAAGGTCTGGGAATTCTGGTCTTCACAGGGGGGTGATGTAACAGATCAGGAGGCACCTGATTCATGCATTGACTTGGATTGGGTGGAAGCCAATCCAAATGTGGCCCTGGTTCAACGGGCATCAAATTTAGTAAGTTCAGAGCTGGGCAAAATCGCCATCCTAAATCTGAATCACCTCCACAAAATGATGATGGGCTTACATGGGGCGTGGATGGTGATCTGGTGGGATGGCGATTCTTTGCTAATGATGTGGTGGTCGGGGTTTGGAGGAGTTTAACAAAATGAAAAGCTTATCTGATGTTTGCAATATATTATTTAAGGGAAGACGCTGCAGCCCTGAAGGGCAGTTGTGTCTTCTACAAAGAAGTTACAAATAAAAGATTTTGCTGAGCTTGATATTTATTAAATTTATTTTTCTAAAAAAAAAGATCAGATCCAGGTCATGAGCTCTGCCAGTGAGCTTGGTGTGGCGTTGGCATTGTTCTCAGCCCTTTTCTGGTCCCAGACCCTTCTACTAATGTGCAGTGTAGTGGGAACAGTGGTCCAAGAGTAGGTGGCAATGACAAGATATGGCGGTCAGGTTTAGGGATAGGCCTCTGCCGGCCTGTACCTAGTATGGTCAGTAGCTTGGATCTTACTGCCCAATTCATTTGTTGCATATTGGCGCGAACCTGCCCATTACAATCACCCATTAACTTTGAGAAACTTGCATCTAAAGATCAGGATAGATATTAGTAACATGATTTATCAAATTACTTGGTTCTGCTCTCAGCTTGGGATAACACCAGTTCTGACAAGCTGAGCTCAAAATTAATACAAGTGGCCTTCAATCTAATGCAGAGTGATTTATTTGTTATTCAAAGCTGAGAAATTTACTCAAAAGAGAAACTGCTGTCCCAACTGGCAAGGCAACGCCCACTGACAAATTTAACTGAAGCGGGATTTATCCCCAAATTTTGAGAACAAGGTTGTTGGCTCAGATGAGCTGTGCCCTGCAGGTTGCACCATGATGTACCACTATGCCTTCAACTACCACAAGCTCAAGATTCCAAAAGCTCTTGAATTCAAGTTCTCTGTCAACCTCAACTCACAATCTCACACCTCTTATGATGCCACATCAAATGCGTTCAGCTTTGAGGATACCAAATTGTTTCCAACTGTCAGTGTAGATGAGAACCTTACTAAGACCTACTTCATTGTGGAACCAGACTTGGAATGCCCCAAAAATCATTCCAAGGTTGAATATGAAATGTCACCAACTTCTCTCATGTCATGCATCAGTTTAAGGATCAGGATCAAGGCAAAGGCCACTGACAATAATCAACCTCTGTGAGGTAATGGGTTTTGGTATGCTTGACCCAGCACTGTGCCACCATACAATGTTCTCTCACATGTTTGCTAGTGGAACTGACAGCTACCTGACGTCATACAATTTATTTGTCCTCTGGCGCAAATCAGGAAAATATCATACCTGGTGCCTGGATCATCCCATAAGTTACATGCGCATCAAGAAGGCCATTGTCATCCACTCCTGGCTAGTTCTCAAATGGAAATCACACTCAATCAATAGTAACCTAGGGACTCAGAACCTCTTACTCAAATCACCAGACTTAAAATGCCCTGTGAATTGTTCCAAGGTCACCTGCAACACCCTTGCCAACCTAGCTGCCAAAACCAAGTGCAAGTTTTACCCCCTAAAAACCAAATATTCTGTACTGGATTATGGTCAAAATTAAAAAAATAACGGTGACAAGTCACAGACGTTGCTGGCCAAGTATGTTGCTGCAAGGCAGTTCATTACGCTCAACTCTGAACGCAAGATTTCCCAACGCAGAAGAACTTCAGCACGTGGCCCAGGCTCTCCTCAATATGAAGACTCAGAGTGGCCTTTTGACCCAAGCTGAGATGGCTCAAACCTTGACCAACCATCTGATATGCATTTTTGAGTCTCAATTTAAAGTACATCAGTCAAAGGAACCTGATAAGATTAACCAACCATTTTACAACAAGAGTACACCACAAGTGCCTCAACAATTTCTCAGGTCAATATTTTAGAAGGTAAAAACACTTACTCCTCTTGGAAAATTCTTGAAGGAAGCTCTCTCAGGATTCTCCCTATGCAAGGTGGATGCCTTGTTCTGGTAAGATCAACAGATACTAAAATGTGGGACTTAATTTCTGAGACACTCAAATGGTCCCATATTTCCTGAATTAAGGATATATATATCATCAATTTAGGCTTTAAGTTTGGTGAATTACTTGAATTACTCCAAATTTGGCTAATGAGCTTTTAATTATACTCACTGATATATTAACAAATTTTCAAGGCCACTTTCACATGGCTCCATCATTAGTGGCCCAAAAATCCCTTTATTTTAACCAACTGTTAATTCTGAAGCTAGCATGTTGGATCTCTGAGCCTGGACTTATTGAAAGAGCTCCTACCTGATGCTAATAATAATTTACTTATGCTATGAAACTATTACCAGGAGATCAAGGAGCTCAGATGACTTTCCAGGTGGGACGCAATGATGGACAATCCACTTGGAAATCATGAATGATAAATGAATTACTCTTCAACATTTCTAGAAATTCATGATTTTCTTTTTGCTTTTAACTGTACTATAAATAAAACTGTCTTACTTTTAATAGCGCACAATTTTCAGAAGAATTTATTAGTTACCTTATTTTTATCTAAGTTTATATCCTATTACAGTGAAAACCCACCTATATCTGTGTCTTATGAAGCCTCTGCTTTCTCAGATAACTGTAATGGAGGAAGCCTTTTAGACATAGTTCTATATTTGTACAGCCATTTTCATAGTATTAAATAGAAAGTTTTATAAATAAGATGTGAAATTTATATAATTTCAATAGTAATCATTATATTGTTATAGTTGAGCAATTAGATATTTAGTGAATTTATTAATTTAAATGTTTTTCAATTCAGTTGGTGGTTTTGGGTTGATAAATAATATTGATGCTTTAGCAAATGGCTAGTGATTATATAATTCATTAATGAAACTGGTTTAGAATAGTTTTTGATAGTTTTTGGTTGTTTCATAAGTTTAGTTTATGTTTACAAAGCGTTTTATTTATTTGCTTATTTGGTATGCTTAAGGCTTTAGCTAAGCGGGTAATTAGTTTGTCTATGATATAAGTTCAATTTACTTAACCTGAATCATTTTTTATTTACCTAAGTAATTCCAGGTAATACCACAATATATTTTGAATTCTATATATAAAATAGAAAGACATGTGTGTATGTACATTGATCCTGATAATCTGTTTGTCCAGTGGCTATGCTTAGGCAATGCATTAAATTGGTAGAACAGTTCTTATTGGTTAAAAAGTGACCATGCTCAGACAGTGCATTGTATAATAAGTACCTATAATGGTAAAGAAAATAATCTTAAATTCAAAAAAGACTCTACCTTATGTAATCTTATAAATTTTAGAAATATATACCTATATACAATTATAATATAAATGATTACCTTGAATTGATATTGCAAGCAATAGTTTAAAACCAAAAAATAATTTTCTGACATAGTCATCAAAGTTATTTAATTTTATCTTGTATCTATGTTTATTTTAGTTTTTCTTTGAACTATGAGATGTTATGTTATGCAATTTATTTAGTAGTTTACAATCAAGTTCAGTTAAAGCTTCTTAAACCTTAGGGTATGTTAGCTTGACTATTAATTGTCCATTTTATATAAAGTTAACTACTTTATGCTTTTTTTATTAAGATTTAAAATACTTTCAAATGATTTTCCCTAATTTTTACAAGAAGTCTGTGTCATATTAGGTTACAATTGGTTCAGTAGTTTATAATAGAGTATGTTGAATATATACAAAAATGATTTTTAGATATAGAGATGTTTTGGTTAAAGTTTAGTGGTATTTAATTAATCCAATAGGTATAAGTTAGATTTGCTGAATGGTTGCTTCTTTTTGATCAATTCAATAGATCTAATGGTTTTAGGTATCTGGTTAGTGGTTTTTTAATTTGATATTTAAATTTACTTTAGCTGAGTGTTGGTGATTTATGATGATTTGATAAAGCTTAAGTTTATTTGGCGGTGATTTAGCGAAAATTAGATGTTTTTACATTCATTTGGTTCTGGCTAAGTGGTTGGTGGTATTTTTGGGTAATTTGATAGGTTCTTTGGATTTGCCAAGTGGTTTGATGGTATTATTAATTCAGTAGGGTTAATTGGTTTTGGCTAAGTGGTTTGTGTTTTATTTTTGCTTTGGTAGGTTCACCTGAAATGGTTAAGTAATTGGAGATTAATCAGTTTGATATCTCAATGGTAATAAGTAAGCGTTTTGTGTTATCTATAGTAAAACTAAGGGGAGGATACCCTAGTGGTAGAATAGGAACCTCTACCGCTGCCTCCCCGAGTTCGATTCCGGTAGAGGAACTTTGGGTAGGGGACGACTGACTGTTTTGGCGTTGCGCACCAATGCCCCGAACCGAGATAGCGAATAGCAAAGGCGGTCCATGGAGTTCTTGGCCTATCATACGCTGCGCATGGAGGTTTTCTGGATTTTTCCTCCTTTTCCATTCATTCGATTTCCCCTCAATCGGTGCGGTATCGTCCCCAGGTCGGCCCACCTCGAATAAAATTAAAGTAAAACTAAATTAATCAATCCAGATTGTCTTGAAATAAATAAATTCAAGCAACACCGGGTAATTCCACCAGCTATATATGACATTAGGATAGTTAGCCGAGCAGATAGAACTGCTTCCACCTTAAGTATAGGTTTTGAGTTCGAAACCTGTACTGGCTAGAAAAATTCTCGGTGTGGTATATTTGTCCCAAGGTCGACCCACCTCGAATAATCTATATATACAAAACAAAGTCGTGTTAGTTACACCATTTATAACTCAAGAACGGCTAAACCGATTTTTATGATCTTTGCTTTGTTGGATTTGTCTCCGCCCCTAATAGCAGAATAAATTTTAAAATATTATTTTAATAGTAAAATAAAAAGTTTTATATGTAACAAGTGAAAATCCTATATATACTTCGATAGCATTCGCTATATTGTTACAGCTGAGCAGTTTGATATACAGCTGATTTGATATTTTAAATGGTTTTTTTAAGTGGTTAGAGTTCATTCGGGTATTTAACAAGTTTATCTAAATCAAAACTTTGAATCAAAAGTCAAATTGATTTTAAAAATACCTCCTCTAGCATAATCGGCTCAGCTTTTGGCTCTAATCTTCAACTCTATAAAAGGTCAGTTGTTCGAATCTTGCGTAATCTATATATAAAAGCAAATGTGTATGTGTGTGTGCGCGATGCCCAGCCAAAACTAGAGCATGTATACCTCTGAAAATTTGGCTATAGGTGGACGGGAGGGTGTCCGTGTGCACTTTGAAGCCTGATTTTTAATTTTCATAGTAAAATAAAAAGTTTTATATGTAACAAGTGAAAATTTTATATGTTTTTAATGGAAATCGGTATATTGTTACGGCCGAGAAGTTTGATATTCGGTTGATTCGGTAGTTTAAATGGTTTTGTCGAGCGGTTGGTGGGTTTGTATTGATTAATAAGCTTAACGGTTTAAATAAAGTTAGTGATTGGTTGATTTAATAAAGTTGATTGGTTTTGGTAAGTAGTTGTGATTTTGGTTGTTTCGATACATTTAGTTTTGGTTTACAAAGCGGTTGGTGATTGGTTGATTTTTAATCTAATGGTTTTAGCTAAGTGGTTTAGTGGTTTAGTTAATTCGATAGGTTTAATTGGGTATGGCTGAATGGTTGGTAAATTTATATTGATTCAGTATAATTTGATTACTTAATTTTATCGATAACCATCTACAAATATAAAAATTATGAGATTATCAGATGAACTTTAAGCCCACAAACAAATCTGTGTTAAACTGGGTATCAACAAGAATTAATCTTTAATTTTATTTACAAAAGAATCAGTATGTTAATTTGTTTATATAGATGCATTATCTCGAGCAAATAACCAAAAATCACCAAACTTGGCACAAGTATTCTATAAAGTTTGGGAACGGAATGCTAATATGTAATTGTTTAGTATAATCATATAAAATTAAACATTAGTTCTATATAAGATCTAGAACGTATATTTCTAATGGTAATTATATAGCAATTTGGCTGTGTATTCATATTCATTTAATTCAATAGTTTCATAGGCTTTGATATTTAGTTGGTAGTTTTTGGCTGGTTTGTAAGTTCAATAATTGGTTTTTGCTGAGTGGTGGTTTATTTTTTGGTTGATTCGATAGGCTCAATAGTTTCAGATAAGAGATTGATGGTTTAATTAATTTGGCAGACTTAATTGATTTTAGCTAAGTGGTTGGAGGTTGGAATTTTTAATAGGTTTAATGGTTTCTGAACTTATTGATAGCTATCTACCAATATAAAAGCTAAAATAATTTAGAATCTGATTGATTTGATAAGTTTATTTTATTTGGCCGAGTGGTTGATGGTTTTTGGTCGAATCGATAGGATACAGTTTAGCTTTGGAGGTGATTAGTTATTGGTTGATTTGATAAGTTCAGTTAGTTTTAGCTGAGTGGTTGGTCTTTTTGGTTGCTTCGATTGAGCAATTAGATTTAGCCGAGTAGTTATTGCCTAACTATATATAAAATCTAAATTAATCAATTCAAATCACCTGAAATTCTAGACACCGTAGCGAAGCACGGGTAACTCCGCTAGTTTTATATATAAGACATTATTAACCAAGGTTTCTCTTAAACTACAAAAGCTAGGGTAGAAATTTGGCATAGAGGTTCTGTCAAATTTGTAGTTCCACTAAAAAACCATTCTTTAGGATTTTCTTAAGTATTTTTAATATGTGGAAAAGCAGTTTAAAATTCTCTTTAATAAACTGAGTATTATAAATTGATCTAAAATTGAGAAAGTTTTCAATAAATTATTCTAAGAATATCTAAGCCTACATTTATAAAATTTGGTATGTATTTGCAGCTTTGGTGTTAGAGTATCAAGTATATAATGTTTTTAAAGTCAATTATAGCATCAAAAATTGAAAAATTATACCTATATTTTTATATATAAGTTACTAATAATTAATGTTTCTCTTAAATTACAAAAGTTGGGAATTTTCTTTTTTTTAGTACTAGATGGTCCCAACCCGAGGGGTGTTAGGAATTTTCAATTTGACATGATTGTTCTTTTTAAATTTGTAGTTAATCTAAGAAACCATTCATTTCAAAAAATTTATTATGTAAAAAAGTTTTTTATTTTTTATTTAAATAAATCTCTATTATATGAACAAATTGAACGTAAAAATGGTAATATACAAAATTCACAAAACTAACAAACCAACATTTGAATTTTGCTCTAGTACTAAAAAAAACATTTGAATTTTGCTATGTATAAGCACACGAGTTTAGGATTATGGTGTATGTAAGGGATCTTATACACAATTTTTACTACAAAAAAATAAAAACTTTAAAACTTTACTTATATAAGCTAATTTTCTCATATATCCTAAACCACATAAGCATGTATTTAAAAATTTGGGATGAATGATTTCTTAGTTCATTGATACCTACAAAGAATTTTTATAATGTCATTTACTTTTTTAATTAACGTCTGGTTTTATTATTTAATAAGTACTATTATAAACAATTCGAGTTTGTAAATCTTATTAAAAATATTATTTCTCCCAACCTGAAAAACTACTAAACAAAGTTTGGTATATATAAACTCTTGAGCATTGAGTTCTAAGTAGAATGAGTTTCTGAAATTTTATTTCTATATAAATTTATATAAAGAACTTTATATAAATATATAAAAGCCATATAATTCTTATCTTCTAAATCACATGTTAGTAATTTAAGGTTTAATATGGCATATATTGTTTATAAACTCCTACTAAAAACCATATAGTAAACTAGATAAAGTATCTATTCTATATACAGTTGGTGAGAATTATTTAATAATGTTTCAGCTAGTGGTTTGGTTTTGATTAATTGATTAAATTGGTTTCATAGGTTTGCCATGCAAGGGTGGTTAGCTTAATAGGGTATCTCCTGCTACCAACCTGCTGAAGGTTTGAATTATAACAAGCTAAAAAATTATACTGGCTAAGACAACTTATTTTCTCCCTTCCTCTCTTATTGTCTTATATCAAAAATCGAATACAAAATGTGGAGTTAAAAATATAAGTAAAATTGGGCATTTTCCTAGCAAGGTGAAACCTGTTAACACTATGGTGCAGGTTTGATTTATAACAGGTTTGAAACTTATACTATCTAGGATAAAATATTGTTTTCTGACATCCCCTTTTATATTATTTATTAAAGAATGTTTAAGATCTGAATATTAAAAGTAAATAAAGATAGGGTGGTTGCTTAACAGAGTAGTTCCTGCTACCACTAAATATTTAATTTTTAAAAATAGTTATTATAGGTGATTTAGTTATTTAGTTGATTTTATAGATTCAATGGTTTTGGGTGAGTAGTTGATGGGTATCTATGGTATAAAATCTAAAGCAAAAAATTTAAATCATCTGATAAATCATAAATGCTGTAGCAAAGCAAAGGAATCTGGCTGCTAGTATATTTATATAATAGATGCAACAAAAGTTCTAACCATTCCACTCTACAATGTATATTATGCTCCATTAGTATGGGGTTTTATTTGCAACTATTTATAGTTGCAAAAGATGATTCTTTTTATATATTTCTTATATTTATATAAAGTAGGCTAAAATTACCACACAATCAGTAACTTAAACTACAATTTTATTTTTTTGTAATGATCAATTACATGATATTATATATACTTTAATTAGTCACTATTATACTATAGTTAGCTGATCTTGAGATGCATACTATACTGAAAGAGTCATGGAGCAAAATCTTACTGATAAAGGACAAAACTTAGTCATAAAAATGTTTTTTAATATCCTTAAAGTAAATTTTTTTATAAAATTACGTGGCAGATGGCTAGTTTCTTCTTTAACCAATAAACTCCCATTTTACTGTGGACATTATGACTAAGATTTTATATTTGATATGCTAATATTTATGTGAGGAGTTTATGTAAATCGTTAGCTTCTACTTAATGTATATTGATTAGTAAGTAAAGTATTATCAATTAAATTAATTTTGTTTAAAATAATTATTTAATAAAAAAATTTAGGGAACTACTTTATATAGAAAATGTGGTAATCTATGCCTCATAAGTATCATCTATATTGGAACAAAAATTGGTTTAATTTATATACACTATATTCTATAGTACTTTATTATTAATATTAATAGTTACAATAAACATAACCTGATTTATAGTGCTATTACTAATTTATTTAGTGAATTTTTTAAATTAAATAATATTTTCTCTCATTAGCAACACTTAATTGATTATAGCCATTTTGATTTGACTTTACCTAAGTCAATAAACATACCATAGGGAAGTGTTAAATTATGTTTAGAGAAAACAACTGGCAGCATGCTGCTGTGACTGAAGAGATCCAACCCAATGGTCATGCTAATCCCCTTGGTAATAAGCATATGCTACAGGAATACTCAGTGCTTACAAGGCACTTTACCAATAATGGCAGAGATCTACCCCCTACAGACTTGTTCCCGCAATTCTACTAAAATAAAATCTTGTACCACCAGATTTCCCTTTTCATGCCAATCTCACCGGTGCACCATGTTATCCATTTTTATTGTAGGGTATTTGACCAAGTCTCCATTAGAAATCAGAGCAACAGCAGAAATTACTCCATGCTTCTACCTTCCTCAAAGGAAACTTTTATTGTGGTTGTCTGATTTAGAATTTTTTATCACAGAGTTAGCTGACAAAGCTGCAAAAGTAAAAGTTGAAGTTGAGATTTGATGAATGATGCATTATATGTGTGGAAAACACCTACTGGAATAAAGATTCGCTATTTTTATTAGTTTTGATAACCTTCTCAGCCCCTTCCTCAAAACTTTATTAAACAAAACCTTAAAAAGTGCTTAAAAACATATTGTTATCAAGCAGTTTATATTAGAATAGTTTTATAACGCCAAAGCTCAGCAGCGGCAAATCTATCTCTGTTATTGAACCCCTTAAACATATCTGGAATGACTTGTCTAAATTTTCACAGGTTGCTTTTTAGACTCCCTGATTATATTAATTCTGAACCATTTATGTCCCTCCTATAATGCAGCACCTATGTTCACTAAACAGCAGAAAGCACAAAAAAAGCGCTGAAAAGAGATGCCAAGAAGGCAGCACATGAATAAAAAACCACAGATACACTCTTTGAGTCATGATGACACTGGCGGCTTGACCTTCTTTCACCACCCAGTACCGCCAGTGAGTGCCCATGCAGCATATAGACCTGATCAATACTTAGCAGCATTTGATACAGATGATTCTGCCACACAACACAACACTTATGAAAATGACAAAAATGACAATATTATCCACATGATAAACCTTCCAAAAATCAGATTGTTTGAAATATTATACTTAATTTGACACAAAACTTTTGTCTGATCTAAAAATCTGAATACACACTCAGATAAGGGACAAAATTCAGGCAATCGATATCTCACCTAAAGATAAGATGATCCTATGGACGTGGCTGGGTCTAATGACCCAGCTTACCGCTCATTGAGCGGCCTGAGCACCCTACTGAAAATAAGGACACTCAACATCACAGGAATCAGGGCTTATGCATCCCAGGCCAAAAAACTGAATTTCTTACATAATTCTTTTAGGTTCATTATTTGCCCTTATAAGGGGCTTAGCTTTGTTAAAACTTATATTAATTTTAAATGAATGAGCACTAGTGATAATGATATTATGGAATATTGAGGAGTTTAATCTCCTTAACATATATACCTATAATAACTCATCTTACTAAATGACTTTCTCATGTGAGTATCCCAATTAAATCTGTCAAATACCACCTTTGTTCTGGGTGATATTAATTGTTGGTCTAATGCTGCAACTGACCATTGGACACTAACCTCTCAGTAACCACCTGGCCATATTAAATTAAAATGAGTCACACAGAGTATTATATGATCCCCTCCTCATTAATTCTCCTGAGTTAATGCACATGGTACTGCCACATATACTACAGGCAGATTGTTGGCTATTTTTCATTAACTATATTCTTCCCATCTTACTTTAAGCCAATAATAGCCAGATAAGATACTACTGTGTTGCAATTTTTGGACCACCAATTAGTTACAATCACCCTGGATACACTTGATCACCTAATTGATTACCAAGCTGGAATAACGTAATTAATGGTACAATATCTAGTGAGGAGTTCTCACACCGGATGAACCAAGCTTTTTTACCCTATATAATGTACCCATTTTGTAAAGATGCCTTAGTAACATAGGGTCTGATGAATTAACACATCACTGCTGCTGCAAATTGGATTCCACGCGGTGGCATCACACATCTACAGCAGCAGCTACTAACTTCCAGCTCTCTTTTGACAATCTAGAAAGAAACGCTCCACGCTGGTAGTTTAGCCCAGCTTGAACTCATGTATGGGATGCTACATCTATTCATTTGCAATAGTTAGGTATTGCAGGCCAACACTATAGAAGAATCTTGGCTGGTGCCTCTCATATCATTTAGGGGATTTTCAACAAGTTACTTTATGCATCACTATACTGCTTAAGACAAGGCACTTCTTTTACCCAGATTCAAAAAGCAAGTCAAATTGTTTTTCCCGCCAATGAAGTATATGAAATGATTCACCAATGTTACACCAACCTGTATCAAGCTGCTGACTGTAACCTAGAGGACATACAACAGTTTTTATCCAAAATTAAAACCCACTATCCTCTTAACATATCCAGTCTTATTAGTATCTTTTTTAATGAAAAACTATGGGATGCTGTACTCAAGGCATCTCTTCACAAAAGCCCCTGGCCTAGGTGGTAATCCTTTTTGATTCCATCAGGCACACTTCAATTTAATTGCACCTTTACTAAAAGCTTTATCTTAAGCTTTTTAGAAACTAGCCTACTGCCTGGAGGGTCAGAATCCTTTGTGGTCACATTCCTTAAAAAGGGGTCATAATGATCTGGGTAACTAGTGCCCAATCTCACTCACCAACGCGAGCTCTAAAATAATGGCTAAGGTACTGTGTAAGCGTCTAGGTAACATTTCTCAAAAAGCCATAGTTGCAATCAGTATAGGTTCATTCCCACTCACAGTATATAGGACAACATCCATAATTTATTCAATATAGGTCAGTCCAGGTCAGATGGTGCCAAAATCTTCTGGGACCAACAAAAGGAATATGATCATGTACATTAAAATATCTTAAGGTGACCCTTAAAAATTTCCGCCTTCCTTTTAGTTCTATTAATTGAGGGATGATTTCACTGAGTCAGTCACCATGGCTATCCAGGGCCTAGAATTTGTTACTGACTGTTGATTCTTTGGTAATACTAGTTAAATCCACCAAGCTGGTTTGCACAGAGTATTAGCCACTGAGCAACGGAATGGTTAATATGCAGATCACTGATCCTTAATAAAACCAATAAATAAGATATGGAGCAATTGCCCCAATTGAAACTTTTATTGTAATAGTAAAATGCAGAACTTATCTGTGGACTACAAAAAACCTTCTTCTCTCATTCTTCCGCTCAATTTTTATCTCAGTTGTCTAGGTCAAATCTACCCTCTGCTTAGTAATCTCCTATTTGTTTCATTTTAGGAGTTTTCATCTATCTCAAGGTTTTGGCGGAATTTCTTTGATTTGACAAACTATTGAGGCTACAATCAATTCAATTCTCAATAATATTTTCCACTCAATCTGAAGCTTACCTCAACTTTAATTTCCAATCTTCAGGAATGTATAGCTTATCATCCAGTCATATCATTTTCTCAACATTACCCCCTTTGACTAAACAATAAGCTCCTATTGCTTGTATGCTTGTATGCTTGAAGGAACTTTGTGCGAGCTCAGTTGATAATCTGACCACCTGCAGGTTTCTTAATGGTGTAGACATCAATACCAGTTTTCTCAATTCTTTCAAATGGCCTAATCCAAATGTTAGCGAGCTTATTCTTCTATCCAAGTCCATGTTGGTCATGAGACAAGACATGATGTCCTATAGCAAACTGCGGGGGTCCATTATGCCTACTCTGGTCAGCTGCCTGATCATAAATCTTCTTAGCCAAACTGGTAGAGTATGCTTTTTTTATAGTATAATCAGCGTCTCTGTTAAATTGGTCAAATAACGCTGCAGTTCCAGGCTGCCAGTATCTTCCACTCAAGAGTAAAGCAGGGCAGGTAAAGCCGGATGTCTACCATATAGCAGTTGAAAAGGACTCTTGCCAGTGGCTGAATGGTAACCTAAATTATATGTAAAGACAGCTGTGGGTAGGAGAGTACTCCTTTTAGAGGGTTGATTTTTCATAAGCTTGAGGAGTATGTTTACCAATGTTCCGTTGACCCTTTCCACCATTCCATTAGATTCCAGATGGTAGGGTGTAGTCAAGACCCCATGGATTGCCATCAGTTCATTCAACTTGGGTAGGATATGCGAAGTGAAATTGGTTCCATTGTCTGTTTTGATGAACTTCAGACAACCATGTTGCTGTATGACGCACTCCTTAATAAACTTGGTGGTGGTGACTGCCCACAAATCATTAATCGCCATGGCTTTCACCCATCTCGTCAGATGATCAATTGCTACGATTATGTACATAGATCAGTTTGCGCCAGTTGGCAAAGGCCCCACTACACCAAGGGAAACGGTATTTCAGGCGAACTGGGGCTTAACCAGCTGGTATGTGGTCTTCTTGTGGAAAGGTTTCTCCACATGGCACTGATGACAACAGCTACTTGTCTACAGATCTTCATAATGCATGCTCTTCCAATAGTAGTAGGGTCACAAAAACTCTAACGTTTTCTGTAACCCACCGTGTCCTACAGCCCAATGAGCATCCATAATAATCACGGGTCTAGCAGAGGGTTTGGTAAACTCAGCGTCAATTCCCCAATCCGCTTATATAGTTCCCCACAGTGTAAGAAGGTGTCCTGTTTAAGCCTGTCTAGCACTTTGATCACTTGTGGCGGCTCATCATTGTATTTTCCCACAATCATCTTCTCATACATTTTTCAGCCAAATCCGCCATGATAGTGACCGTCAGTAGCCATGATAGACAGTCTGCATTTTGATATCTTCGCTTCTGGCTGGTGTACAATCTCAAAATCATACACTTGGAGCTTCAACGCCCATCACGCCAACCATCCTTTTGGTTCACGGAGATTTTGCAGCCAGTTCAAGGAGGCACAATCCGTTACCACTTGGGATTTCACCCCATGGAGGTATACTCAGAACAGTTCATATGCATATATCACCGCTAAACACTTCCACTCAGTCATGGTGTAATTCCGTTCATTACAGTTTAAGCTTCAGCTACAAAACGCAACAGGTTGCTCTACGATGTCATCATCCTTCTGAGATAATACTGCCCCTATGGCGGAAAGTGATGAATCCATTTGTACTATAAAATGTTTTTCTAAGTTGGGGTATTTCAAAATGGGTGCGCTTGCCAACATTGTTTTTAAAGACATCAAAAGCGTTTTGGCATCATTCCTTCCAGTCAAAAGTGGCATTTTTCTTCAACAGCTCAAAGAGCGGTGCCCTAATACAACTGAAGTTAGTAATGAACCATTGGTAATAACTGACCATCCCCAAGAACACTTAATATCTCATTTCTTTCCTGGCTGAGTCATCTTGCTTATAGCTTCCTCCTTCGCTGACTGCAGTTTAAGCCCTTTTTAGTCCACCACAAACCCAAGGTATTCCAGTTGCTCTATGAAAAAATGACACTTATGAGTCTTGATCTTTGATATTAGAGTCGGTGAGTTAGTGAAACACTTGTTCCAGGTGGTCAAGATGCTCTGTGGACGTTCATGAGAACACGTTGATATCATTGAGGTAAACTAAAACTCAGGACAGATTCAAGTCACCTAAGATCATATCATAGCATGCTAAAATGTAGCTGAGGCGTTGCACAAACCCTGTGGCATTTTTTTAGTACTAGATGGTCCCACCCTGTGGCATTTTTGTAGGCTGGAATAACCCCTTTGAAGAGATTATAGCGCATCTTTCACGTTCTGCTAAGGGCAATTTGATCTGCCAGTACCCCAATATCAAATCCATGGCAAAAAGATAATTAACTCCTCTGTTGGGATTTTTGCCCATATTCCCAGCCTGCTAGATTACCAGGAATCGCTAGGGGATAATTCCCTAAGGCGAAGTGAATTGGAAATTGGTTGACCTGAATTTTGGAGTAACTACATTTGGGAGACTTTGGGATATTCTCCTGGTTGTATCCTATGGGGATTGATCTGCACAAATACTTAAGATCTTGTCAGGCAGAGTTGGTGATGAAATAGAGGCATCTGATAGTGATTAAATATTAGGTGTACTGATTGAGATCGGTCAGGTTTCATCACCAACTGATTAGGAATGAGTAGCAAGTTGTGAGGCGAGTGATGCCGCCTGCAACTAGCAAATCAATCAGTTGGTGCGTGACCTGCCTTAAAGGGTGATAAGTCCCATTACCTAAGCAGATCTCTAGCCAATTAAGGTTGGTTTTCTTGGATTGAGAGGAAAACGTTAGGGACATGTTTTCTGACTCTTTCCGTTTGAGGTCTTGAGGATGTCCAACAACGAAATCCTAGCCAGGATGGGGAAGACCATCGCTGCCAAGACGAGGAAGGGTGATTCAATGGCAACGGCTGCCGTTTCATCAAAGATGTGTCAACTAAGGGTTAGATGACTGAATCCCCACTATAAATTTCCTAGAATTCACTCCTATTAAAAAACAGTATTTATGAGAACAGCATTTAGTACAGAAGTTCTATAGTTTTCATCCAGTATATAGTTTAAGTAGTAAATTATTATCAGCTTTCTATTGTTCTATTCTTCTCAAGGATATTATTGCTGTGTGCGATAAATTAGAGACCTTAAGGAAAAGAGTAAAGATCTGATTGGGGATCTAGAGAAGAAGGATAAACAATCAGGGATTGCTGCTGACTGTATGTTGGACCAAAGAGACTATCACCAGGGAATCTCAGAGAAGATTGGGTTGGACAGAATGAGGGAACTAATTTCTAGATTACAACATCTCATATAATTCAATCTGGAATACTGGCCAAGCGTTGGGCTGAGATATAAGAATTCACACTCAACTATGGATTAGTCATCATACTATTATCAACCAATATTTAATATACTATACAATGTAGATGAAGTGCACAAGAAACAGAACCTGTGCAGTAATAAGTTTACTAGGGTTGTTTGCCAAAAAAGAACAATCCAGTAAATTTTACAAGTTGGTGCTCACTACAGGGGTGTAGTTGAGTTAAGGAATTTATAAGAATGTCTTACAAAGATGAGTTACACAAACTGTGGACGGAATTAGCCACTGTGAATCAGAATGCCATAAACTCTGCAGATCATCAGGAAAGCACAGCCTTAGAAGAACGAGTCATCAAGATGTAGGAAGGGATTGATAATGTTGCAAGTTTTGGAAATGAGTTACTTGGGAAAGTAACTTCGTTGAAAAAGAAAGAAGGGGACCTTGTTCAAGGGGTCTTATATCTGAAAACGGAGCAAGAACTGCATCACGTTTGTTTAAGAAATTTAAGTGCGGATATAGAGCAACTGATCAAACAGGTGGAGGAACTTAAAACTCAAAAATGCGGTTGTGAGCCAGATATAGCAAGCAATGCTGAAGAAAGAAGTCCTCACATGATACTTAGGAAGTCGATTACCCCAAGGAACATGCTGCCCACTTTTGCTGCCATTTTGGAGATGATGCCTGAAGTCACTCCTCAAGTTAGCCGAGTGGCTGAACCTAGAGAATCGGCTAGAGATAACTCAGAGGAATTTAAGGCAACGCCAAAATTGCCAATATTCCATCAGGATAACGCCCCAGCATTTTTCCAACTATTTAATATGACCATGTATTGGCTACGAAAATCATCAAAAGGCGTTGATGATCATGAATTGCCTAGACACTGACTGTCAGAACTTAGTGTTACCTCACCTGGAGGGGACAGCTGGTTGTATGCGGAGGCAAAGGCAGCCATCATGAAATAATTTGGGAGTCTGACGCGCATATCAAAGCACAAACAGGAATTTATGGGAATCCAGTTCCATAAAGACGAGTCTCTAGCAAGCTTTGCAGATCATTTTTACCAGGAGTTGCAGATTCTGGTCAGAGCAAAAGTACTGGATGACTTTGATGCCAGAATTGCCTTGCAAGTGGCTCTTTGGCCCTATCACAATTTGCATTGCATGATGTCTTCCATGTTCCCACAAGAAATAACTACCTCTCAAATGGTATACAGTTTAAAGATTTTGGGAGCAACATTTGATTCCCCAAATAGAAGCTTCAAATCCAATACGGTATGCAATCCAAATCCCATTAAGGGAAACAAAGGAGCTAAATAGATGACCAACTGAACTGTGCCAGGAAATAAGCCTGAAGAATTCAGATGGTTGAATAAAAAGAAAATGGTCTGCTACCAATGTGGTGGGAAAGTACATTTCTCCATGCACTGTAAGAAGCTCAAGGATCAGTTCAACGTGGTCCAAGTGAAAGAGTCAGCAGCTACCAAGGAATCAGGAAAAGGGCCCATAACCTAGATGGTGAACAGTCTAGAGCTGCGGAGAAGCCTGTTCCTCCTGACATCATGACTGAGGAAATTGATATCAGTGATCTGTTTGTGGATGATGACATGCAGGATCAGCTATATCAAGTGGTCAATTTGGATGTAAATGCTGTGACCAGATGTGAGGAAAAAGAATCAACCCAAAGATAATCAAGGAAGTTGGCCAGCCATATTCCCAACAACTGGCGGACAAGATGTGAACTGCTGAGAATCCCAAAAGAATTATCTGAAGTCTGATTATATGAGGCCAATTTGTCAATCCCCCTCAGCGCAATAAAGGAATCGTTTCTTGATTTATTGGTGCAAATTATTCACACCCTCAATTTGGCTAATAACGCCACTATTCACTCAGTAAACACTATACTTGCAATACTCCAAGTGTATGTATATAGACATACAATTGTTTTGAGTGTGGGTGAGGGCAATTGTTGACAGTGGAGTGCCCATCAATATTGTCTCAACCAAGCTGGTAAAGAGGATGAAGATCTCAATGGTTTTAGAACATAAGAAGGAATATGGGACAGCTGGGCTGAACACCACCGTCTCTTGTGGAGCGTTTAGAACATTGCCACTATGATTTAGGTCTTTGGTGGTATCTGCGCGAGCAATAGTTTTGGCCAACTAAAACTATGACATTCTGATTGGATCAGAGTTTCTATGCAAGTACAGAGTTATGTATCTTCTAGGATAATACATTGACCATATTGGTTCAGATGTTATCATTGGTATATCAGAAGGATGGTGAAGCTCCGCTGAATAGGAGAAACAACTTCAACAATCTAATATACAATGATGGCATTGTCCTGATTCAGTACCAATTAGTTGGTAGGAAGCAACAAGAAATGCCAGCGGAAATCCTAGAGAACTGGGGAATTCCACTGAGGATTAATAATGAGAAGACCATACTGTCAGGATCGCAGATGATAGTCAACATGGGGTTGACATTGGAGATACTGAGCTGTTGTATGGGGAGGTCGGAAGCCCCTGGAAGAAGTCCAGAGTGGAGCCTTGGGTGGCTCCTGGGATATTAATGCCGGGCCATGGAGAAATTTGAGTTCTCCTGGCGAATTTAAGTGAAAAACTGATGAAGATTAGGAAGAATCAGATCATCACATTTGTTCATCTGATCCAGATGGCTGAATTGAGGAGATTCCATGATTTTGGTTTTTTTGATGAGATGAGATTACTTGCTGGGGTAACTGAGAGCATCAACCTATTGGTCTATCAAGAGCAACTCGCTGATCTGTTGGAAGGCCAGCAAGAGGAAGTGCTTAAATTATTTGAAAAGTATTGGGAAGTATTTGCTCAGGATGACCACAATTTGGGATTTGCATGAGACGTGATCCACAAGGTTGACACCAGGGAAAATTTGCTGATCAGGATGAGACCAATCCAATGATCAAAAGCAGCTGAAGTGGTAGTGGAAGATGAAATTAGCAAACTAGTGAATTATAGGCTTCTAGTTCCATCATTGAGTCTCTGGGCAAGTCCAATTCTAATCATGAAGAAAAAGGATGGCTCCATCTGGGTGGTGATTGACTACCAAAAGCTGAATAAAATTATAAAGAAGGATTTATATCCCCTACCAAGGATCAACGATGCTCTATATCAATTGGGAGAAGTGAAGTATTTCTCCATGATGGATCTGATTTTGGGATACTGGCAGATCGACTTGCCAAAAGAAGACCAAGAAAAATGCGCAATTATTACTGGCAGGGGCTATACCAACTGACGAGGATGCCCAGGGTCTATGTAATGCGCCTGCAATGTTCCAGAGGGCCATGGACGCTATACTGAGCGACTTAAAGTTGTCATGCATCCTGGTATGCTTGGGCGATATTAATGTGTTCAGTAGGACATATACTGATCACCTACACCACTTGAAAGAAGTATTCAAGTGACTGTCCATGGCTGACCTGTAATTAAGCTGAGAAAGTGCCACTTCTTAAGAAAAGAGTTGGAATATCTGGGATTCGTGATCAACTCTAGTGGATTGCAGCTGCAAGCCCAGAAGATAGAAGCCATAGAACGGATGGCTGTGCCAAAGAGTGTCCAAGACATCCAAGTGTTCCTTGGGATGGTCGGATACTATTGAAGATTTATTTGGGACTTTGCCTTAATAGCTGAGACCTTATTCCATCTATAGAAGGATCTGAAAAAAAGGGTTTTTATGGAATGAAGAAGCCCAGGAATCCTTCGATGAGTTATGCCAGTGTTTAATAGATTTTTTAATTCTAAAATATCTGAAATTCAATCGAGAGTTTATTATACAAACTGATGCTTCATTGATGGTTATTGGCAACATACTAAGCCAAGTAGATGAACTTGGGGACAAACATCCGGTGGTGTATGTGAGCTGGACACTCTCAGCTGCTGATAGGAACTACACTATAACTGAGCGTAAATGCCTTGTGGTCATTTATGCATGTAAGCAGTTTTGGGTGTACATCCACAGAACGCACTTTAAAGTGGTGATGGACCACTCTTCGTTGCATTGGCTCCACAATTTAAGAGAACCAGAAGGATGACTGGCCTGATGGACACTTAAGCTACAGGCTTATGATTACGAGATTGTCCACTGAGTGGGGGCTTCTCACCAGAATGTGGATAGCTTATTGTGGTTACCAATGGTTCAGATGGTATACCCGCAGGTGGATGAGCTATTCCAGAGAATGGTCAATGACGAAATTGGGAATGAGCCCTGAGAAATCCAAGGTGCACTTTGAAAAGTGATGGAAAACACTAAGACTATGGTTGGACAAGTTTTTAAGATGATTAACGGGAAGCGGTTATCACTCCTGAAGCTGTCAGAAAGAGCAGCTATCATGCAAGCAGTTCATAAGGTTGTCAGGCATGGAGGCCTGAGAAAAACAACCGATCATATTCGCCAGTACTACTACTGGGAGTCCACCAACTATGATGTCACAGATTATTTAGCTTGTTGTGTGGAGTGCCAGCTGCACAAGCCACATAAGAATACAATTGGATACTGGCTGGTCTGCCCTGGATTTGCCTGGCATACAGTGTCCATTGACATAATGGGAACTCTGAAAATGAGCACAGGAGGTGTCAAGTACAATATAGTTGCAATTGACCATCCAACAAGATGGGTCAAGATGAAGGCTCTGTCAAAAGTAGATGCTACCAGCACTGCAAGGTTCATCCTGGATCAAGTAGTATATAGACATGAATGTCCGCAGGTCCTGCTTAGCATAATGGGACAAACTTCACTTCTCATGTGATCCCACGACTGAATGAGATAATGGAGATTAAAAGAGTCCTGTCAGTACCCTACCACCCAGAAACAAATGGACTGGTAGAACGAGTGAATGGGACGCTGGCCACAACACTGAGAAAGCTGGTTGTAAGGAAGAACTTCTGCATGGGGAAAGTACCTGAGTTTGGTGATGCTTGCCTAAAATATCAGTTATCATATGGCGACGGAAAAAATGCCATTTGAGTTGTTATATGGGAGAAAGGCCGCATTGCCACTGATTATACTTGTGGTGGAACTAACGTTGGGGATGAGTATAGAACAGTACTTGAACTGAATGATGAATATCCTGAACAAAATGAAATTACAAGCATTTGATACTATGTTGAAGAGAAGGATACAAGAAAAATTGATGGACGATTAGAGACTGGCCTTAGCAGAATATCAAATAGGCAAAAGAGTAGTCTATTGCAATATACATGGTTTCAGAAGAAGAAACAAACTGGATGTATTGTGGTTGGGTCCGTTCAAAATTATTGCCAAGACAGTGACTAATGCCTACTCCATCAAAAATCTCTTGGATGGAAGAGTTGTAAATTGAGTCCATGCTAAGTATCTGAAGCGATGAATCAATGAAAAAATTAAAAGAACTCTCAAAGGACCAATGAACCATTAGGTTGGCCATGTCCTGATGATTAGGTCAAGTCCAAGAAAGGACCTCTGAACAAATCTAGATGGTTAAGCCCAAAAAAGGACCTCTGAACCATAGAAAAGTAGCAAGTTTAAGTACTCAGGACCCAGTTTGGGGGAAAAATAAAAAGATGGACCGCTGAACTGATACAAGGTCAAGTCCCATGAAAAAAAGAATAAAAATAAAAATTGATAAAAGATATTAAAAAAGAAATAAATTATAAACTGCATAGAAAAAACTGATATAGTTTTATAATTTCTATTTTTATTAATTGTCCTCAATATGGGGATGATTCCGCCTATGTTGCCTCTTGGGGGGAGGATGGATCGCAGTAGGAATAAATAGCCATCAAAGTTGATGTGAGATTGGATGATAGCAAGGGCTAGACCTACTCAAAGCCACATTCATTAAGCAGACGCCAAGCCCTGTGAAAAAGTGACAAGGGGAAGGGAAATTGAAATGTCATAAGAAGCCAATCACGAAACCCCAGAGTGGGGATAAAGCAACAGTATAAAAAAGGCAGTCAGAAAATAAGCCCCGAATAATCCTGATATGGTACCAGAGCCAGAAGATTAGCCCTGAGCGCCTGATGACGGGCTTCATCAAGAACACTGGACATATGGGCTGGTAGCGAGCAAGGGATGCTTGGTGGTAGTTTGCCAAATCATGCCCCCTACCAACGCCATCAGTGGAAGATACCGATGGGAAGTGCCAGTGATGAGATAGTCTTGCAGGGAATGAATGGCATCCTGCAACTGATGACTATGGGCTTCTTGGAAGCTGAAGCTCAAGGAATGGTGAAACCTGGGAGAGGCTGGAAGCTTCGTGGACCAACTTTAACTTGACCAGAAAAGCAAAGAGCATAAGTGGCAGTATCCCAATCCAGGATGTTCTCAAGATCAGAGGGATTCAGCGCTAGGGACAAAGCCTTAGTGACTTGGACCTGGAGTTCAGCATAGGGGAGCTCAAAATGAATACTGTTACCGATGGTGAGCTTGGTAGCCAGGACAGCAGGTTTGTAGTATTGTCTGAGTCAGAAGAGGAACACAGGAAGCAGGTATGACCCAGCAAGAAAAAGTGATCAAGAGCAAACAGCATAATCTCTAGAGCATCCACAACAATGGTCAGTACATCTGTGAAAGGGGCTGAATCCAGGAGAGTTTTGAAATACAACTCTGAAACTGATGACAGAGGAAGAATAAGCTGAGAGTTGTTGAAATAATCACAAGCCTGATTTTGGAGGGGTTGGTTACCATTTACAGTAAATTCAATGGAAGGACTAGCTGCTGGCACCAGACTAGGCATATGAGTCCTGGAAGGGCCATAGAAGAGGTTTTGCCATGCATCCCGACTCATCTGCTGAAAGAGCCAGAGGTCTTGATCAGACAAACTATTTAGAAGCTGCCAGTATTGCGACTTGGAATTTGATATAAGAGCTGGATGAGAGGGGGATGTCAGACTTATATGGAAGTCAACATTATGCACTCTACAATCCATTAAGCTCCATTTTTAGAGAGATTAATCTTAAAATTAATGGGATAAGCTCTCCAAGAGAAGGATTAAGAATGACATGAGCCAAGAGGTTATGAGAGAAATAATGAGGGCGAACATAAATAAGTATTCTTGATTAAGCCACAAAACAAACATTGACGGCAAGAGTCCCCTGTCTAGGACAAGGAGAAAATCAGAAAATTGAGGCCACCAGACCAAGATCTTGAATATGACAGCATGTCATATGCCCTGATGGGGGAAAGCTGGATCCCAGGACTAATATCATCATGAGTAAATTGATCAGCCTGGCACAACAGTAGATCATGGGGACTGCACTCTGAGTAGGCAGTAGCGAGGAGGAAGAGGAAGAGCGCCGCATGCTGAAGGTCATCCCAAGCAACGTTGAGTATTGATGATCATACTCCGCTTGAGCCAATGAAGTATTTGACCAAGTGTCCAAAGCAGTGTCTCATGCCCCAGTCCTTTTCTCACTGGAAATCTAGGAAAGAGGGGAGATGTGTTGGGATTTTTTCCCATATTCCCAGCCTGCTAGATTACCAGGAATCGCTAGAGGATAATTCTCTAAGGCGAAGTGAATTGGAAATTGGTTGGCCTGAATTTTGGAGAAACTACATTTGGGGGATTTTGGGATATTCTCCTGGTTGTATCCTATGGAATTCAATCTTCACAAATACTTAAGATCTTGTCAGGCAGAGTTGGTGATGAAATAGGGGCATCTGATAGTGATTAACTATCAGGTGTACTTATTGGGATCGGTCAGGTTTCATCACCAACTGATTAGGAATGAGTAGCAAGTTGTGAGGCGAGTGATGCCACCTACAACTAGAAAATTGATCAGTTGGTGCGTGACCTGCCTTAATGGGTAATAAGTCCCATTACCTAAGCAGGTCGATAGCCAAATATGGTTGTTTCACTTGGATCAAGAGGAATACGTTAGGGACACATTTTCTGACTCTTTCTGTTTAGGTCTCAAGGATGTCCGATGATGGAATCCTAGCCAGGATGGGGAATACCATCGCTGCCAAGATGAGGATGGATGATTCAATGGCAATGGCTGCTGTTTCATCGAAGAGGTGTCAACTGAGGGTTAGACAACTGAATCCCCACTATAAATTCCCTAGAATTCACTCCTAATAAAAAACAGTATTTAAAAAAACATCATTTAGTACAGAAGTTCTATAGTTTTCATCCGGTATATAGTTTAAGTAGTAAATTATTATCAGCTTTCCATTGTTCTTTTCTTCTCAAGGATATTATTGCTGTGTGCGATAATTGGGAGACTTTTAGGGAAAAGAGTAAAGATCTGAGTGGGGATCTAGAGAAGAAGGAGTAACAATCAGGGATTTCTGCTGACTGTGTGTTGGACCAAAGAGACTGTCACTGGGGAATCTCAGAGAAGATCGGGTTGGACAGAACTAGGGAACAAATCCCCTAGATCATGACATCTCAAGTATTTCAATTGGGAATACTGGCCGAGCATTGGGCTGAGATATAAGTTTTCACAATCAACTACGGATAATAGTCATCATATAATATCAACCAATAATCTACTATACTATACAATGCAGATGAAGTGCACAAAGAACTGAACCTGTGCAGTAATAATTTTACTAGGGTTGTTTTCCAAAAAAGAACACTCCAGTAAATTTTTGCACCCTTTAAGTCAATCTAACGCATTGTCAATCCACAGAAGTGGGTAAGAACTCCTTTGTAATGCTTTTGAGTTTTAGATAGTTAATGGCCACCTGGTTTGTGCCATCTTTTTACTTATCAATAAAGCACTGGCAATGACCACGGAATCTTAGATGGCTCTAACATCCATTGTTCAGCAATTTGTATACTTCATTGGAGACAATTCTTCCACCACTTTTGAGCGCCAAATAGGCCATGAACAAATGGGAGGGTGATCTCACATGTCTACCCAATGCACTAAAC
This sequence comes from Massospora cicadina, assembly GCA_022478985.1. Classification (NCBI taxonomy): domain Eukaryota; kingdom Fungi; phylum Entomophthoromycota; class Entomophthoromycetes; order Entomophthorales; family Entomophthoraceae; genus Massospora; species Massospora cicadina. The sequence goes on from JAKSZP010015783.1 coordinate 26,313, forward strand.
TCTGGCGCACCCCAAATTGTGGTCTCAGAGGCAAAAATATCTTGTTATTTTTCAAATAAAGCCATCTCCCTATCTTTCTGTTCCTCTGACAATCCAGTTGGAGCTTCCTGTGGAACCATTTTCATTACGCCATATGGGGAATTTACTGGTAGGCTTAGGTCCTCCCACAATCTGAAGTCATGAATATGGTGAACCTCGTCAATAGGGGCCAGATGTAAATAAGCAACCACTTGGTGTCTTTGAATCGTCATCAACTCCTTCTGTAGGTTTGCTACCAATACCTTCACTTCCCCATTTCCTGGTAGCAGTAGCCCCAGAGCCACATGGGGTTCAAGCCGTGATTTCTGGTAGGGTCCCACAATTTACCCATATAACCCTTCAGGGACATCTATTTTAAGCTCAGTTCCTATTATGACCTGATGCCTAGAAGTTATGCTCAAAGTGCTCCCAGATCGTGGCAAATACGCTTGTACTCATAGATCTGGTTGGGGAGGGCTCTGGTAATCCGCTTCATTTGCCAATATTAGACAGGAATCACCCCATAACTATACACTAAAATGATCTGGCTGGATTGTACTGGGTCCTTTGGGATTCCGCTAGAGGTAAAGTAAATGGAAATCTGTTGTCCCATGCTACTAGTGGTTTCTTCTGCCATATTGACCATGGCTCCAAATCGCCTCATGAATACAGCCCCAATCAGCATATTGTAGTTATTATTTGGCAGAACCACCACCAGAGCGGAAGCCTTAACTGAACCAAATCTCAGAGGTAATGCGCTGTAAGCTCCTTCAGACACATTGCTATGTGCCCCCGCGGTCCCATACACTACTCTGTGATCCACATCAGGCTTCAGCGGAAGCTTAGCCATGAGCTTGGTGGAGATTATATAAACTGAGGCACAAATAGCTATTTTTAGCACTAGTAGTGCCTAACCCAAAAGGGGAGCTGCCATGCATTGAGGCACCAGTATCTATATTGGCTCAGATTTTTATGTTCTGAACAAAAATAGCTCAGTAGGTACACTCTGAATAAGAAGAACCATTGGTGTTTAAAACGTGAATGTTCAAGGGTTTTTTGTTACCAAGGAAAGAGTATATTCATACCAACATGAGGATACTCCTGAGTGATCTTTTCTACTGGAATGACTATTAACCCCCACTAGGGAGGTGACGTCCGTTAAGGGTCCAGAATCACTTGTGCCATTTTGTTCAAGAATTTGCCATGAATACAGCTTTTTCACATCTCAGCGGAACTTGGAGCTTGAAGGGGGATACTCGCTCCCTTGAATGAAGGCGGAGGTATTAGCTGGAAGTTGTTGGTATAATAAGTTGTCAAGTTGAGTATCAGAGCCAGTGCAAAGACACTTTTTGGAATCGTCAGGGACAATTTAAATTTGAATTAGCGGAGGTAGAGTGCCCTGTCTCTACCCCACTTTAGCTTTTCCCTGCTCAAAGTAACAGAGGCACTGCATTCACCTGCTGGTTGCCTGGGCAATGGGCTGCATAATGCCCTTTTTGTTTGCATGAGAAACAAGCATTCCTAAATGGCTCCCATCTATAGTTTGCTCCTGACAGGCTGGTTCAAATGTTTATCAAATTATTCAAGTTAGGCCAGGATGGAGCAGTTGAGCGTAAGGAGGGCGAAAAAATCCGCCAACATATAGGGTGGATGACTATTACCCAATGGATTACAACTGAGTCATTGCTGTCCATATCCTGAGAAGTATGCCGCAGCTATAGCAGGGTCTTTCGATCCATATTGGGAGACTGAACGTAGTGGAAAGATGGCGCAAAGTGTTAATGATTGAAGAAGCCCCATATCTTCATTCAGTATGTGTGACATAACATCATGCAGTTCACAGTATGGTTTGACTGCCGCGATCATAGCTATTCTTACATCCTTGGTGGTTAAAATATTGGCTCCTACTAACACATGAGATTCAGCCATGAATTGCTCTGCAAACTCCACCAGGGACTCGTTTTTGTGAAACTGTATGATCAGAAAGTCAGCCTTGTGCTGCGCCATCTTAGCCGCGCCCCCAAACAGAACTGCACAGTCTCCTTTACCCCTTAATAAGATATAGAACTATTTTGGAGGTAACAGGTGACCTGGTTGGCTCTCAATCTTCAGAGCGGAAAGCAACAATTTTCTTTCCGCCAATCTGATGTCCCTTACATGGCAAATTTGAATCATTTAAAATATCCATGCATGTTCCCATCATGACTGAAATGCGGTAACTTCTTGATCTGAACAATATCACCTTGCTCTGGGTTCCAGTCGTTAGGAACAGCTGAAATAGGTTCCAAATGACAAAGGGAAACATCTCCTTGTGGACTAGCAAAGGGTCGCATGGAAGATGCAAATCCGCCAAAGTGGACTGGGAAGAAGCTGGATTGCGAGGAGGGACTTCCATGACCCCTGAGGGATACTTGCTGGCTGATCAATAGCATTCTTCTCCCAACTCGCTGCTGACTGCACCATATCCTCATTTACCAGGCTTTTCAGCAAAATGTTCATCAATTATTTGCGCAGCTTTAATTGAATAGCACCAACACCGGCCATCTTGCACCTCCTGTTGAAGCGCGTTGTACTGAATTTGCAATCTGTGGCAGAATTCTCTCTCATAGTCCAGTTTATGCCCCATTGCCCAAAACCGTGAGAGAACGTCCTCCAATGTGCCTTGCATTCTTGCATTCTGCCGTCCAGTAACACGTTTGTCAGTTTGCTTCGTCTACTCAATTAATGAGGGCAGCTCATTATTGAACCAGCTCCTCGTTGGCGCATCAAAGGGTATCCAAATGCACTTACATATCAGCATACTCCATGGTCACGATGAACAGAAGGGTAATGGCTCAGCTCTAATTCTCCTGACTAACACTTTACAAGTGAGTAATATGTCCCAGCGGCAGGCGATATTCTTAGGATGCCAAAAAAGATCTGGTCGTCTGATCAGCCATTCACTGGTTACTCTGCTTTATGCAAAGTTGACTAAATTTGACTGCCACAGGGTGAACGTGATCCTTCATCTGCCACTCTGTAAAGGTAATTTGATCTCTAACCAATCCACTGATGCTTTAATTGCTTCAGACCATTTCTTTAGGTCTTTCATAAACTGCTTGGTGTTGCTACCCAACGTTGTGATGTCCTGAATTTATTTCACCAATAGGCTGTTCCAGTCTAAAAGTTCACTTATCACTCGCAGTAACTCCTGATTCAACTGTGGAACAATTTCGTCCAATTAACGGTGGACGTCCACAACGCGGTTGTCCACATGCACAAGCTCCTCCTGGACCTCCAAGAAAGAGTGATCAAGACAGTCAATTAAAAGACAAGTTTTGTCCTGCTGCACTTGAACAAAATTGCATGACATCCCCAATCTCAATGTTAGAGCGTGCTAGCACACACAGTAGCTGGCGGATTGATGGCTGCACGTATGCAATCAAGTATCCCTTGGTTCCATGGGAGCTGAGTCGGCAAGACAGCCCTAAGGTGGTCACATCAAATAGGACATATACAATGCTTACTGAGTGTCTTGGTCCCATTGGTTATAGAACAAACTCAGAGAATTCCCCCGCCTCATCTTCATAAAGTCAGTACCCCCACAGAAGTCATTCTATAATGCCCTGCAGCTGCTGGGAGGTCACTATTGTAGACTGGTCCCGTTGATCCGCCGCTATGTGGAACAGGCGCCTAACTGCAATTTGATCATAGTATCCTCATCCCCCAGCTCCATTACTATGATAAGTGCCGGTTTTCATTAAATGCTTCCCTTGCTTCCCCAGGCTATTGAGCATAAAATCTGATCAGGTTTTTGGAGTAACAAATGAGGGCTCGCCATGATGCCCTAGTACCAATATGCTACAGTTGACCAGTGGCCCCCTTTAGTGAGCACCACTGTTAATTCTTTGGTAATAGTAGTTTAATCCACCAATCTGGTTTTCACAGGGTATTATCCAATGAGCAATGGAACAGCTGATATGCAGATCACTGATCTTTAATAAAACCAAAAAATAAGATATGGTGCAATTGCCCCAATCAAAATATTTATTGTAATAATAAAACGCAGAACTTATCTGAGGACTACTAAAAAACCTACTCTTCATTCTTCCGCTCAACTCTTATTTCATCATTCTAGATCAAATCCACCCTCTTCTTTTTAAACTCCTATCTTTCCATTTTAGGAGTTTTCATCTATCTCATAGTTTTGGCAGAATTCCTTTGATTCATTGAACTATTGAGGCTATGATCGATTTGCTTTACATCAATATATTTTCTGCCCAATCTCAAGGCTCACCTCGACTCCAATTTCCAATCTTCCAGAATGTATAGCTTATCATCCACTCATATCATTTTCTCAACACTGACCTTATTATACCACAATGCAGTTTAAAACAGGGCGACCCTCTTAGCCATTTGGTGTATAGCTTTAGACTGGACCCAGTCCTGAGCATCATAGATCAGTTTCTAAAAAACATTACCTCTCCTGGCCAGAACCCTACTAAAGTATCAAAATTTGCAGATGATTGTGTGGTGGGTGTTTCCAAAGTCATCAGACGTTCGCTCCTTAGAGAAGATCATTAGTCAATATGAACAAGTAATAAACTCCAGGATTAATCGCCACAAGACTGAGGTCATACTCCTTAACAAGTACCATCTTCAGTGGCTCAATGGAAATTCTCGCTGTTCATCAGCTTTTAAATAAAATTGTTTCATTCCAAGCAATCCCTTGTTGGGGTTTTTGCCCACCTTTCCAACTTCCTAAGTTACCTGCTGTTTTGCTAGAGGATAAGTCCCATTTCCAAGTAAATTGGATAATGGTTGACCCCAATTTTGGGTTAATAATGTTTGAGGATTTTTGAGTAATTTTCCAAGTTTGGATCCGTTGAAGATTGATCCAGGTGAATGCTTAAGATCTTTTCAGGCAGAGTTGCTGATAAAATTGGGGCATCTGATAGTTGATCATTGATTAACTATAAGGTATACCAATTGGGAATGGTTGTGTTTCATCAATGACTGATTGGAAATTTAATTAGCATTTGTGAGGCGAGTGATGCCGCCTGCAACTAGCAAAACAATCAGTTGGTTTGCAACCTGCCATAATGGGTAAGGAGCCCTATTACCTAAGCAGGTTGCTAGCCAAATATGTTTGGTTCACTGTGATTGAGCGGGAAACGTTAGGGACACGTTTTCTGGCTCTTTCCATTTCATGTCTTGATGGAGTCTGTTGGAGGAATCCTAACAAAAAATAGAAGACTATCATTGGTGAGACACCGTAGGTAAGTTCAACAGCAATGGTTACCCTTTCATGGATGAGGCGCCAACTGAAGAGTTGGGCGCCAAATCCCTCTATAAAATACTTAACAATATTTATTAATAAGAGATTCCTCCATTTGGGACATAAGCTCTATTCATCTTCAGTTATACCTGTTGTAGTATATATAATAAATTGTAAACTCTTTTTTGGTATAAAGAATAAGGATGAGGATACCTAGAAGAGAAGCAGATAATATATGTGAATTCTTACAGACTCAGCGTGAAGAGAAGAGAGGCCACGGACCTCTGAATTTGAGAGTGTATCAAGTTAGCTGGAACAGGGAGGAAGTACCTATAGTTGAAATAATCAGAATTTTATGGATTATCACAGGTCTTACGTTAGACCAGATCATGATTATTTCTTCCACTACTGATAATAGTCGTCATAAAATTTATAATCACATATCAATTACTATCAAGCAATGCGAATCATGCACATACCAGACCTGTGCAGTTAACTCCTGGGAACTATCAATCGGTGAAAAACCCAAGATTTTAACATTTTGTGCTCAATACATGGTGTAGTTGAGTAAGCTACGCCAAAATAAGATATCATATAAGGATGAGTTAAGAAAACTTTGGATGGAATTGGCAACCATCAACAGGAATGCCTTGAATTCAGCTGGTCATAAAGAATCTGCTGCCCTGAAGGAGAGAATCACCAAGATCTAGGAAGGAGTATAAGATGTTTCCAATTTTGGAAATGAGTTACTAGGAAAAGTACCGTCATTGAAGAAGAAGGAAGGAGATCCAGTTTAAGAAGTTATATTATTGAAGACTGAACATTAATTAGATCATGTTTGATTGCGTTCACTCAATTCAGACGTAGAGCATCTAGTGAAGCAAATCAAAGAACTGAAGACTTAGAGATCCAAATGTGAACCTATGTGGCAACTGACACCGATTAAAGGACCTCAAGAACTCCAGTTGGAAAGTCAATAATTTATAGAAATATGCCAGCTGCATTCGCGGCCATTTCAGAGATGACCCCGAGATCACTCCTCAATTCAGTTGGGTAGCTGAGTTGAGAGTGGCAGCTAGAGAAACTTTGGAGGAATTCAGAGCTACTTTATTTTTACCCACGTTTCATTGGTATAACGCTCCAGCGTTATCCCAATTGTTTGACATGACTATGTTTGGGTATTGCAATAGACAAAAAGCTTTGACGGTTATGAACTGTTTGAATACAGACTCTCAAATCTTGGTGTTACCTCATCTAGATGGAGACAGCTGGTTTTATTTGGAGGCCAAGGTTGCAATAATGAAGGAGTTTGGAAGCCCCATGTTTATTTCAACACGCAAACAACAATTTATGGGGATCCAATTCCAGAAAGACGAGAACTTAGAAAATTTCACTGAACATTTCTACCAAGAATTTCAGATTTTGGTTAAAGCAAGAATATTGGACAACTTTGATGTGCGAATCATGTTACAAGAAGCTCTTTAGCCCTATCAAAATTTAAATCAAATGATGTCTTCCGCGTTAGCAACCAAAATTACCACCTCACAATTAGTGGATCATAGAAGATACTAGGAGCCACTTTTAAGGCCCCTAATCAAAGCTTCAAGCTGAGTCCAATTCGAAATTCAAAACCTATTAAGGTGACTGAAAATGATAAAGAGTCAAACAACTGTTCAGTGCTGAGAATAAGCCTGAGGAGTTCAAACGGACAGACAAGAGTAACAAAAGATGTTATCAGTGCGGAGGGAAGGGCTACTTTGCTGCTCAATGATTTAGTAAGAAGCTGAAGGAGCAAAGCAAGGTTGTACAAGCAAAGGAGGCCAAACCTGCATAGGAGTCAGGAAAAGGCCCATTGCCTAGATGGGGAACTTTCTATGCTGTGGTTAAAACCGTACCTCCCAATATCTTAAATGAAGATATTACATTAGTAATCTGTTTGTTGATGACTACGCATAGGACCATCTTTACCAAGTGGTCAACTTAGACGTCAATGAGGTAACCAGAGCCAGAGCAAAGGTAATTGGCCCCAAAATAATCAAGGAGGTCGCTTGCCCATATGCGCGCCAACTAGTGGACAAGATTCAATCCACTTTGAAACTAGATGATCTGGCGAAGGTCAAATTAGAAGAGGCAAATCTGTCAATCCACTGAAGCGCAATTAAGTAATCATTTCCTGATCTGTCAGCGCAAAGAATTCACACACTCAATTTGGTGAATAATGTCACTATACACTCAGTAAATATCATATTGCAATACTCCTAGTGTACATATATTAATATACTGGTCAATCAAGTACAGGTGAGGGTGATAATTGACATCGGAGTGCTTATAAATATTTTCTCAATTAAGCTGGTGAAGAATATGAGAATCTCGCCGGATTTAAAACATAAGAAGGAATATGGAACCGCCAAGCCAAATACAACCATCTCCTGTGGAACGTATAGCATTTGGCCAAGCAGATTTGTATCTTTTGTGGTATCCGCCCCAGCAATAGTTTTGGCCAACCAAAACTACAATATTCTAATTGGGACCGAGTTTCTAAGGAAATATGAAGATAAATGTAACTTTAAAGATAATATGTTGACTATATTGGGTCAGACACTATCTCTAGTTTTTCATAAAGATGGGGAAAATACGCTGACCAGGAGATACAAATTCATCAATCTGATTTACAATGATGGCATTCTCCAAAATTACTACCAATTGTTTGGACAAAAGTGAAGATAAATTCTGAAGGAAAATTTGGAAATTGGGGAATCCTTCTAAGAATCAAAAACTTGAGGACCATATTACTGGGATCAAAGATCATATCTGATACAGGATTGTCATTGGAGATACCTGAGCTGTTGTATTGAGAGGTCAGTAGCCCCTGGAATAAGTCCAGAGTGGAGCCATGGGTGTCTCCTGGAATAGGTATGCTTGCCATGGAGAAATCTGAGCTCTCCTGGCGAATTTTAGTGGAAAACCAATGAAGATAAAAAGAAGAATCAGAACGTCACATTTGTCCATCTGATCTTGGAAACGGAATTAAGGAAATATTATGATTTTTGACCCTTACTGAGATTGGATTGCTGGCAGAGGTGGCTGAGAATATCAATCTATTGGTCAACTGAGAAAAACTCGCTGATCTGATGGAAAGACAGCAGAAGGAGGTGCTTGAACTATTTGAAAAGTATCAGGAAATCTTTTTCCAGGATAATTATGATTTGGGATGTGCAAAAAATGTCATCCATAAACTCAATACTGGGGAAAATTTACCAATAAGAATGAGACCTATCCGATGGTCAAAGGCTGCTGAAGCAGTGGTAGAAGAGGAGATCAATAAACTAGTGAAGCATGGGCTCCTAGTTCTGTCGTCAAGTCACTGGGCGATCCCCATCCTGTTAGAAGAAGAAGGATAACACTAATTGGGTAGTTATTGACTATTGGAAGCTGAACAAAGTAACAAAGAAGGAATTGTATCCACTACCATGAATCAACGATACATTAGATTAAATGGGAGAAGCAAAGTATCTCTTCACAATGGATTCAATATTGGGATATTGGCAAATCAATTTTACCAGGTGAAGGTTAGGAGAAATGTGCGATCATCACTTCAAAGGGACTATAACAACCAATTCAGATACCCAAAAGTCTTTTCAATGTGCCTGCGACGTTCCAGAGGTTTAAGAAGCCATATTGAATGACTTGAAGTTGTCATGTGTCCTGGTATACTTGGACGACATAGATGTGTTAAGTAGGACCTTTACTGACCATCTGCACTACTTGGAAAAACTCTTCAATAGACTTTCCGCAGCTAACTTGAAGATCAAGACAAGGAAGTGCCACTTCTTCAAGAAAGAGTTGTAAAATCTGGGGTTTGTCATTAACTCAGATGGACTGCAGCTGCAAACCAAGAAGATTAAGGCCATAGAGCGGATGGTCATCATGATAAGTGTCCAAGATATCCAAGTGTTCCTTAGAATGGTCATATATTACTGGATATTTATATGGGATTTTGCAAGAATTGCTTAGTCCCTTTTTCATTTGTTGGAGAATCCAAAAAGGATTTGTTTGGAAGAGTACTAGAGTTCTTTAAATGAGTTACATCAGTATCTGATAAATTTTTCAAATTGAAATATATGAATTTCAATCAGGAATTTATAGTGCAGACTGATGCTTTGTTAATGGTAATTGGCGCCATCCTGAGTCGAGTAGATGAGCTCAGGGATGAGCATCTGGGAGCTTATGTGAGCCGGACATCTATCAGCAGCATAACGGAATTACACTGTTACTGAGCAAGAATGTCTTGCGGTGCTTTACGCCTGTAAGCAGTTTCAGGTGTGTATTCATGGTATGCACTTTAAAGTGGTGACAGACCACACCTTCCTGCGTTGGCTGCATAATTTAAGAGAACAGGAAGGACATCTGGCCCAATGGGCATTGAAGCTTTAAGCTTACAACTTTGAGATAGTTCACTGAGTGGGAGCTTATCATCAAAATGTGGATGGCTTATTAGGGTTACCAATGGTCCAAGTGGTATACCAACAGGCTGATAAGCAGTTTCAGAGAATGGTCAATGGAGAAATTGGGAACGAGCCCCAAGAGATCAAAGGTGCGCTTTGGAAATCTATGCAAAACACTAAGGCCAAGGATGGACATGTGTTTAAGGTGATTGACTGTCAAGAGAGTTTCTGTAACTCTCTCATTCCCAGCAAGGTGATGTGGGATGCAAACCCACATTGCTAGGGAACTATCCGTTAGGAGAATGGGAAAGAAGGCACCTCAAATGGTGCCTGTGCCAAAGGTACCCCGGGCAAGGGTGTAAAGCGCAACATATAGTACCAGGTAGGTAAGAAACATCACAGCTTGAGTGGACCCCAGAGGGGAGTCCATAATAAAGTGTAACTTGGCGCCAGTAGACTTGGGTGCCTCAATATGGAGGGGACCTGGGCGGCCTAAGGGAGCACCTGGGATTTGGGTAAATTGTGATAAGAGGTAGTGGCCCACATAGTTGGAGACCTCCCAAAGAGGTCCACCACCAAGTTCGCCCAAGGAACCATTGGTAAAAAATGTAAAATAATGGGTAAATTTACTTAAGAAAGTTGACCAACGAGGAATGTTGGTCGCAAAAAACATATTTAAAGTGAGCTGGGAAAATTCAGGTTCTGTGGAAGTGCGCCCAAGCCTTGACGCTCCAATAAACAGACGCTTCCATCCGTTTTAGTAAAATACACTGAAAGTGCCTTCAAACAAGTAATTGATTGAAGCCGTATTTTACCCAAACTTAAAATTTCATAACTTGAATGGGATTCAAACCCTTGCTCTCCAATTAACCGAATTGAACCATCTTTGTTTGTAACATAAATTGTTTATTTCAGTGCCTGGGCCGAGATAAGGGGATGGGCGTTTTGCACCCCATTAGTATCAACCTGGGCATGCTTGGCTTGCACCCAGCGTTGATCTAAGGTGTGTTTCAGGTCAGGAAGAGCCTGAAGTTTCACCTTCTGGGTCTCCTGTCGCCCAGCCTTATCTTTAGCATCAGTTCCCACTATTAAGTCATCCAACCATGACATTGACAGAAAACGACTATCATTCCCAGGACTGTCAGAATGATGGTGATCGTTCAGGCTGCGCATAAGGTTGTCAGGCATGGAGGCCTGAGGAAGATGACCAGCCACATTTGCCAGTACTATTACTGGGAGTCTATCAACTATGATGTGGCTGATTATCTGGCTTGTTTGTGGAGTTTCAGTTGCACAAACCCCAAAAATAACACAAACGGATATCAAGTTGTCAACCCTGGATTTGCCTGGCATACAGTGTCCTTCAATGTGTTGGGACCACTGGACATGAGCAAAAAGGGAGTCAAATATATAATAGTTGCAATTAACCATCTGAACAGATACGTTTGAGACAAAGGCCCTGGCAAAAGTGGACGCTACAGATACCACACGGTTTATCCTGGGTCAAGTTATATACTGCCATGGATGACTGAAAGGCTTGTTAAGCAACAAAGAAACGAATTTCATGTCCCACGTGATCCTGAGGTTAAACGAGATAATGGGATCTGAGGAGTCATGTCATTACCTTACCCGCCAGAGACAAACAGACTGGTAAAATGAGTAAATGGAATGATTGCTGCAACTCTGAGGAAGCTGGTCACTGGGAGAACTTCCACATTGGGAACATACCCCAGTTTGGTGACGTTTTCATATAACATTAGTCACCATATGGCAACTTTAAAAATGCCATTTGGGTTGTTGTATGGAAGGAAGGCCGCGTTACCACTGATTCTATATTTAGTAGTCAAATCAACATTAGAGATGAGTGCCAATCAGTAACTGCTCTGACTTTTGAACATCCTGATTGAGATACAATTGCAATAATTTGATATGACCTTAAAGAAAAAATCAAGGACAAAACAACGGACTATAAGAACCAATTGGCATCAACTGAATATCACATAGGAAATAGATTAGCCTATTGTGACACGCATGGCTTTGAAAAAAATTTAAATTAGATGCGCTATGGTCAAGCCCATCTGAGACTAATGCCAATATGGCGATGGATGCATATTCCATCATTTATCTTGCAGATGGATTGATTGTTATTTGAGCTCATGCTAAGTATCTAAAGCAAAGATCTAAAAAAATAAAATTAAGAGTGTTCCCAAAGAGCCGCTGAACCAACAAGATGGTTATGTCCTGATATTTTTTGGTTTAGTCCTTAAAAGGACCGCTGAACCAAAATAAATGGTTAGGTATTAGAAAATACGACCTCTGAACTATGAAAACTGGTAGGTTATAGTATACCTAGAACAAGTTTAAGGGAATGACAAATATTAAGATGTACCGCTGAACTGATTGGAGGCATTAACATATAAAAAAATTAAAAAAAATGGTAAAAAATATAAGTACATAGATATACAACGCACATGAAAACAACATATCTTCATAATTTTTAATTGGTTATCCTAGACTTGGGGATAATTTCGCCTATGTTGCCTCTTTGGGGAGGGAGGAGGTATAACAGTAGGAGTAAATAAACCGTCAAAATCTATTTGAGATCAAACTCTAGTAAGGGCTAGACCTACATGAAGCCAGGTTATTGAACAGAGGCTGAACCCTGAGAGAATGTGACAAGGGGAATATAAATCAAGATGTCAGTACTTGCCAATTGCAATACCCCAGATTGGGAAGGGAAGCAACAGACCAAGAAGAGGTATTCAGCAAATAACCCCAAGTAATCCAATATGGCACCAGAGCCAGAAGAATGGTCTTGAGTGCTTGCCGATGGGCTTCATCAAGAACGTTAGACATTTGAGCTGTCATCAAGCAAGGGATACTAGGCGGAGGTTGTAAAATCATGCCCCAATCAGAGCCATAAGGTGGGTATCAATGAGAAGCTCCAGAAATGAGGTAGTCATGCAAGTAGCGGATGACATCCTGAAGATGATGACTACAAGCTTCTTAGATTCAAAAACATAATGAATGATGGAATTTGGAGGAGGCTAAAAGATTAGTAGTCCAACTTTAGAAACTAGTCCTGAAACTGAAGGGCATAGGCTGCAATGTCTCAATCTAGGATGCTTGAAATATTGGGGGTGTTCAGAGCTATGGAAAGAGCCTTGGTTACTTGGCTCCAAAAATTTTTGCTCAGGGGAGCTCAAAATGTTTGCAATTTCCAATGGCCAGTTCAGTTAAAAGAACAGCTGGTTTATAATATATGCTAAGTCAAAAAATAACTCAGGAAGCAATTGGGATCTGGAACAAAAGATTGACTAATCTCAGATGACATTGCTTTAAGAGGCTTGACAATAACAGTAGGAGTATCTTTTTGAGGAGCTGAATCTAGGAGAGTATCAAAATCTAATTTTGGAACTAATGAGAGAGGGAGAATTGGGATCTTTCTTTTGTTTTAATACCCAAATTTAAGCCAAATTCAGATTTTTTAAAAATACAAAAAACAACTGCTCAAGTGAGCCAAAACAGACAAATGTCAATGCAATTGACGCCTGCTGCCCCAGCTTGGGGTGGTGGTGCGCCGCCATCTGGCATCTTTCAGCCACCGCTGAAGCGCACCTGAGCTGGCTCTAATAGCCCTCCCAATGCTACCAGGCATTATGTCCCCCCTTGGGACTTGGCCCACCACCTTGAAAGCTCTCAGGCGGTGCTCCAGAGCCCTTTGGTGCTCCCATGGATCAATTTGCATTTCAATCTCTGGGTTGAATATGGGATCTTTTCCCATACACAAGCGCGGCCATCATCTAGATGGCCATGGCAGTTTTCAAACCCGCCAGCTTTACTGACTTCCACCCCTTTAAGGGGTATTTCAATCTTGGCTTCCACTCAGAAGCTGATGCAGCGGCAGCAGCCAAGCTGCAATTGATTTATAAGAAAATTCCGCTCCCCACCATTTTCACCTGGCCCAGATGAGGCCACTTTGGTGGTCCAGTTCGCCAGGTTGCCCTCCTTCCTTTCCCCTGAACGCCTCTGCCATGAGCTCATGGAGGGTTTGGCCATTTACAGCGCAGACCCTGTGTTGCAGTTTGTGGTGCCCCATGGGGCAGATCATCTGGCAGGCCCTCGCAGCTTCGTGACAGTCCACCCTTTTCATCGTGACACCCACCTTGTGATTCCCCCCACACCGTGATCAGGTCCGCCCTGATCACCCATTCTGGGCGCGCGTCAAAAACAGTCACACCATTTGCCCCTTGTGCTTTGAGCTTGACCACTTGAAGCGCAAGTGCCCCACAGCTGCTGCTTATGCTGCATCCACTGCTCAGGGCTCAGGCACTGCCCTGGTGGCTGCCTCACCCCAATTTTTAAATGGGGCTCAATCCTCCCACCCCCAATGTTGGGAATTTCTGGCACTGCTTCCAAAGTGGCAGCCAATCAAAATTATGCAAATTTAAAATTTTTGAAAATTTGAATGGATTGCTGAATCCTGAGTCAATGGCTGAACCAGTTTCAGCTGAGCTGCCATGGTCACCAGCATGTGGCCAATCAGCACTGGCCACAGCCTTAATTCCTGTGGCTGGCCCAGTGCTGGCTGAATCCAATCCATTTGAGGCTCTCAAATGGATTGAGGAGGATGGATGGCTGTGCCACGTGAAGCCTGATTTTGCTTTGGAGGAGTTCTTTGTTGACCCTCCCAAATTGCGTTCCCATCATTTCTGTCCAAAAAATGGGTTTCCTGTGTATAAAAATATTAAAGATATGGCTGTTGCGGCTGCAGCTGCTTCAGCCAACACCCTCCTCCGCCAGCAACTCCATGGAGCAATGGACCCCCTTGTTGAGGGTATTCCTATCCCCAATTTTCCTCATGATTTTGAGGAAGATGCGAAGTACAAAATTGAGGAGCTTGCTTTTTGTGCGAGCTGTGCTTGCATCAATGCAGCAAAAACTTCTCTTTTGACCCCAATTATCCTGAACCCCACCAGCACATCAAGTAATTTACTTGTGTGCCAGCTCTCATTGTTTTTGCTGATCATCAATTTGCTCAATACGTTGAGGCGTTGGACACTGCTGGCCTCATTAATGAAGAAAACCCCCAACTATATCTCCTTATGCCCCATGTCACTGATGCTCCCACCCCAATGCTGTCTGCCATGGTCCGCCAGCTAAAGCGGGCGCCAGGCAAAGTTTCCCAAAAAGCCTCCTCGCCATCTGATATAGCTTCCTAGGCTGATAACCTAGGGGCTATATTAGGAATTTTTTAATTTATGATAATCCCTTTGTTTGGCCCATTTGCGAATAAAGATGCATGGTGGCTCCCCCTTTTGGGTTGGGCACCACTAGTACTAAAAAAAGAGAGAGGGAGAATTGGCTAAAAGTCATCAGAGGTGGTTGCTACTCTGGTTTCATTGGGGTTGGATACTGTTTCTGACAGTTTAGCAGAAGAGCTACCTACATATGAGTGATTTAGAATATGGGTCCTAGGGGACCATAGAAGAGAGGTTTTTCATGCAGAACGACTCATCAATTGGAAGAGCTGGGCATCTTCATTAGAAAGATTGTCAAGAATTTTCTGGTGCCAAATATTTTTAATTTGACATATGAGCTGGATGCAAAGGGGGATGTCAGACTTTTATAATGGTTGACATTATTTACTTTGATATTAATTAAGCTCTAATCTTGGAGAAATTAATCTTAAATAAATGAGATAAGCTTTTCAGAAATTAAAATGTAAGAATGATATAAGCAAAAAAGTTATCAAGAGAAAATAACAAGAGCAAATATAACTTGTCATTCTTAATTTTGCTGTGAGACAAGTATTGACAGTATTAACCTTCTGTCAATATTGAGAAGGGTAATCAGGAAATTAAGGAATCTGAACCAAGATCCTGAATATGACTCTGGAAGTTTTTGAATTACACCTCCTATGGGGCAGGTTTTCTCTCAAAGTTAATTTAAGTGGATTCTCCAAAAAGCGATAAATTAAAGTAAAAACAGGTTATAATTCAACCTAATTTTTATTATCAGAAGGATGGAATATTTATAGGTTTTGTAATGGGTCAGGATCCGTTTGATCTAATTAATCATTGAGCGATTGAATCTTCTATCCCTTGATTGGGATGAGACTAATTTTCCTTATTAGCTTTGATAAATTGAGATAAATTACTCTCTCCTTCCAATAATGTCTGTGGAATTGATGAAGTAGACTTTTCAAATCAAGAGAATTTGGCGAAATCCCGACAGTTCCCCCTCAATAATTGATTGCAGAGGAGGATGAATCCTTAAATTTAGGAGATGAATTCAGTTTATCACTATACATTATCCACATGAACAATTGAGTATTCTAGTCCTTTTCAAATATAACTCGATATGTTTCAGACCAGTTGGATTCTAACTTCTCAGTATGTCCACCAGGCCAAGAGTGATAATACATAACAAAATACCCAATCTGATACTCAGGTAAGACGGGTTTATGCTGATTGCTTCTTTGGGTCTCCTTTTGAATAGTTACTTTAATTGATTTTATGGCTTGATCTTAAAGATAAATAATTTCATCAGCCAGATTTCTCATAACTAAATCAGAGTTTTTGGGTATACTTTCTTCAAGTATGCTTGAACACTAGAATGGACTGAGGGGTCTCGCCCATAAATGCACTTGAAAGGCGACATCTTGAAAATTTGATGATAACTTATCTAATATGCAAATAAGGCATTAGGCAAATAAAAATTCTACTGAGATGGATCAGTAGAAGCCATCTTCCTTTAAATTGAGACTAGAGTTCCATTGACTCGTTCAATGGCCCCATTTGTGAAAAGATTGGACTGAATGACAAATTGTTAAGCAGTGTTGAATAATTTAGATAATTCCTGTAAAAGTTGTAAGGTAAAATTAGTCTCATTATCTGACATAAGGCCTTATACACCCATGTTGAGAAATGATGTGCTGTATAAGAATAGCGCCGTAATTTTAGAAGATGGGGTGGCAAAGGAAATGGCCTCAACCCATTTAGTTAAATGGTTGACAGCCATAATAATGTACTGATGTCCATTCAATCCTTAAGGAAAAGGGCCTACAACATCAATGCTTACCACTTCAGATGCTTTAGTCAGAGGAATAATTTGTTGTTGATAAGTAGGGTTGGTGGCTCCATGGCTTTTACAAGTGAGACACAAGTTAAGGGTCTCTCAGATGTATTCAGTCATATTATTTCAATAATATCGGGTTTTTAACCATTCTTGAGTTTTCTTAAACTCGCTATGGTCTACTTGCTCATGTCCTTCCATGACAGCATGAAATCTTGAGTTTGGATGCAAAAAGGGTAACCTTTTAGATTTGACCTTCTTATACAAAGCTCCTTCCAAATCATAGTATCTTTGGTAATAGATTTTAGAAAGGCTCGATCTTCTTCAGACTCTTGATCCCACAACTCAGGCCACCTGATGAGATTATATAGGCGTTCTTCCTTCTCCACGTCCAAAGTCAGAATAGGCAGTCAGGAAAAACCATCAGCAATCTGGTGTTGAGCACCTGAATGATGAACAATGGAAAAATCGTAATTTTGCAATATTAAAATCCAATGGGACAATCTCCTGTCAGGATCCTTCATATTTTGCAACCATTTTATAGAAGAATGGTTGGTAATAACAGTAAAATGGTTACCATATAGGAAGGGACAGAAGTGCTTGATTGCTAGAATCACAGCTAAACACTCCCGCTCAGTTACATCATAACTTCGTTCACCTTTGGAAAAAGTATTGCTATAAAATGTGACGGGATGATCATTCTGCTCTTTATCACACTAGGATAAGATAGCCCCGTTAGCAACATTGCTTGCATCAGTATGTAAGAAAAAAGGCTTTACCAAATCAAGGGTGAATTAAAACAGGTGCCTTAGTCAAGGCAGTTTGCAGAGAAATTAATGACTGTTCCTGAGTTGAACTCCACTCAAAGGGCACTCCTTTTTGTAACAGATGGAATAATGGTTCAGCCATATCAGCAAATTTGGGTATAAATTGCTGATAATACCCAACCATACTGAGAAAGACTTGAATATCCCGCAGAGAGGTAGGAGGAGGCATTCAATAAATAGCTTAAATCTTATCTGAGAGGGATCAAATCCCTTTAGCTAATAATTGATGTCCTAAAAACCAT
Source organism: Massospora cicadina (assembly GCA_022478985.1). NCBI lineage: Eukaryota > Fungi > Entomophthoromycota > Entomophthoromycetes > Entomophthorales > Entomophthoraceae > Massospora > Massospora cicadina. The sequence continues at coordinate 44,179 of JAKSZP010015783.1, forward strand.
TTCATTTTGGAAGAATCAACATTTGGAGGGTTTGAGCTTCAATGAAGAATTTTGAATATGCCTAAAAACCTCTTTTAGATGGCCCAAATGTTCAGTAAAGGTTTTGGAAAACATGGTAATATCATCAAGATATACTAAAACACAGGTGAGCTTTAAGTCCAGTAACATACCATTCATAGCTCTTTGGAAAGCGGCTGGGGCGTTGCTCAATCCTTGAGGCATCTGAGTTGGTTCAAAAAAAACTTCACTGGATATTAGGGCACACTTAGCTCAGTCTTCCGCGGGATAACTCAATTTGCCAATATTCACTGGCAAAGTCCATGGCCAAAAAATAAGTTGATCCACCCAACAACCTAAGGGAATTATTGATCCAAGGTAAAGGATAATTATCTCGTCGAGTGATAACATTCAATCTATGATAATTCATAACATCTTGGTGAGAACCATCCTTATTCTTAATCAACAGCAACGGAGAAGCCCAAGGACTATTGGTGGGTTTCAATAGTCCATCCTCCAATAATTGGTGCAATTCTTTGGTAACCTGGGCTTCTTCCACTTTAGACTTATGATAGGGCTTTGTGCAGATAGGAAGGTGATCACCAATTTCAACGGAGTGCATTACTCCTTTTATTTTACCAAAGTTGTAAGTATGCTTAGCAAAAATGTCAGAGTATTCTTCTAACAACTGAAGCACTTGTTTCTCCTGTCCACTAGTGAGGTGTTTTTCAATAGCAGGCCCCACAGTGTTATCCTGATCACTGTACAGCCCAAAGTCTTGTAGGCTCCCAAAAGGTTTAACATCATAAATCTGGTATAATGGCAACAACTTGACTTAAGTAATTGGATGCTTTTAATCTACCATTTTTGGCTCATTGTTAAGGTTTGCCAATAAAACAGATAACGATCCAGAATAAGAATAATCCAATACTCCAGGACAAGGCAATAGCTTTTTAGCAGAAGGGTTGAAAATGCCTTGGACTAATAACAAATGTCCTTTAGGAATAGAAAAATGTAAAGAAGTATTAATAATTACCTGCGATTTTGGCAGAATAACTAAATTTTTGGGAGAAAAATAGGCATCCCCTCTTTAATGTCCGCCAATGTAGGGGGTAAATTTACACTAGGGTCTCCAACATGTTAATGAATAGAATAAGACCTTTTAGACCCCTCCATCAGACATAACTGACGTCATCTATGAGCATGTTCTGACAAAAGTAAGGGAACTCTATACCCCAAGAGAGATAGCGAAGAGTTGGGGTAATTAATAATTCCATTGATTCCCACAAAAATTAAGTCCCCAACAGTAAGTCATTACTCAAGTTATTGAGGATGAAGGCAGAGATTGTAAAAGTTAACTTCTCAATTTTTAGTGGAAAGGATGAAAAACTCCAATTTACCAAGTACTCTGAGGCCCCGCTGTGCCATATTCTTCATAATGAGAGATATTGTTTGTTAATTTGATTCATTTGATAAATTTTGACGAGACAACATTCACTGGAGATCTTATATCTATGATAGCTTTGGCATTGACTTGATTCACTTGGAAGTCAATACATGTGATGGTGCTTCCAAACTGAGAGGATAAAGCCAACAAGGAGGGCAAGAAATAAGAATGTTCATCTTTATTATACTCAACATGGCTTTTATATTCTTGTTGCACACTCATATCATTATTGAGGTGAAGAATCTTATTTGTTTTATCCTTTTCTTCTTATCATCCCCTTACTTTTTGAAACAACAGTCCTCAGTATGGAAATAATGGTGACAATAGTTACACAGAATCGCTCTAGAATTCTCAGACATAGCTTAAACTTTAGGGCGACTAGGTCTTGGAGAATCAGAAACTTGGGGTTTTTCTGAGAATTGAAGAGGCAATTCCAACAAGGCCTCCCAATGTCTAATATACTTCTGAAATTCTTATTTACGCTAAGAAGTTAAACTTGCAACTGAGTCCTAGAAGTGAAATCAGACATGACTGCAGTAATCGCATCATCCAAATTTAACCAACCACAAGCTACCAAAGTTTGAGCTTCCCAATAGAACCAATGGGCAAAATCTTTGATTGATTCATTCTGGTGAGGCTGTATACCCATAAAAGCCTGTTTTTGAGAGGATAAGGTTTGCTCACTCCCAAATTTTTGATTAGCGCCTCTTTGACCTGAGACCAAGTAGAGCAAGTCATTAAGTGGGGTACCATGATATCATGAGCCAATCAATTGAGACAATTAGGCAAGTAATTCATTTTTTGCTGATCTGTGGCCTCACTTAGAGCCTACTCATGTAGATAGAGGAAGGAGATAATGCTGCCTTCCCCAGCAGAGTGCTTGTCTTTAAATACAGGTTTGAAACTCATTGGATCATTGGCAGTCAAAACATGCACTCCAGTATGTTCAGAATGAGTAGACACATAAGAGTTGAAATCAGAAACTTGTGAAAAAATGGAGGATAGGGGCCAACAGTCTCAGTATGAATTTTGCTAATACATAGATAATTCAGCTTGCCCCACATTTCCATCCAACTGACGAGATAGTTCATAAATTTGCTCCTGCTGAGCATTATACTTAAGTTCCAATGTTTCAATTTTTGCTTGGAGAATCTCGCCTTTTGATTCATAGGCTTGAAACGGGATGTCTGTGTCCTTCGCCCATTTACCCAGACTACTCAGTTCATCAGATAGAGACTGAAGTGACAGGAGGGGGTCAATTGTTACCCCATCAGGTGTTAAGTTACATTCCTTGGCCACTTTGTAAAATTGTTCAAATAAACGATCCATCATGCTCAATAGGTAGTCAATTTGTTGAAGGGATCCCAAATGCCCATCAGTACCTGGGGGGCCTTGAGGTCCATCTGCACCTGGCAGTCCGTGGGGCCCATCAACACCAGGAGGTCCACGTGGACCTACTCCCCAGGGGGACTGCGAGGTCCTTCAACCCCAGAAGGACCCATAGTTCCAGAGGTTTTCTCTACTTTGACGACTCAGAATTTGATACCAGAATACAATTTCTCTAATTGGGAACAACAATTTCTGATTTCTTCTTCCATTGATCAAATCTGCTCAAAAAGTTGAGAAATTCCCTCTTTCCATTCTTGCTGAATTTCCTGGACTCTCTTTGGAAACTGTAAATCAACAAAACTGGTCATCCCATGGTCAAGCAGAATAAGCTTTTGATGTACTTCATTGAGAAGGGTCCAATTATTGATGATGGCATCTCAATTATCTCTGCTGAACTCAGAGGAAGAATTGAAAAGCTTGGTAGCATAGCTATTCAAGGATTGGAGTCCTTCTAGTAAATTGAGCATCCCTTGATGATGCATTCCCACTACCCAGTAATAGATGGTATAATTTTGGGTGTACAAGATGATTTAAGTATTTCTTGGTGCCAATTCCTGGCATTTGGGAGGTTTGTAACACTTCTTGCAAGATAGTGGGTACAGCATTAGAACGAGAATAAGTGGAATAAATTCTAGGAATTAAGGCTCCCTCAAGAATCTGATTAATAATATTTCATAAAACCTCAGGAGAGATTTGAAAGTTCGCTGTAAAGCTTAAATTAGGATTATAAAACTCCAAGTTGAAATGGAATTCCAACGTGGACGTTACTCTTAGGATTTCAATTCTAGTTGAATGTACCTATCATAAAATACTGCCTTGCTTATGGTCTTGAGCTTCTTCAGGCGAAAATTGAGAATCCATAGTAGTGATAGACGTTTTCACTGGTGCGTAACTCAGAGTGTACCCCTGTAGTGAGAACCACTCTGGAAGCTTTGAAGTACACTTCCTATGGGCAGGTTTTCTCTTGAAGTTACTTTAATTGGATTCTCCAAAAAGTGATAAATTAAAGTAAAAACAAGTTATAATTTGACCTACTTTTTACTATCAGAAGGATGGAATATTTATATGTTTTGTAACAGGTTGGGATCTGTTTGATATAATTAATCGGTGAGCAATCAAATCTTCTATCCCTTGATCAAAAGTAATACTGATTTTCTTTATTACCCTTTATAAATTGAGATAGATTACTCTCTTCTTCTGATAGTGTCAGTGAGATTGATGAAGTAGACTTTTCAGGATCAAGAGAATACAGCAAAATCCCAATAATGACAATGGGTTGTATGCCCTGACTGGGGGAAATGTGGCTTTCTGGAACTAGAACTGTCATTAGTAAATCATTTAGACAGCACAACAGTGGGTTGTGAGGAATTCACTATGAGGAGGCAGTAGCGAGGAAGGAAAGGAAGAGAACCACATGCCAGAGGTTGTCCTGAGCACTGTTGTTTGCATATTAGCTGTGATCCTATAGAAACTAAGAAATATTTGACCTGGTCTGATGTGGCATTCTCCTTTCCCAATCCTATTCTTGCTGGAAATATAGGCAAGAGGGGGATGTGTTGGGATTTTTGCCCACCTTTCTAGGTTCCTAGGTTACCTGTTGGATTGCTGGGAATAAGTCCTGTTGGCGAGTGAATTAGATATCAGTTGACTCCAATTTCAGGTTAATAATGTTTGGAGATTTTGGGTAATTTTTAGGTTCAGATCCATCGATGATCAAACTGGGTAAATGCTTAAAATCCTGTCAGGCAGATTTGCTGACGAAATTAAGGCATCTAACAGTTGATTTTTGATCAACTATCAAGTGTACCAATCGATATTGGTTGGGTTTCATCACCAACTGATTGGGAAGCTTACTAAAAGTTGTGAGGCGAGTGATGCCGCCTGCAACTAGCAAATAAATTAGTTGGTTTGCAACCTGCCATAATGGGTAAAGAGCCCCATTACCTAAGCAGGTCACTAGCTAAATATGGTTGGTCACTGTGATCGAGTGGGAAATGTTAGGGACACATTTTCTGGCTCTTACCAGTCCTGGTCTCAAGGATGTCCAACGGAGGGATTCTAACCCAATGAAGAAAACTATTGTCGGCGAGACGTCATAGGGAAGTTCAACAGCAATTGCTGCTGATTCATGACTGAGGTGCTAACCAAAGAGTTTGGCGCCAAATTCTCTCTATAAATTCCCTAATAATTCTTATATATATAAAAATTCTTTAATTTGGGATATAAGCTTTTTTCTATCTTCAGTTATTATTGTTGTGGTATACAACAATTGTGGATTTTGTGGTATAAGGAGTAAGGAAAGAGTGGTTATCCTGACAGGGTAATTCCTGCTTCCACCCTAGTGCAGGTTTTGTTCAATAAAAGTTCAAAACCTGTAAAGGCTAGAAAAATTCATGTGTGGTATATTTGTCCCAAGGTTGACCCACCACAAATACTATAAAGAGTAAGGATCGAGGATCCCTAGATGAGAAGCAGACCTTAGATGTGAATCTCCACAGATTTAGCGTGACAAGAAGAAAGGCCATGAACCTCTGAATTTGAGAGTGCATCATGTTAGCTGGAATAGGGAAGAAGTCCCTATAGTTGAATTAATCATTATTTAATGGATTGTCACAGGTCTTGCGTTGGACCATATCAGGCTTATCTATTCAACTACAGATAATAGTCGTCATAATATTATAAATTACAAATTAATTATTATCAAGCAACGCGATTCATGCACATACCAAACCTGTGCAGTTAACCCCTGGAAATTATCAATTAGTGAAGAACACAGGATTTTAACACCCCTCCAATCAACCTGTTCATCACTTAAGACTATGGACGGACTCTAGAGGATATGCTCTACAATTATGAAGAGTAAACTCATTTTTAGTATCTAAAGCTGAGAAGCTAGTCACCATGGCTGTAAAAGGGCGTGTGGGGAAGCAGTACTAGAAAGTACCTTTGATTCTCTTAAACGTATGGTACACTGCTCTTTCCATACCATTTTCTACTGCTTTTTTCAACTCACTAAGGGCTATATTGCAATCATAGTTTTTGGGATGGCCAACTGGCATATATCCAGATTGAAAAGATCTAACCATGTTCTTCAGATGACATAGGCCTCATCCACTTTGCATTAATGAAACAACTTTTTAGTAAATGGATTATTCAAGTAACGTGCCTTCTCCCAAATGGCCTCTACTGAGCAGTAGCAGCAAGATGTAAGTTTGCACGAGTATTAGATCTAGCAAAACCTACTGTACCCATACTTTTATACATTATCTGACCTCTAATACTAATGCAGCAGGCCCCAATCTCACCAAGCCAAATTTTAAAGGTATTCATTAAGTTATTAAGCACTCCTGTTGGAGCTTCTAGCGCATTGACCTGTTATCCACTATGCAAGGGGAAACCCATCTTACCTCCAACTTCTCGATAATGTGCCTGTGAATCCAGCATTCTTCTTCCTGATGAATAAGGTCACTATTGGGATTATCCCTACGCAGGGTGTAAGCCTTGTCCTGGGGGAAAAATTGGCATATGCTACTGTGCAGTTCTAGACCTTCAAGCTATTCAAATGGTCCCATAAGTCCCAAATTAAGGTTTGATTTGATGGCATCAATTTAGGTTTAAAATCTGGAGTATTACCTAATTTCTCTAAATTTGGCTAGAAAAGCATTTTAAATATGTTTGCAAATATTTTACTTAATTTTGAGGCCACATTCACACAACTCCATCATCAGTGACTCAAAGCTCCCAATATCTTAATCAGCTGTTTCTTTCTGGAAGCTAGAAAGTTAGGCCTGTAAACTTGGACTATCAAAAGAGCTCCTACTTTAGTTTATTACTAATTTAACTTGTACTACAAAACTATTACCAGGAGATCACAAAGTTCATCTGACCTTCCAGGTGGGACGCAATGGACAAAATCACTTGGGAATCAAGATTGATCAATGAATCACTCTTCGCCATCCCCAGTGAATAATGATTACCCTTCACTTTTGTATAGTATTATAAATAGTACTATCTTATTTATAAATAAAAAGCTTTCTCAGATGAATTTTATTTATCTTATTTCTATTCATGTTCTTATTATAATTTAATGAATAAAGTATCGTTCATTTTTGCGTCTTATGAAGCCCCTGACTCTTAGTTTATTGTGATGTACTAAGCCACCTGAAATCAACCACTATGTTGGGCTCTTCAGCATTAGCATGTGCAATTACAACAGGCGGAGTTGCAACATCTGGTGCTCACTACAGGGGCGCTTCCAGAAAGATCCCTGGGAGATCCTCTCATCTTTGGACGAAATTATCAAATATACCATGAGCACTCAAGATCCTGGTCTTTTGACCCACATCCTCTGGAATGGCCAGGACACAGTAAATATGGGTACCAGTTTTCCAAAGAAATTTGTATAATGTGTCCCAAAAGACTTTGTGCATTTCTAAACCATCAATCATCAAAACCTTTTCTTGACCTATTAAAAACATCTGAAGAAACTAAAAGAGATGTTGTTAAGCAAAAATCCCAGCATCATAGAGAAAAGAATAATTAAGGTAATTTTTTCATTCAAAGATCAAGCACTACATTTCATGATGTTGGATGCTAGGAGAGAAGAAGATTTTAAGGTATCACTGAGCAGAATGACTATTAGACACTAGGACCTGTCTACTTGACAAAAGATATACGTTTAAACATCTTACAGCTTTGAACAAAACTAGAAAGAAATAGCCAAGCTAAAACTCATCCTCCAATCAAAGAAATAAAAATTAAACCAATCAGAGTGCTCAGATCCTAATAAAAACCAATAAATTTAATACTAGCATTAATATTTATTTAGTAACCTAAAATGGATTCCAACTTTATGAGGTCATTTCCACTCTGTTGTTTTAGAAAATAAAGCAGAAACAAAAGCTCATAACCAGTCTAGACCTAAAAGTGTCAAGCAACAAATCAAACTTGGCTGACAAGCATTGACATAACCACCAAACCAATTAATTTGGGACAAGTTGAGAGCTAGTTTGAAACTCAATGATGGTGATAAAGACTTGAGAATCCCAGGGATCTTTAAATACCTCCTGCAACTTGAAATGATAAAGCGCTGGACAAAACACTTGGGAGTTACATTGGCTCAAGCAGAAACAATATTGACAACTCCTCACTGGTGAGTTTGTTGTCCAGAAATTTTAATGGCTCTCCTCAGAAGATTGGGCCAGATAATTCTAAAATGAAGTGCCAATCTTACCTATTTTCTCTCTCAGCTTGGGATAACGCCAGTTCCAACAAACCTGAGCCCAAGATTAATTCAAGTGACCTGAAATCTAAGTCTAAGGGATTAATTAATTATCAAAGTTGAGAGCTTATCTGAGATGGCCAAAAACTGTCTTCCTAAACAGCAAGGCATCGCCCACAGCACATTCATCCAAACCTGTATTTATCCCCAAAATTGGGAACAAGTTTTTCATCTCAAATGAGATGTTTCCCGCGGTTTGCATCAAGAAGGACCACCACGCTGTCAACTATTTTAGCGCGAGGTTCTGAGAGCTCCTGAATTTAACTATTCATTCAACTCCAAATCTCAATCTTGCACCTCATATGATGCCAACAACAACGCTTTCAGCTTTGAGGCTGTTGAGTTAGCTTTTGCTATCAGAATTTAAGAAGAAATTTACTGAGACCTACCTCACTTTGGCCCAAAATTGGAATGCCTCACAAATCATTCCAAGGTTGATAATGAGGCCATCACCAACTTCTCCCTCCCCATGCATCAGTTTAAGAATCAGGATCAAAGTAAAGGGCCGCTGATGATGATCAACCCCCATGAGGTAATGGTCTTTAGAAGTCTCAACTCAGCGCTGCACCACCATATCATATATTCTCACCAGTTTGCTGGTAGAACTGATGGCCACCTGACATTGTACAATTTATTTACCCTCAGGCGCAAATCAGGGAAATCTCATACCTGGTGCCCAAATCATCTTGTTATTTAAATGCGCCTCAAGAAGGCTATTGTCATCCACTCCTAGCTAGCTTCCAATCAGAAATCGCGTTGTACTGACTCAGCTACTCTGACAGTCTACCCTTACAACTCTATCCTACCTTGCCAGTTAAACACAAATCACCTCTTACTTGGATCCCCAGACTTGGAATTCCCTATATATTATTCCAAGGTTACCTGAGACACCCTCGCCAACCTAGCTGCCATAACCAAGGGCAATATCTACCCTATCAGCACCAAATATTCTGTACTGGATTATGGTCAGATTTTCAAAGAGAATTATTGATGGAGACAAATCACAGACGTTGCTTCCCCCAAGTATGTTGCTGCCAGGCAGTTTATTACGCTCTGTTCTGAACCCAAGGTTGCCTAACGCCAAAAGAACTTTCAGCACGTGGCCCAGGCTCTCCTCAATATAAAGACCCAGTGTGGCTTTTGGCCCAAACTGAGCTGGCATAAACCTTGACTGAAATCAGATGAACCTTTTTAAGGTCTGAGCAGAAATTCATCAGTCAAAAGAACCGATATGTTTAACCAGCTAATTTGCAACAAGAGTACACAATGAATCCATTAACAAATTGGATAAAATATTTTTACCTGGACCAAGACTTACTCCTTTTGGATAAGGCTTGAGGGGGGCTCTCGGGATTCTCCTTATGCAAGGTGTAAGCTTTGTTCTGGGGAGAGAAACTGGCATATGTAACTATGTGGAATTTGAACTTCAAGCTACTCAAATGGTTTCATAAGTCCCAAATTAAGGTTCAATTCCCTGTCATCAATTTAAGCTTTATATTGGTAGTATTTCCTGAATTACTCTAATTCAGCTAATAAGCGTTTAAATATTGTTGCTAATATTTTACCTAATTATGAGGCCACATTTAAACAACTCCATCATCAATGGCCCAAAGATTCAAAATTTTAATCAGCTATTCATTCTGGAAGCTAGCAAGTTGGATCTCTAAACCTGGACTATTGAAAGATCTCCTTCATATGGTTTATAATAATCTAACTTTATTATAAACCTATTACCAGGAGATTGAGAAGCTTAGCTGACCTTCCAGGTGGTATGCAAAGAAGGACAAACCACTTTGGAATCAAGATTGATCAATGAATCACTCTTCACCATTCCCAGTGAATCATGATTCTCCTTTTACCCTTGTACAGTACTATAAATAGTACTGTCTTACTTATTAATTAATGTATACTTTAGCAAAGTTTTTAGTTATCTTTTTTATCTAAGTTCTTATCTTATTTTAATAAAAAAAGCCTTATCCATCTCTGTGTCTTATGAAAACCCTGCTCTCACAGCTAACTGTAATGGAGGAAGCCTCTTACAATCGGCTACTATGTCAGGCACACCAGTTTTAGTACCTGCGAGCATATCTGTCAGAGTTGCAACAGTCATTCTAACAAATATTAATTTTTTGGATTCATTAGATATGCCTTACTCCCCAAAAGATCAGAAGAAGACGTTGGAGTGTACTCATCACCCTTTAATCCACTTTAAACTAGAGCTCACATATGGAGTGCTTTGCAAGGTCATTTTAAACTGCAGATAAATTCAACGCCATTGACCACCTTTGTCCTGTTTGTGGTGGCCATAATACTCCCATCCATAGGATAGAGGGGTGTCCCACATCCAAGATAATTGGAGGGAAGTTTTCATCTGTTCCAACTTTCTGCACCTAGTACATTCTACCTTACCCAAAATTCATTTACCATGAGAGTGCTCTATCCAATTCTCCTACTCCTTGGGTCCCTGATAGCGGCCACAGCATTGTGGTCCATCCATACCATCTTTTTGGAAACTATCAACAAGGCTTCCCTCTCCAAGGCTGAATCACTGGTGCGCCTCCATAGTCATCTAACTCACAGCTTCTATTATTGGTTCTTTGGATCCATGCCTTGTAAATGGCATCACCAAATCCAGTTATAGAAAACTATCTGGTTCCTGGAAGTTGAAGCTTATTTTCACATCTGCATTATTAGAAAAACACCCCAAGACCATCTAGTCAAGCCGCTCTGTCATATACTCCTCATCCCTGATGCTGGGATGGAGTCAGTTAAACTACTGTCCTAAGGACTCAGGGCTCCTATGCAGGGTTTTTCTCTCTTTTTTATTATTTTAGCTTTTATTTTCTTCTTACTAGTAGTGTTGTTCCTTGGTCTTCTTACCTTAAATGAAATTAAAAATTAGCAATAAATTTGCTTCTAAATTTATACTGCCAAAATTATGATTAACTAGATAATAGGAGTTTTAAAAGTTATTTATATGCTATATTTTATTTAAGGGAATTTAAAATATTATACGCTTTTTTATCATCTATATATGAGTAATGCCAAATCAATTATGTCAAAAATACTATAAAATTATATATGTACTAATACTTTATGTGGTTTCTAGTTACTTTGGATTAAAACAAACTTAATAGATAACTTTATCTTATGCATGATAAGCTATTCTTCTTGTAATTTACTCAAACTTAAAAGGTAAATTATATAAGGTCATTAAGATATAGTAAGTGTTGGGATGAGGTGTAAATATAAGTTTTATATCTTTAGTCATTAGTATCATACCTACATGCATAGAGATTTAAGTGAGCACTAAATGGTTAAAAAGATTTATGTAAAGTTAATGCAAAAAAACTTATAAGGTTGTATGTAGAGTGTATATAGAGTCAGGTGAGCTAGCTAGCATCTCAGTAGTTATCGTCATTAATTAATTTATTCTATAAGATATAATAGAATTTATAAATTTATAATCCTGCTAGTTAGGCCAAAGTAATCATTTTATCTAAATAATCTATATAAATAGAACTTAAAAATATCCATCTCTTTACTGATCACTTACATATCATAAGAGATACTTTTTTACTACTCTTGAGTAAGCATGATTAGATTATTAAATCAGAGAGATTATAATTTATTTAAACAGTTCTATATAATTTATAGTACTTTAAAATTAAATAAAGTCATAAATAAATTTCTGTACAGTCAAATAAAATTGTTACACTATCCTTTAGACTTTATAGGGATGTTGTTTTGTCAGGTTGCTTAATGGTGGTATACCCAGAGTCTCCTCAGGAAAAAGTACTAACTATAAGTTTTAATACTTCAATTATTTGTTGATCCAAAGTCTGACACTTAAGGCGTTGGGATTCTTGAACTATAACTTTATCCAGCTCTGATAGTTTATGAATAACTATCTGTATTATCCTGCTTTGATTCACTTTCTAATAAACAATCTTGAAGGATTTTGGAGCTTTTGATGTCTGATAACTATTATTGGAAATGTTCTCATATGAGTAATTAGGTGGTTTATTCAGGATTTGATACAGAGCTTTACAATTAATGTATAATTGGGATAATCTCTGACAATGTATGTAAGGATTTTGTCTGTTGATTTAATTATAAACAGTTAACTTTTATACGAATAACAATAAGAATTTGTCAAAGATTAATAAAAGTGTTTTGGAGTTACTAAAACGTCAATAACACTTTTCTTGGCAGTAACTTGAAAGTTATCCTGAGTAATGCAGCCTGATGTAAGTGGCTAAATAGTCTATTACCTAAGAAGGCTGATAGCTTGTAAAGGGTAATCTGCTGGGGTTAAATAAAATTGAGGGACATGTATATTCTGAATTCAACTATAGAGGGTCATAATATAATCAATGGTGGAACCAGATATGTAAATTAAGTATTTGCATTAAATATGACTCTTTTGGAAAACTGCATTGGAAATGAATGCAGTTTCCACTAGGGTACCAACTGAAGAGTTGAGCATCAAATTTTTATATTTAAACCCCTTGTTTCAATAATTAAAGCCAGTGTTACAGTAGTAAATTAAATATATACAATTTTTTGAGATTCTTATATGTAAGAGCTTAAGCGATAGTTTCTCTTACTTATTTTGTGCTCCATTACTTTTGTTTAATAGTTTAATGGATAGTATACCTTATCCAAATTGTTCTTAAGTTACAAAAAGTAAGGCTTTTAAAACCTTCCTGTAAAAGAATATCTAAGTGATATTAATACCATTGCATTGGTCAGGAAAAAATCTTAACTGGATAGTTCTCAACATATAAATATCAACGCACCCTTATCTTTAATAGATCAGTTTCAAGAGTCTGTGTAATAAACCCTAAAAATGTTTACATAAGGCTTAGAAAAAACTTTAATAATAGAAGACTAGAAATAAGGAGATTACATGTCTATACTGTATCAAAAAAAGTTTATATAATTTTTTTCAGTAAAACCTTTTTATTGTAATGGGGGTATTCAAGAAAATAAGGGTAATATCATATTTATTCTTTAGGCCAACCTCCAATATGGTGAGAAGAGTAGTATCACATGATAAGGTCATTAGAGTGATGCATTTGACTATTATCTAGGCTTTATCTGAACAATTGTTTCAATGTTTGGTCCTAAAAAATATAGATTCTCACAACAATTTATCAAATTACAAGTTAATTAAAGTATGTTGTTGGATTACTATAAAATTTCTACTCTACATTAAAATATTTTCACTCGCCTAAAAGGTGCTTGGCTTAAATGTAAAGCGTATACTTTATTTTATTTATTGGAAATAGGTGATATGGATAAAATCTGATGCTTTTCAGGGCTTTTGGTTGTATAACCCCTAAATAAAAACGAGTAGATTATGGCACGCCGTTCCTCTTCTCAATTTTCTTCTCATTAGGTTAATATTTATATATCTGACACAATTCCTTTACCAATGTTGGTTTATAACTATTATCATAGGAATCAATTATGTACTCTTTTGATGGTTAGCACTGAGTATGGGGACTTGATATAATATCTTCACTGCGCTTGTAAATGATGACATAGGGCTTCACCAGATGTATCTAAATTACCACCTTGAAAAATGTCTTATATTATTACTGGGTCAGAGACTTCAAATGAGGGTTGAGACTGCCAATTTTCATTTGCTGAATACTCTTCCTTGATAATGGTCTCTGTGAGGTTAGTCATGGCTTCAGATTGCAGCTATATATTTTTTGTACCAACCTCTTTAAAGCCTTTTAGGGTTACTCAGTAGTATCACTGGTGCCTTCTTTCATAAGCTATGCAGGCAAATTAGGCTCTCATCAATATAAAGCTTTTATTGGGGAGATTTTATTACTGGGATGATAACTAATTCTGTATACCATTAGGGAAATTAGAAGATATCAGTTTAGCGTATAAGATCAATGGTGGCCATCTTGAAGAGGCTTGAGACCAGTGTACCATTTAGATGTTCAACGTTTCCATTCATTGATGGGTTATATGATGCTGAATATAGTTTTGCGTACCCATGGTGCAACTAATATCTTCACAACTTCTGAGGTAAAGTCTGTTCACTTATCACATTAAAGACATGGGGCAACCATGCTGGGTAAGATATAATGATGTAAGAAGTTAAAGGTTGCTTTTCTATTTTGAGCTGGAAGGGCTACTACTTTGACCCAATTTTTAAGGTGGTTAATTCCCACCATAAAGTACCGGTTTCCTCCAGAGGATTCTGGAAACATATCAATGACATCATTGCTTATATTATGGAAAAGCTTCTATATGTGTCATCAGTTGAATACTTATACTTGGCCTTGAGTGAAGAATTTCTCTGGCATGTTAAACAAGCATTAAACACTTTAACAACTGAGCCCATTTTTCCTTCAATAGTAATGGTCTTTAAGCCATTTAAAAGCTTGCGTGCTCCTCCATGTCCAAGTACTTGATGGCTTCCATTTTTACAGGTTAGCGTTCAGAAGATCTGAGGTAGGGTAACCATTTTCTTTAATTTCTATAGCATTCATCTAGAGCCTTAGTATTTCATGCATGTCTTTTAAATTCATTTTTGAACTGGTTCATCTTCATCCTCCATGGGTTGAGCTTATGAGTAAGTTATGTAATTGTTGGTCCTTGCTAGTGTTCAAGTGAAGAAAAGGTAGTCAAACGAGGCCACCCTCATTCATGTTCCTGAATCCAGACCTATAACAATTTTGACATTAAACTGTTGTAGCAAAAGAGCTCAGTGAGCTAATCTCCCAGTTGGATCCTTCATGTCTTTCAACTCTTTAGGGATTGTGATCTAGAACTGCTTTAAATTTTGTCCCATACAAAAGATATATTAATGTTATATTTCAATTAAAATCATGGCATTTTTTTGTGACATTGTAATTGCGTTTAATTTTTAAGAGTTTCTGAAGAAGTATGATGTTTAATGATCAGTGTTATCTTCTTAAATCTGATCTAGTATAACTCTCACTGTAAAATCTGACGCGTCTAAGGATATAATGAAAGGCTTCTTATAGTCATAGTTTTATAAAATATGCCTCTTTAAAAATTTCATGGTCTTTAGGGCTGCTTTTTGTTTGAAACCCAAACAAAAGGTGTAGTTAGTTGAGAGATGGACAAGAGGTTCACTACGTTGGTAAAATTGGCTAAACAATGTTGATAGTTTAACATTATCTCCTAGTAAGACTTTGGTGTCTTGTAGGCTTAGAAGTTCAGGAATCTTTTTAGATAACTTATACTTTGTCATATAGTTGCTGGATTCTTTTTTATGTTATAGAGTGTCCTAATAGGTCCAAATCTTGTTGTTAAATGTGCAATTGGAAAGCTAAAGATAGATATTGTTCTCACGTTGTTATTGAAAAATCAATTTGAGATGCTCTAGATCATTCTTGTTTTTGAAGTTACAATGATGTCGTTAAGATATACCATTTTTATACCTTATTTTGTGATCTTGCATGACATGATGCATTGCTCTATGAAATGAAGCAGATTTTTTATCAATCCTTGAGGTTTCTTGTAAGTTTGAATAATCCCTTTGTGTATATCACTTTCAATTTTACTAAGATATCCCGTGGCTGGTCCTCCTCTAATAATCACAGACTAAGAACATTACTAGGAAGTATTTGAGCCAAAAAATAGTAGGTTAAGGCATCATCTATGATTAGATTTGGGAAATTTTCCTTATTGGTAAGGGTATTCAATATTTGGTAGTTCATCACATTTTTATGCCAGCCATTTTTTATTTTTAATTATAGGTGGCAAGAATGACCGTGCACTCATAAAGAAAACTAGAAAATTGTAAGTAATAATTGTTTCAACCTAGTCAAAGTTGCTGTTCTTATATTTGACTTTTTTATGGCTTCAATTTTATAGTGCTTGATTCATCAACATCAAAGTGTGTCCAATTCTTCATATGGTTATAGTCAACGTCTGATTTTAAAATTTACTGGTATTTTCTGATAGTTTATGGACTTTATCAAGTTCCATTTTAATTCATTCTTTTCAGATATGTGAACTTGAGGTAATGCACATATTAGGTTGCCAACTAGTAACTCCAAATCGAGATGAGTACTAAGGTAGTATATATTGTCAATCTCATCAGTAGGTATATTCTATTTTACGATTTTATTGCTTCATATCTATATTTATCTGGCTAGATTCCCCAGTAATATGTTGATGGGTCACTAATAAGCTGGACCTAGCATACTAGTTGAAGCTTGATGCTCAAATATACTGATGACATTAAGGTAGTAATATGCAAAGCAGTTTTGCAGTAATTTGTAACTATTTTATGTGACATTACTGTTGTTCTCCAAGCTTTATATTTCTTTTTTTTTTTTTTTTAGTACTAGATGGTACCAAGCTTTATATTTCGTTCTTATAAATGAAGAAATAAATACCATATGATCCATCTACTGGGTCAAAAAGCTTCCCTATATTTCATCATAAAGTGGTATTATGAAGAGATAAAGTGGAAAAAGGGTATTTAACCAGACAAAAGTTTTTTCATTGCAATCTTTATTATCCAGCACTAAGGCAACTTCATTTATAATGAAGAAATATACCTTTCCTTGATTTTGGTAAAAACTTCATATTTAATCATGGACTAATTCTTATGAGGATATCACAAAATTTAAAAAACAATTTCAGAAACTGGAAGACCAACTTGTCAATATGGAGAGGCAAGGATGGGTATGCACCTATGGAGTTAATATTGTTTGGTCGGAGGTGCCATGTTTTCAGTATTACCAAGGTCTAGAGCTAACTTGATAATCTAATAAGGCGTGAGTATATGACGTTGAATGGAGATCCGGTATCCATGATGACTATAATTCTGGACTTTCTATATAATTACCTCTATAAAATTAATAGTTCTCCCAAAGCTGATGGCAAGCCAATATTTCTTTAAAGTAGAAGTTTCATTGTGTTTCTTAACAATCTTGGCGTTTTCTTTCTAATTTTATTTAACTGTGGTTTTGTAAGATGGGTTTGTTTAACAAGATTAAGGTTTGGATGCATCATCAGCTGTGTCAACAATTTGTGGACCTCCAAGGACTTAAATGAGGTATGTATCCTCTAAAACTTAGGCGTCAACAATGTTCTCAGCATTCAGGTGATATAGGATGCCAAGTTTTGCTGATGATCCAAATGTGTAATAAACTATTATTTTTCTTGACTCCCTTCATCTTTCCTATGGAGTTTTTTAAAATGCAAGTGAGGTGGGCTATCACAAGAGACCAGTTTTTAGGTATTTCAGTTCAATCAGAGATAGGAGTACCTGTTCTTAAGCTGACTCATCCTTTCCCTGCTTGGCCAGAGGCGGACTCTTTCTAAAACATTCATATCTGGTAAGGCTGATCATCTTAAAGGAGTTACCTTTTGTCGCTCTGCTCTCATGGTTTAAACTCCATCTTAAAGGAATCTTGATTATCTGGGACCTTTCTTGCAAAATCAGGCTTATGAAAGTCAACAACGTTATGAAAATCATCCTCAATATCAAGAACAGCGTTAAAACTGCATCTGTCAGAGGTAATCAGCATAGCTAAGCCATGAGCTGTGCAGTTCAGCTATATGTCGGCCATGGCATCATCAAGTGTGGACATCTTTGAAGAAAATTTAGTTTGCGCATCAATATAGATAATCCATGAATTCAGATAAGTATCATTTCGATTTAAACCAATTTTAAGGCTTTCTGGTTTCTTCATGCTCAGACTTTGCTTAGAACTACAAATACTTAATAAGCGACTCTTTAGCTTCCAACAAGGTACTTAAGTTGTCCATATGCGTGACCATTATTTCTGGGTCATATTACTATTAAGGACAAGATATGAAACTTTTTGTTGGTCAGTTTCACCCTCCATGGAGGCTTTGTAGACATACAGAAAGGACACGATGCTGAATTCTCCTGTTGTAGACTTATACTTGATTTGGTTGTAAATACAATTGGTTACACATTATAGAGGGCGTATATTATGGGAATGGCACATTTAATGGTTTCTGTCATAAAGCAAACTGTTCATTATTTCAAGCAATTCAGAGGAGTCATCATGAAAATATCCAAGTTATCCTCAATGTCTTTATAAGTGAGTCGTGAAGAAGCATTTAACACATCCATGCATATCTACAGAGAATCTATGTCAACTTTAAGGTTTTATGGCCAAAATTTTTAGTAGTAATTTGACCTTTTGCGCTTTATTGAAGATTTGAAAGAGCATTTTCAAAACTTCCAGGACTCTTATGTGAATGTGTTGGTCCTCTTTTTTCCACTGGCACTTATCTCATTGTTAGCCTGATTTGTTTTTAGAGTGAAGCTCATTATTCATCTTATTTTATCAATCTTTGCCATCAGGAAGGCTGTTATAAAACTTTATTCAAATATTCACTGATAGACTTCTTAACCTTAAACGCATTCTTAAGATTGTTACTACAGTTGACAAGAGTAATATAAATGCTTGAGCGTCCCAAGATATTAAAACCTTTTATATATTTTTCATATATCAAGATTATTAGATACCACTTGAGCTTCAAAAGGTTGATTTGATTAAGCAATGTACTGATGCAAAGACTAGCTTCAATTGATACTTAAGATTTTTAAGGCAATCCTAATTATCACGTCAAATGGTTGAGGCTTGAGTGGCCATCACACCACGCGCTGCAGCTTCATATTGACATAACTCTTCAGCAAAGAATTTAAGAAGTTGTAAAATCTTAGCGTTTGATACTTTAAAATCTTTCTACAACACTCCATAGCTTTCTCCGCAAACGTATAGCTAAAGAGTCAATAATAGAACTTGACTATGAAGTTATAAATGTATTCATAGTTTGTTCAGATCTTGTCCCAAAGATCTCCAATATGATCACAAGATAGATGATAGACTTGTTTGTAATCCAATATTATAGCATTTTTATCACATAGTGCGTTACAAATATAAGTGGTGCATTTCCTTCTTGTTTTAATGTATTATAAGTCTGAGTGCACAAAACACTAGAATTATCTATAGAAAGATATAAATACTTCTGTTTTCCTAGAAGAATGTTTTAATACAAATTTATATAGGATCATCCACAGCTGGTGCTCTTGTGAAGGCGGAATGGTCGTTAGAGTCAAATACCACTTGTGAAGTCTCTACCTTACTTCAGTATATTCCAGGTAAAATCCTGATTCAGGTTAATTAAATGATTTGGTTGTTCCTCTTATAATGAAACTTCAAATTAACTACCTATGTGGGAATCATCATTATCATATTCATAGTTCACTCAGTGGGTGACACTATTGAAAAAAGCATCTTACATTGTGCAGTATTTAATTTTCAGAAAAGTTTAAGTGGAGGTGTGCCCCCTGTAGTGAGCACTACTGTAAGACCTGAGGCACCTGCTATTAAGTTGAACAGGGTCATGGACCCTTTAGGTCAAAAAAGGGATCCAATTTAAGGATCTACCTTTTACTCAGTTTTCAGATATAGTGCATACACTGGATAAAAGATGGGTTGCTGCTGACCCTTACTGTTTTCCATGTGCCTTCCACACAACCCAGTCTCCAGTTCAAACCCCTCCTAATCTTAGAATATGCAGAAGTTTATACAAGAAAATCATACAACTCTATACCTACTTAATATGTTTTAATTAATCTCTTATCCTGGGGCTCATTCCTAATCTCCAACATGTGGCTCAATAATGAGTTACAGCAAAGGGAAAAATTTTCACCTGGGGCAACCCCAAGTATAAATTATATTATGAGCCAAAATTGGGGGAAAAGTCAGAAGGGAAAAATTGTAAACAGGGATTGAATCTGTCACCAAATTCTGAATCTGTCAAAAAATAGGCATTAATGACTTACTAAAAATAAGTTTAAGATAGTGCGGGGATCCCATCCAATGTTGCTACTATGGAAACCTGGATGAATCAGAAGTTCCTGTCACTATAAAATTCAATATCAGCATATGACCCAAAGTTACATCTTAGTAATTACCCTCACTAGCACCACATAATAACCAGATCCCTGCTAATGGTGGAGTGTTGGTTTTAAAGTTTATTGTACTTAGCCATTTAATATAGTATTCTATTTATTATTATATAAAAATAATGAACAGTATTTTTAAAAAATTATGGTAGTAAGAAAGACCTACCATATGGTTTATCTTATAGAGAAGACTATTGTAAAAGATTTTGCCCAGTTTATAAACCATAGTTGTTCCTCAAATACTAGCGTCATTCCCCCTCTCTTACCCCAGCAGGACACCCAATCCCTTTCGCCCATATACAATGAATCCACCCTCCTGACAGAATGTCACCATGCAGTCTAGAGTTTTTGTCAGGCCATTAAGGTAGCTATGCCTACAGACCAATAATCTCCTGACTCACTCCCATCCTAACAACCACCATGTAGGGATATTATATTGTTAGAGAGCTTTCTGGTGATATACCCAGAAATTCTTATAAAAAAGTACAAAAAATTGGTTGTAGTGCCAGTTGGTTTGTTAGGCCAAAGCCTGACACATAAGACAGAAAATATTCTGCAAAACAAAAGAGCCAAAAAAATAATGAGAAAAGAACCTTTATTATATCAAAAATGGGTATCATATGCTATTTATAACAAGAAAAATCTCTTTTGGAAGAGGTTAATTTAAGGAGCCAATTGAAGTGTCCTGTTTATATTTTAGTTCGCCTCTAATATAATAAAGTTAAAAGAATCACATGGTGAGATAAGTGAAGTAATGCATGTGTCTATTATATAGGCTGTAGCTGAATAAATGATATAATGTTTGGTCCCAGATCATATAAGTCAAAACAATGATCTACCAGCATATAATTTATACCAAAAGTATATGTTCAGAGCAAAAAAAATTTCTTTTTCTTTTATTAAAGCTTGGATTCAATGTTAAGCAGATCATATAATATGTATAAATAGTAGATAATATGAACAAACTCGTATGCTTTTTTTAATGGTTTTGGTAGTATAACTCTAAAGGTAAAATTAAGGGAGACTATGTAAAATGTTCATCTTCTTTATGTTCTTCTCATTAAGGTAGATATTAAGATATATGACAGACATTTAAGAGGTTATGAATTCTTCCGTATAGGAAGCATATTATACATATAATTAGTAGACTAAAGTATGCAACCTTTGTTAAGTAATGCACATTAATAAATTAAAACATTTTTCATGTTAATTATAACTTGACTACCTAAGTTTTGAATTATATGATATAAATTATGGACAATAGTAATTTAGAAGCATGAAATTATAAAAGTTATAGAGTATTTAAAGAGAACACTTCACAAAGTATAACATAGTTCTAATTAAAGGTTCTTGTTAGGAGAGTGTCTATAACTCTCCAGTTCCCAGAGTGGCGGTGCTCAGTGCACAGGCCCAACACCAGGTAACTAGCCATTAGTACCGGTGGGATTAGAGCCCAGCAGAGGGTGCTGGAGCAATAACCGCTGAGGCATAATAGTACGAATTTCATAATAAAACCCCATAGAGGGGCAACGCGGTGCACATTTTGGACAGGTTTAGGCGGCCCAGGTTGGAGGGATCCTGGGCGGAAAAATGGTGCATGAGGGGAGAGCAGAATGGTACCTGCAATGGCAAGTGGAATGGAACGTGAGACCTCCTCAAAGAGGTGCATGCACAGGAGCGTTCTGAATATCATAAAATAAAAAAAGACTTTAAACATGGGATAGGTTTATTTAAGAAGTCGACCAACAAGGAATGTTGGTCAGGAAAAATGTGTTTAAGCTCAGATGGGGAAATTGGGGTTATGCCGCAGTGGGCCCAAGCAGCGGCTCACCAATAGGGCGATACTGCCATCTGAGTTAGTAAAATAGATTAAAACTGACTTCACTCAAGTTATTGACTGAAGTTGGATTCACCCCAAGCGCGTTGTTTCATAGCAAAAACAGGTTTTGAACCCTTGTTCTGAAACTAAGCAAACCGAACCATCCACCTTAATTTGGTAGATAGTTTGTTTTAACGCTTGGGCTGCTGTCAGGGGCTGGGCATTTGGTGCACCACTGGTCCCAACCTGGGCATATTTTGCCTGGACCCAGCGTTGGTCCAGGGTGTTCTTCAGGTCAGAAAGGACCTGCAACTTCACCTTCTGAGCCTCCAGGCGCCCAGCCTTATCTTTGGGGTTGATCCCCACCATTATGTCATGTGAACATGACATTACCCTCTCCTCCTGACGGGGCTCAACCCCCCCTCCAGGGGCTTGCACCAGGGAAAAGTTCTTATAGGCGGGGCCAACTTCATGGCAGCAATGGTCAGTTGAGGTTGGGATCTGGCATCTTGGGGAAACCGCTGGTGGAAGTTATCAATCAGATCTTGGGAAGCACACAGTCGCGTGCTGGAACCCAACTGTTTTCAGCAGCATCAAAACCCTTCCAGGATACCAGGTATTTGAGTCATTGTTTAACATGGCGGGAGGCAACTATCTCTTCCACCTCCCACTCAGGCACCCCATCCATGAGATAGGCCTCAGGATTCTCTGGTGGGGGGCCCTCAAACAACATGAGTTTGCTCCCGTGGAACACCAAGAAGATCCAAAATGAAGGGGGAAGATCCAGCTGGTATGAGGCATGGCCCACCTTTCTAACAACGCGGTAAGGTCCAATCCTCTTAGGGCCCAGCTTCTTGCAAGGCTGCTTGATAGGGATGTTACATGCATCAAGCATCACGAGATCCCATTCCTTGTATGCAGGGCCTACTTGGTGCTTCCCATTAGCGTTCTCCTTATACACCTGCATTGTTGCCTCCAAGATTGTGGAAACCCCCTGGTGGACCTTCTTGATGGTCTTGGCAAAGTCCACCACTGCTTTAACCTTTGACCCACAACTGGGCTCCGTTTTAAAGGCGGGGTTAAAGCCATGGCTGGCGAAAAATGGGGAACAGCCAATCAAAGAGTGCAAGGTATTGTTGTAGCTAAACTGGGCCATGGGAAGGTGAGAAGCCCAATCTGCATGATCTGCGGCGGTGTAACACCGCAGGAACTGTTCCAAGCATTGGTTCACTCGTTCTGTCTGCCAATCTGATTGGGGATGATAGGCAGTTGAATGGCAAGGGCAAATCTGAAGAGTCTTACACAACTCTTCCCAAAAAATGGAGGTGAATTGGGGTCCCTGGTCACTGATAATCTCTTGGGGAACCCCATGAAGTGCAAACACATGGGTGACGAAAAGCCTCACCATCTCAGCTGCGGTTATTGTGGTTCTGCAAGGAATTAAGTGGGTGAACTGTGTAAACCAGTCCACCACCACCATGATAGCATCATAACCATCTGATTCTGGTAGCTCCACAATAAAATCAACTAAGATGGAAGTCCAGGGCCCATCAGCCTTTTGGACTGGTACCAACAACCCTGCTAAAGGTTGACAATTGGGTTTCATCTGGTTGTACACCAGGCACTCCTTACAATACCGCCCCACCTGAGCAGGCAAGCCCTTCCAATTGTAAGTGCGGCGTATCAATTCCAAGGTTTTTGCTTTCCCTGGATGACCAATGGTAATTCCATCATGATGGTCCCAAATAATGTCCAGGCGCAGTGGCCCAGCAGGTACTCAAAGGCGCCCCTGGAACCACACCATCTCATCCTTTATGTGATAGCTTCTGGATAGATCCTCTTGATTTGACGCGCTTTTTGCAAGGACCATGGCATATTCGCCTGACAGAGGCTGAGAGAGGACTACCTTTCTGAAAATAACATATTTCTCCACATTATCCAGAGGTGCAAGCGTTGGCCCGTTAGCCAGGGGAGAGGGAAGCAACGATATAATTTTACTTGGAGGGATCATAACCTGGGTGTTGTGCACCTCTACCTCCTTGGGGTCAGGGGCTAAAGCAGGGTTGCAGCTCAAAGCATCCGCCAAACCATTATCCTTGCCCTTGGTGAACTCATATGTGAATGCGAATTGGGCAAACGTCTCATGCCAATGGGTCTGCCGTGGGGTTAGGACATGAGGCGCGCGGTAGTACAGCAAGGCATGGTGGTCTGTCTGAACGCGTAATGGTTGGGTAGAGCCATGCAAGTGGTGATGCCAATAATTCAGCGCCTCCACCACTGCTGGTAACTCCTTGTCATAAATGGCGTAATTCAACTCTGGCAAAGACATCTTCCTAGAAAAATATCCCACCAGATGCTCTATCCCATCTTCGCCTACTTGTAACAAGGCAGACGCTATGGCGAAATTGGAGGCATCAGTTGACACAATGAACTCCTTGGAAGGGTTGACATGGCGAAGAACTTTCATGGATAATAGGATGCACTTCACTGCTTGAAAAGTATCCTCCAAAGTGGGGACCACTGAAGCACCCTTGGCACCACTAGCCTTGTATAGGGAGCCGCCACCTCAAACAGATTGGGAGTGAACTTCTTGAGGAACGTGCACATCCCTAAAAAGCTCCTTAATTCCCTACCTGAAGTAGGGGTAGGCCACTCATGAATTGCCTTCTCCTTGTCTGGAGTTATCATGTGTCCTTGGTCAAACATGACGTTGTCCAGAAACGTGACCTGGGACTTAAAGAACTCGCACTTTGATATTTTCAATGTAAGGCTAGATGCCTTTAACTGCTCCACCACCTGCCAAAGGTGAACTGCATGGGACTCCTGATCAGGGGAAAACACCAGAATATCATCCATGTAAGTGACCGCGCATACCCCTAACAGGTCCCCCAACGCTGCATCAATGTGGGGTTGAAAGATAGCAGGAGCATTCTTAAGCCCAAAGGGCATGACCCAAAACTGGAAGATCCCTTTTCAGGTACAGAATGTGGTCAACCACTCTTGCCCCTTTTTAATCTTAATCTGATTGAATGCGTTGAGGCGATCCAACTTGGAGAAGACCTTCTCCTTCTCCACATAACATGCAATCTGTGAGTCCAAAGGGATGGGGGGAGGTCTGGTACAGTAACGTTGTTAAGGTTACCATAGTCCACGCATGGGTGTAAGGTACCATCAGACTTCTCCACAAAGAGTAAGGGGGAGCATACAGGGGAGGTACACTGAAAAATCGCACCCTTGGCTAACTGTTCTTTCACCCACACATCCAACGCCTCTTCCTCCCAGTCAGTCAATAGGTAAATGGTGAAAGATATATGCACCAGATCCACAGTGAGCTTGAAGTCACAATAAAACTCAGAGTGCTCAGGGAGTGCGTTGGCAGATGCTGCATCAAAAGAGGATTCCAAACCCTCCAAGCAAGAAGGTATTGGGATTTCCACTGAGGGCTTCTGCATTGAGGCAAGGTCATAAGGGATACGGTGGGGCCAGTGGGGCAAGTTGCCTGGGGCATTTTTTTTGGACAAAGGTATAACAAATGTGCGACCATTCTTCATTGTGAGAGACAAGGTATTCTCCTTCAGGTTAGTTCTTACGCCAAACTTTCTCCACCATTCCACCCCTAAAATGATAGGGAACAGGAGGTTTTTGATTGCACTGAAGTGATCAGACAAGTGGTACTTGCCAACCTGATAATTCACTGTTCCAATAATCTTCAGAGTGGGAATACCTTGGGACGCCCCTCCTCTAACCACATCACCTGGCAAGTAACTCAGCCCAAGGTAGTCAGCTAAATACTGGTCCATATAGTTTCCAGTAGCGCCAGTATCCACCAAAATAGTAGTGGTGAGTTTCCCTAAAGGCGAGGAGAGGGTGGCAGTCAATAAAAAATACCCTGAATGGTCTTTATTTATTGAAGATAATGACAACACTTCACCAAAGTTCTCATCATCTAGCTCAAGCCTGCACACAGAATGGGTTTGGGAATCAAAAAAGGGGGTGGGATATGTGGCCACTTTTAATACTGAGGCCACATACCCCATTATGCCTTCTGCAGGTGCATATACTTGATTATATCTGAAACAAAGTTCCTTCTCCACCTCCTAAGTACCCTGGATCATGGTAGAGGTCAACCGTGGGTTCTCAGGGGTAACTTGATACACAGGAATAGGGTCCTCATCCAAGCCATATGAACAAATAAAAGGTTTAGAGATAGAGGCCAGGGTTTTATTATAAAATGTGTTTTTAGACGCGAATGACCCTATATCTGAAACTGTGATGGAATGCTCAACGTTATCCAAGGCCAACACCACCAGGCCCATCTGTGCTGATTTCACTGGCATTGTCTGAATGTGCTGGCGATGGAAAATTTGTTTCTCAGAATGAAATTTAGTAATTCTGGTGGAAAGTCGGGAAATCATGACTTTCAGACATTGAAGTGTCCAACTCCACCAGGTATAAATATGAAGGGTGGATAATTTCCAGTTGGAAGCAACCAAAATAATGCCAAGTTGCTCCAACCTTCAGGAAAATGAGGAAACAGAGGTTCAGCTAATGACAGCTGAAGCCCATAGCTGATGGCCACTGTTTCCACTTCAGAAAAGTTCCACGCAGAAAAAATTTATGCACATAAGAAAAGGTGGTTGGTTGACTAATGTTAGGAGAATGTCTATAACTCTCCAGTTCCCAGAGTGGCGGTGCTCGATGCACAGGCCCAACACCAGGTAACTAGCCATTAGTACCAGTGGGATTAGAGCCCAGCAGAGGGTGCTGGAGCAATAATCGCTGAGGCATAATAGTACAAATT
The DNA here is from genome assembly GCA_022478985.1 of Massospora cicadina. Lineage (NCBI taxonomy): Eukaryota > Fungi > Entomophthoromycota > Entomophthoromycetes > Entomophthorales > Entomophthoraceae > Massospora > Massospora cicadina. The sequence goes on from JAKSZP010015783.1 coordinate 70,872, forward strand.
TCATAATAAAACCCCATAGAGGGGCAACGCGGTGCACATTTTGGACAGGTTTAGGCGGCCCAGGTTGGAGGGATCCTGGGCGGAAAAATGGTGCATGAGGGGAGAGCAGAATGGTACCTGCAATGGCAAGTGGAATGGAACGTGAGACCTCATCAAAGAGGTTCATGCACAGGAGCGTTCTGAATATTATAGATAAAAAAAGACTTTAAACATGGGATAGGTTTATTTAAGAAGTCGACCAACAAGGAATGTTGGTCAGGAAAAATGTATTTAAGCTCAGATGGGGAAATTGGGGTTATGCCGCAGTGGGCCCAAGCAGCGGCTCACCAATAGGGCGATACTGCCATCTGAGTTAGTAAAATAGGTTAAAACTGCCTTCACTCAAGTTATTGACTGAAGTTGGATTCTCCCAAGCGCGTTGTTTCATAGCAAGAATGGGTTTAGACCCTTGTTTTGAAACTAAGCAAACTGAACCATCCGCCTTAATTTGGTAGATAGTTTGTTTTAACGCTTGGGCTGCTGTCAGGGGCTGGGCATTTGGTGCACCACTGGTCCCAACCTGGGCATATTTTTCCCAGACCCAGCGTTGGTCCAGGGTGTTCTTCAGGTCAGGAAGGGCCTGCAACTTCACCTTCTGAGCCTCCAGACGCTCAGCCTTGTCTTTGGGGTTGATCCTCACTATTATGTCATGTGAACATGGCATTCTTATTGAACTGCTACCTTATTTCATATAATATTAAAAGCTATTGAAGCTAAATTTAACATGAAAACCACATTGAACAAATCTTGACCTTTTTGAACATCTAGGTACAACTGAAAAAATTCAATCTAAGCTTATAAAGAATTTATATTAAAATTATACTTGATATTTGAAATTTTATAGAATTTATACTCAGTACTTCAAAGAATTTATTAATTTATTTTATTAAGTTATATCTATATAAAAAGTGATACTTTAGTATACCAATTTTTTTAAGGTTGCTTTGTATAAATAAATAGTTTTTGTAAATTTCTATATGAAGTAATTAGATCCAGCAGGAAATACAACGCATTTTTTGAATGATATGATGTAAAAATTTACTAGTTTGGGTTATTATTGGTTTATAACCTAGTAATCTTTTTACTGCACAGGTTTGATTTCCTTGTGCACTTCATGTTGTAAAGAATATATTATCTGATAATAGTATGAAGACTATTATTCATAGTTGAGTTTGAACTATTATTTGGACCAACGCTTCAGCCAGTGCTTCCAATTAAATACTCTTAGTCATACTTGTAGGGATTTGTTCCCTATATTACTTTCCACCCAATCCTCGTCAAGATCTCCTGATGACAGTCTCTTTCAGCCCAACACACAGTTGGCAGCTATCCCTGCTTTGTGGTTCCCTTCATCTCTAGATCCCCGCTCAGATCTCTACTCTTCTCTCTGAGAGTCTTCCAATTATTGCCTTCTGCAATATTATCCTTGAGATGAAACGTCACAATGGATGCTGATAGTCTAACTATATACCAAATCTACAATATTACTAATAAAACTAATAATAATTTTTAATGTCTGTTAATCTGTGTTTTTCAATGTTTTTATTAAAGTGAACCCCAGGGAATTATATAGTAGGGAATTTGGCCATCTAACCCTCAGTTGACACCTCTTCGATGAAATGGCTGCCATTGCCATTGAATCACCCTTCCTTGTCTCAGCAGCAATGGTCTTCCTCATACTGGCTAGGATTCTGTCATTGGACATCCTTAAGACCTCAAATGGAAAGAGTCAGAAAACGTGTCCCTAACGTTTTCCTCTAGATCCAAGCAAGCCAACTATATTTTGCTAGCAACCTTCTTAGGTAATAGGGCTTATTACCCATTAGGGCAGATCACTTTACCATATAATCAATTTGCTAGTTGCAGGCAGCATCACTCACCTCACAACTCACTACTCATTCCCAATCAGTCAGTGATGAAACCTGACTGATCCCAATCAGTACACCTGATAGTTAATCACTATCTGATGCCCCTATTTTGTCAGCCACTCCACCCAATGAGATATTAGGTATTCATCCATATTGATCCCTGATGGATATGATCAGGCAAATATCCTAAAATCCCCCAAATGTAGTTTCTCCAATATTCAGGCCAACCAATTTTAATTCACTTCACCTTAGGGAATTATCCCCTAGCAACACCAGGTAATCTAGCAGGCTGGGAATATGGGAAAAAATCCCAACACATCTCCCCTCTTTCCTAGATTTCCAGCGAGAAAAGGACTGGGGCATTAGAACACTGCTTTGGACACCTGGTCAAATACTTCATTTGGTTCAAGCGGAGTACACTCTTCAATACTCAATGCTGCTTGGGATGACCTTTGACATAAGGTGTTCCTCCTCTTCCTCCTCGCTACTGCCTACTCAGAGCGTGGTCCCCATGACCTTCTGTCATGCCAGGCTGATCAATTTACTTGTGATGATATTAGTCCCAGGATCTAGTTTTCCCCCCATCAGGGCATATGACCCTCTGTCATATTCAGGATCCTTGGTCCTGCATCCTTGAATTCCTGATTCTCTTCTCATCCTAGACAGGAGACTCTTGCCATCAATGTTTGTTTCATGGCTTGATTAAGAATACTTATTTCTATTCACCCTTGTTATTTCACTCATAACCTCTTGGCTGTAAGCCATTCTTAATTCTTCCCTCAGAAAGCTTATCTCATTAATTTTGAGATTAATTTTCCCAAAATTGGAGCCTAATGGATTGTAAAGTGCATAATGTCAACTTCCATATAAGTCTGACATCCCCCCTCTAGTCCTGCTCATATGTCAAATTCAGAATCCCACTACCAGCAGCTCCTTAACAGTCTGTCAGATCCAGACCTCCGCCTCTTTCAGCAGATGAGTCAGGATGCTCAACAGAACCTCTTCTATGGTCCTTCCAGGACTCATACGCCTAGTCTGGCGCAAGCAGCTAGTTCTTCCATCAAATTACTGGAAATGGTAACCAATCCCTCCAAAACCAGGCTGGCCATCATTTTGAACAACTCTCATCTGACTCTTCCTTTGCAGTCAATTCCCAAGTTGGAATTCAAAACCCTCCTAGATTTGGCTCCTTTCTCTGATGCTCTAAACATCATTGTTGATGCTATGAAGATCATGCCAGTTGCTCTGAATCATTCATTCTTGGCTGGGTCAGACTTGCTCCCAGAATTCCTCTTCCAACTTGGTCAATTCTACAAACCTGCTGTACTGGTTTCTGAGCTTTCAATTGGGAACAGCATACACTTTGAGCTCCCCTACACTGAACTCCAGGCCCAAGTCACCAAGGCTTTGACATTAGTGCTGAATCCCACTGATCTTGACAACCTTCTGGATCAGGATACTGCCACTTATGCTCTCTGCTTTGCTGGCCAAGTCCTTCGAAGTTGGTTGATGAAGCTTCCAGCCTCACCTGGCTTTCATTGGTCATTCAGCTTTAGCTTCTGTGAAGCTCATAGTTGTCATTTGCAATATGCAATCCATTCTTTGCACAACCACCTCTTCTCTGGAGCTTCTCATTGCTATCTTCCGTTGATGGCATTAATTGGGGGCATGATTTGACAAACCCCATTAGGTATTTCTTCTTTGCTGCCAGATCACATGTCCAGTGTCCTCGATGAAGCCTGTTGGCAGGCGCTCAAGACAAACCTTCTGGCTCTGGTGCCCTATTGGAATTACTTGGGGTTAATCACCAATTGCCTCTTTCTCTATTGCTGTTTTCCTCCCCGCTCTGGGGTTTTGCAATTGGCATCTTCTGAAATTTCAATTTCCCTTCCCCTAGTCACATTTTCTCAGGGCTTGGCGTCTGCTCAATGAATGTGGTTTTGTGTAGGTCTCACCCTCACAAGTGTCTGATTGCATATCAATTTTGACAGGCTATTTATTCCTACCGCGATCCATCCTTTCTCCCTCAAGAGGCAACATAGGCAGAATCATCCCCATACTGAGGATGACCAATAAAAATAAAAATTATAAAATATATCAGTTTTTTTTATGCATTTAAAAATCTTTTTTCCCAATATCCTTTATCACTTTTTTATCTTTATTTTCTTTTTTTTATGGGACTTGACCTTGTTTTGGTTCAGAGGTCCATCTTTTCCCCTAAATTGGGTCTTGGGCACTTAAACCTACCAGTTTTCTATGGTTCAGAGGTCCTTTTTTTGGACTTGACCTGATCAGCAGGACATGAACTTATAATGGTTCATCAGTCCTTTGGGAACTCTTTTAATTTTTTCTTCAATCCAATGCTTTAGATACTTAGCGTAGACTTGATTTACTACTCTTCCATTTAAGAGATTCTTGATGGAGTAAGCATCCATCGCCATCTTGGTGATTACTTCAAACGGACTCAACCACAACACATCCAGTTTGTTTCTTCATCTGAAACCATGCATATTGCAATAAGCAACTCTTTCTCCTATTCAATATTCTTCTAATGCCAGTCAGTTCTTGTCATCTGTTAATTTCGCTTGTATCCTTTTCTTCAAGGTTGTATTGAATGCTTACAATTGCATATCAATCAGGATACTTATCAGTTGGTAAAGTACTGTTTGGTACTTATCCCTGACATAGGTTCTACTACCAAATATAATATTGGTGGCAACGCGGCCTTCCTATCATATAGTAAATCAAACAGCATCTTTCCTGTTGTCATATGATGACTGATGTTGTAGGTGAACATCACCAAACTCAGGTATGTTCCCCATGGGGAAGTTCTCCCTGTGACTAGCTTCCTCAGAGTTGTGGCCAGCATCCCATTTACCCATTCTACCAGTCCATTAATCTCTAGCTGGTATGGTACTGACATGACTCCTTGGATCCCCAGTCTTTCATTTAGCCTTAGGATCACATGAGACATGAAGTTGGTTCCATTGTCACTCAATAGGACTTTCAGACATCCATGCCATTATACTACTTGATTTAGGATGAATCTTGCAGTACTGGTAGCATCAACTCTGGTTAGGGCTTTCATTTCAACCCATCTCATCAGATGGTCGATGGCTACTATAATGTACTTGACTCCTCCTGTGCTCATCGCCAGCAATCCTATCACATTGATGGACACCGTGTGCCATGCAAATCCAGGTCATACCAGTCAGTATCCAGTTGTATCCTTGTGTGGTTTATGCAGCTGGAATTCCATGCAATAAGCCAGATGATCTGCAACATTGTAGTAATAAATTCCCAGTAATAATACTGGCAAATATGATCAGTTGTTTTTCTCAGGCATCTGTGCCTGACAACCTTATAAGCTGCTTGAACTATTGCTGCTCTTTCTGACAGTTTTGGGGATAATAACTGCTTCTCATTAATCATCTTGAATACTTGTCCATCCATAGTCTTGGTGTTTTCCATCACTTTTCAAAGTGCACCTTGGATTTTTCAAGGATCATCCTCTATTCTTCCTTTGACCATTCTCTGGAATAGCTCATCCACCTGCAGGCATACCAACTGGACCATTGGTAACCATGATAAGCCATCCACATTCTGGTGAGAAGCTTTCACTCAGTGGACTATCTTATAATTGTAAGCCTGAAGCTTAAGTGCCCATTGGGCCAGTCATCTTTCTGGTTCTCATAGATTGTGCAGCCAACGCAGCAAAGAGTGGTCCATCACCACCTTAAAGTGCATTCTGTGGACATACACCCAAAACTGCTTACATGTGTAAATGGCTGCAAGGCATTTACACTCAGTCATGGTGTAGTTCCTCTCAGCGGCTGAGAGTGTCCAGCTCACATATGCTACCAGATGTTCATCCCCAAGAACATCTACTTGGCTCAGTATGGCACCAATCACCATCAACAAAGCATTGGTTTGAATGATAAACTCCTGATCAAAATTTTGGAATTTTTAGGATTGGCAAATTTATCAGATACCGGTATAACTTATTGAAGGAGTCCTGGGCCTCTTCATTCCATATGAATCCTTTTTTCAGATCCTTTAATAAATGAAACAAAGTCTCAGCTATTTGGGTAAAGTCCCAAATAAATCTTCTGTAGTATCTGACCATCCCAAGGAATACTTGGATGTCTCAGACACTCTTCAGCACAGCCATGCACTCTATAGCTGCTATCTTCTGGGTTTGAGGCTGCAATCTATTTGTGTTAATCACAAATCCCAAGTACTCCAACTCTTTCTTGAAGAAGTGGCACTTCATTGGCTTGAACTTCAGGTTAGCCTCAGACAGTCTTTTAAAAACTTCTTCCAAGTGGTGCATGTGATCAGTAAATGTTCTACTGAACACATTAATATCATCCAGATATACCAGGATGCATGACAACTTTAAGTCGCTCAGTATAGTGTCCATGGCCCTCTGGAACGTCACAGGCACATTACAAAGACCCTGGGGCATCCTTGTTGGCTGGTATAACCCCTGCACGGTAATAATCACACATTTTTCTTGGTCCTCTTCTGGCAAGTTGATCTGCCAGTATCCCAAGATCAGATTATTGTGGAGAAATACTTCACTTCTTCTAATTGATCTAGTGCATTGTCAATCCTTGGTAGGGGATATGAATCCTTCTTCAAAACTTGTTCAGCCTCTGATAGTCAATAACCACCCGGTTTGATCCATCCTTTTTCTTTACAATCAGAATCAGACTTGCCCAGAGATTTGATGACGGAATTAGAAGCCCATGCTTCACTAGTTTGCTGATTGCATCTTCCACTACTTCTTCATTGGCTTTTGATCTTCAGATCAGTCTCATCCTTATTGGTAGATTTTCCTCAGTGTCAACCTTGTAAATTATGTCTTGTGCGCATCCCAAATTGTGGTTGTTCTGAGCAAAAAACTTCCCAATATTTATAAAATAATCCGAGCACCTCCTCCTTCTGGCCTTCCAGCAGATCAGCAAGCTTCTCCCAATCAACCAATAGGTTGATGTTTTTGGCTCTCATGCTGGCAATCTCATTTCATCTGGATCAGCAGATTTTCCCCAATATTGACCTTATGAATCACTTCTTATATGTCTCAAATTCTGGTCATTTTTGGGCAAATATTCTCTGATACTTTTCAATAATTTGAGCATCTCCTCTTGCTGGCCTTCTGACAAATCAGCGAGTTGCTCTTAATCAACCAATAGGTTGATACTTTTGGCTACCCCAGCTGATAATTTCATCTCATTGAGGGTGGAATTTTCTCCATTTGGCTTTCAGGATTTCTTGTCGCTTCTTAGGTCTGAACTCATAAACCATAAAATCAATATTTTAATATTTTATATATTTTTTTGTATTTTTTTGCAATGGGACTTGCAACCTACAAAAAGGCTCAGAGGTCCTTCTTTTCCCTTCATCCTAACTGGGTTCTGGGTACTTAAACTTACCAGTTATTATAATTTAAAATCTTATCATCTTAAGATTTAACCAACCATTTGGTTCAGTGGTCCCCTTCTGGGACTTGACCAAAATCTCAGAACATAACCATTTAATGGTTCAGAGGTCCGCTGGGAACATTTAAACTATTTCTTCTTAGGCTCAATACTACCAATTAGTACTGACCTTTCTTCCTATATGACCAGAAACACTGTCTCCTCATGTATAGGCCATACTTGCTGACTTTGGGCAGTTCTCCTAAATTAGGCCTTTAATCCTGACTGAAAATTTATCCAATAGGCTCTAATTTCATCTCTTATTTGGCAACTGATGCTTTCAGATCTTTGTATCTCATCAGCTAACAATTTCGTCCAATTATCCAGCTCATTTTTTTCTGAAAACAATTTTCAGCCTTCATGGCTATCTTAATTACACAGGTCATTCTGGCCTCATTAGCTTCATCCAATTTCTCCAAATTGATGAACTCATCTCCAGCAACTTCTGACCAGTGATTGAGTATTATTAAGTCAAACAATTTCCTCCACTATCTTGGATCAATCATTTCCTATTTTGAATTCATCTCTTCATTGGTATAGCAATCCAATTCTCTGGATTGATTGCTTCTTATTTCATCCAATGCCTCATCTAAACACTCACTCCTCAGGACTATTTAAAGTGGATCCAATTTCAACCTGAGTTGATCCTGCTGTTTCTTGGAACTATTTCCAGTGGGCCCAATTCCAGCCCAAGTTGGCCCTGCTGATACTCTTCATCTCAAGTAGATGTCTGGTGAAACTGGTTTCCTTGCAGCACTAGATAGTTCCATATCTAGGCTGCAAGTTCTTTTCTCTGAACTTAAGCATCTTCATTTTGCTTCACTCAGAGCTCTACTGCTGAGTTGGGTGAATTCCATTGAATGTGATCCTCTTCACATTCTATCCTCATTACTTCCTTCAGTAACATATTTTCAAAATTAAAAACATCTTCTTTATATGATATTATTAATAGATTCCTTACTCAACTACCCCTGTAGTGAGCACCAACTTGTAAAAATTTACTAGTTTATGTTATTATCAGTTTATAACCCTAGTAATCTTTTTACTGCACAGGTTCTATTTCCTTGTGCACTTCATGTTGTATAGAATATATTATCTGATAATAGTATAAAGACTATTATCCGTAGTTGAGTTTGAACTATTATTTGGCCCAACACTTTGGCCAGTACTTCCAATTAAATACTCTTAGTCATACTCATAGGGATTCATTCCCTATATTACTGTCCACCCAATCCTTGTCAAGGTCTCCTGATGACAGTCTCTCAGCCCAACACACAGTCAGTAGCTATCCCTGCTTTGTGGTTCCCTTCATCTCTAGATCCCCGCTCGGATCTCTACTCTTCTCTCTGAGAGTCTTCCAATTATTGCCCTCTGCAATATTATCCTTGAGATAGAATATCACAATAGATGCTGATAGTCTAACTATACACTGAATCTACAATATTACTAATAAAACTAATAATGATGTTTTAATGTCTGTTAATATGTGTTTTTCAATATTTTTATTATAGTGAACCCTAGAGAATTATATAGTAGAGGATTCAGCTATCTAACCCTCAGTTGACACCTCTTCAATAAAATGGCAGCCATTGCCATTAAATCACCCTTCCTTGTCTCAGCAGCAATGGTCTTCCCCATACTGGCTAGGATTCTGTCATTGGATATCCTTGAGACCTCAAATGGAAAGATTCAGAAAACATTTCCCTAACATTTTCCTCTTGATCCAAGAAAACCAACCATAATTGGCTAGCGACCTGCTTAGGTAATAGGACTTATTACCTTTATAGCAGGTCACTTTGCCAACCAACTAATTTGCTAGTTGCAGGCAGCATTGCTCACCTCACAAATTCACTACTCATTTTCAATCAGTCAGCAATGAAACCTGACCAATCCCAATTAGTACACCAAATAGTTAATTACTATCAGATGCCCCTATTTTGTCAGCCACTCCACCCAATGAGATATTAGGTATTCATCCGGATTGATCCCCAGTGGATATGACCAGGTGAATATTCCAAAATCCCCTGAATATAGTTCCTCCAAAACTTGGGCCAACTTATTTCTGATTCACTTCACTTTAGATAAATTTTCCCCTAGTAACACCAGGTAATCTAGCAGGCTGGGAATATGGGTAAAAATCTCAACATATGACCAGTTTATATTCAGCTATATAAACTAAAAATAAAAATTTTATTTAAGGAGCAAAAAAGCATTCAATTTACTATATCAAAACTGTCATAAGTATTACCCTAATACTATATATCTTTAGTTTCTAAAAAAGATTACAAATAGAAGCATTTTACTGTGTTAAATTACAATAATGCTACTGGATATTTCTAGACTGTACTATAAAATTCATTAATACTATGATAAAAATTATATTAAGAATGATACCATAACTACTGCTATCCAGTAAACAAAAAATTAGATAGGAAGTAATGCAATATAGTATAATATCAAGAAAATTGTAAAAGACTACTTTTTTAGCACTAGTTGGTCCCAACCTAAAGAGGGGATACACCGATCTGTAAAAGATTACTTTTTAACTTATAATATGCCACTTTAAAAGTATTTGAGGTGGGTCGACCTTGGGACAAATATACCACACCGAGAATTTTTCTAGCCAGTACAGGTTTCAAACTTATATTGAACAAAACCTACACTAGGGTGGAAGCAGTTTTACTTGCTACGCTAACCATCCTTTACAATATGCCACTTTCAATAGAGAATTAAATATCTGATATGATCTACTTGACAAAAAAATTTCACTGACTGACTGACATACTGACTGACATCTGAAACCTTTGAGTCTGATGGTTCAATCTATTTGGGTAAGTGGGTGAGAATTGGCGAATCTCATCGAATCTAAAATTATCGAGCCTGATGGGTTCAATCTATTTGGGCGATTGGGTGAAGGATGACAAATATTGTTGAATAATTCACCAAATTGCTCACCTGAAGCTAATCGAGTCTAATGTTTAATCTACATGGGTGAGTGGGTAAGAATTGGCAAATAAGATCGAATCTGAAACTATTGAGTATGATAGGTTAATTAATTTGGGTAAGTTGATGAGAATTGGCAAATATTATCTAATAATTCACCAAATTGCTCACCTGAAACTCAACAAAAATCAGTATTAGAGTTTAAGTAGTTAGGATAATCAACTCTCGAGCCACTCGGACTAACAGCTCCGCTGTTGCCCTTGTGGCTCGAGAGTAGTGCTGGTACAGCCTATAGGCTATAATGTGAGCTTATCATCTGATAAACTAAATACCGTAGCCAAGCACGGGTATCTGGATGTTGGGTTTATATATTTTAAAAATATGCCTAATTTGGTTCACCTAATTAATAAAATACTTTTGGCAAGTTAAGTAGAAGTTGATTTAGTAGTTTGGAAGATATGTCACATACTCAATGATTTTAAGTATAAAAAGATGTTTCGGGTAGCAGCTTTGTATTATTTGATTGATTCGATAGTTTTTTGTTTGGCCGAGTGGTTGATGGCTTTTGTTCGAATCGATAGGACACAGTTTAGTTTTGAGGGGTGATTAGTTATTGGTTGTTTTGATAAGTTCAGTTAGGTTTACCTGAGTGGTTGGTGGTTTTTGGTTGATTCGATTGAGCAATTAGATTTGGCTGAGTGGTTTTGTTTGTCTATAATATAAAATCTAAATTAATAAATTGAAAATCTTTAATTTTATAGACACCGTAACGAAGCACGGGTAAATCGGCTAGTTATACTATAAAAGCCAATGCATGAGTATCAGATTAGATGGCTTAGATCAATTGAGGACTATAAATACCATTACTGTAATCACTGAGGAATAAATTACTTTGGCAATGATCTGAAGTAACTTTAGATGATGAGAATTAGTGATCTCCACATATCAATAACATATCATAAATTAAGTACATTTAATAATTTAAGAGGACTCTTATGGTCTAAACCATATGCATCACGCAAAATTTTCAGTTGTCATAAAGAAAGTCATAAATAATGTATATAAACATAAACATTACAAAAAACAAATAAAATGGTAACTGATGACTCTAAAAGAAACCTACTAAATTTTTATTCTTTTGAAAGAATCCATAGGCATGTAATGTCTTACTCGCACGTTTTCGTGAAAATCGACCGTTATGTTTTAATGTACTTTCGGCATACCACTATCTCAGGAACCGCTCAACCAATCCCAGCAAACCAGGTGTCATGTGATAGTCACTCGGCCCCCTTCCACCAATAGTACTGAGAATTTTGACAACTGACTTCAGTCGCCTCTAGGCTTTGGCTGCGTGAGGGTGTTTTTGCGCCGAAAATTTCTAAAGTGCTCCACTAAAACCTAATAATCTCGGGAACTACAAGTCCGATCGCGAAAATACAAAGTGCGTTGTGATCCTCAGAACTAAATCTCTCCAATGACACCAATTCCGAGTACCAGAAGCACTCAGAAAAAAATAACATTTGAACTCAAAAATTTGAAATGCCTCGACCTAAAAATCGCGATAAAACTCGAACCAAAAATTTCAAACCGAAAACCGGCAAATCCTATGCAGAGCGTCAACAGGCCTATCGTTTGAGACTAAAATCAATTTAAATTTTATAGTAAAAGAAAAAGTTTTGTATGTAACAAGTGAAAATTTTATGTTTTTTCTTTCAATAAAAAGCTATTAAATGTAAGGTTAACTTGAATGAGGCGGATTGGTCCCATCATCAGATCATGCCGGTGAAATTAACCCAATTGAATGTAATAATTATATCATAATTGCTTCTTATAGCAGCTTTTGCCGAAGATAGACTACAATTGTGATGACAAGCTTAGCAAGATTAGAAATGTTCATATTCCATTCATTCGCGTAATATGATGATTCTACAGAATGATATACTTCATCCTACTACTCCATAATATAAGCTACCAGCTGCTATGCGAAACTTGGGGTAATGAAAGCGTAATTACAATTAGGCCCAATTAAGGCTCCGGATGTTAACCTATCGAATCCTACTTGAATTATAAACTTGATCAAACTTCTTTCATCAGGATCAATTATTCTTCTGGATCATTCAACTTTAAAAGAGATGGCAAGCACGGCTAATCCTATTAGTCAGATTTCATCATGATTACTTCGCTATGATTCACATTCAATCAATTGACTTAAATAGCAGCCCAAATTGCTTACACGTAAATTACAAATTTGACTAATTCGGCTACCCCTCAATTATACGTTTTGACATGTTGGCATGGAATCCATAGGCATGTATTGTCTTACTCGCACGTTTCTCGAAAATCGACCGTTATGTTTTAATGTACTTTCAGCATACCACTATCTCACGAACCGCTCAACCAATCCCAGCAAACCAGGTGTCATGTGATAGTCACTCGGCCCCCTTCCACCAATAGTACTGAGAATTTTGACAACTGACTTCAGTCGCCTCTAGGCTTTGTCTGCGTGAAGGTGTTTTTGCGCCGAAAATTTCTAAATTGCTCCACTAAAACTTAAATATCTCGGGAACTATTTAACCAACCCTTCATTCCTTCCCAAAGCACAAGTCCGCCCATGATTCCCTGTCTACCAATAGCCCCACAACTACCAGGTTTAATTTTTTGATATGATATATGTCCTATGGCTGGGGGATAAGTTCAAAGTATGAGATCATACCTGACGAGCTTAAATGATTATGGGTGTGGATTGTTTTTGCATAGGTTGACCAATAAAATTGACTAGATTTAATAGATTTAAAATGAATTATTGTAGATGGCGATCAGTAATTTTATTATAGACTAGCCGTTTACCCGTGCTTCGCTAAGGTGTCTATAAAATTAGATTTTCAATCTATTAATTTAGATTTTATATTATAGATAGATAAACAAAACCACTCAGCCAAATCTAATTGCTCAATCGAATCAACCAAAAACCACCAACCATTTAGGCAAACCCAAATGAAATTATCAAAACAACCAATATCTAATCACCCCTCAAAGCTTAACTGTGTCCTATCGATTCAAACAAAAGCCATCAACAACTCGGCCAAAAAAAACCTATCGAATCAATTAAATAACACCAACCTGCTACCCAAAACATCTCTTTATACTTAAAATCATTGAGCAAGAGACATCTTCCAAACTACTAAATCAACTTCTACTTAACTTGCCAAAAGTATTTTATTAATTAAGTGAACCAAATTAGGCAGGTTTTTCAAATATATAAACCTAACATCCAGATACCCGTGCTTGGCTACGGTATTTAATTTATCAAATGATGATAAGCTCACATTGTAGCCTATAGGCTGTGCCAGCACTAATCTCGAGCCACTCAGACTAACAGCTCCACTGTTGCTCTCGTGGCTGGTGAGTTGATTATCCTAACTACTTAATCTACTTAAACTCTAATACTGATTTTTGTTGAGTTTCAGGTGAGCAATTTGGTGAATTATTAGGGGAGGATACCCCAGTGGTAGAATAGGGACTTCTACCGCTGCCTCCCCGAGTTCGATCCCGGTAGTGAACTTTGGGTAGGGGACGATTATGACTGTGTTGGCGTTGCGCGCCAATGCCCCAAACCGAGATAGCGAATAGCAAAGGTCCATGGAGTTCCTGGCCTATCATACGCCGCGCATGGAGGTTTTCCGGGTTTTATCCTCCTTTCCCATTTTCTTCACTTCCCCTCATCGGTGCGGTATCGTCCCCAGGTCGGCCCACCTCGAATAAAATTTAAAAAATTTGGTGAATTATTAGATAATTTTTGCCAATTCTCACCCATTCACCCAAATAAATTAAACTTATCTGACTTGATTAGCTTCAGATGAGCAAATTGGTGAATTATTAGATAATATTACCAATTCTCACCAACTCACCCAAATAGATTGAACCTATCATACTCGATAGTTTCAGATTTGATCTTATTTGCCAATTCTCACCCACTTATCCAAATAGCTTAAACTTATCAAACTCGATTAGCTTCAGGTGAGCAATTTGGTGACTTATTCAGATATTTGTCAATCTTCACCCACTCGCCCAGATAGATTGAACCCATCAGGCTCGATAAGTTCAGATTCGATAAGATTCGCCAATTCTCACCCACTCACCCAAATAGATTGACCCTATCAGACTCGAAGGTTTCAGATGTCAGTCAGTCAGTGAATGAAAATTTTTTAAGTAGATGATACCAAAGTACAATATTAGTAAAAGGTCCATACTGCGAAATTCTTTGTAGGAATTGTATACGAAAATGATAGTTGTTAGCTAGGTAAATATAGTAAGTTTAAGTTATGAGCTTCATATTATCTAAAATAAGATTGCAAAAAGCCAAGTTATCCCCTTTAGTTGTTAGAACAGGCATAATTGATAAGTTTAAAATTATAGACTTAAGGTTATTGTAAGTTAAACATTGTGAGATAAGTTTCTTGTCTTATAAGTTTATAGAGTAATAAATATATTAAAATACATAAAATTACCATACAAGGAGAAAAAAGTACACAATCTATACTGTATAATATAATCTTAAGTATTTATAACATTATAGTTGATCATCAGAAACTCAAAATTATAAATCAATAATAGAGTTTACTTTATATTACCCATTAATACAGATAAATTATACTTGAAATTTATGCTTAATTTGGCTACACTAAAGGGAGGTCTATAGACTAATTAAATATGGTATATAGGATGGCCTTTAACCAAATGCTGTTCATGAGTTTCCCTCTCTTTCTATAGATCTGATTTCACAGGGTAAAATTAATCAAAAAAACTAAACGCTTCCATTTCTAATTATACTCAATCCAAAAAGGCATAATAATTGGTTGATAATTTAAAGCAGAATAACATAAATTCAAAGCATCTCCAAATCTATAAAATATAATATGGTTTTAGAAGCTTAATACTATGAGTTGACAGATAATCTCACCTATTTGTTAAGCGTTATAGCATAAGTTAATTAAATAAAACATAATATGAGAGTAATTTCAATTAAAAATTAATGTTTGATTTTAGAAGATATACAAGAAAAAAAGGACATATACAAATTCTGCTTTGTAAAATAAGGTAGAATCAATACTCTAGTGTTTTAGAGTTAATAGGTTATAAGATTTTTATAAAACATCACATAGTCCAAGTGAATAATAAAAACACCTTGACATACTATATTAGTGAGATTAGATCTATATATTCTGTGGCCTTAATAATTTTAGAAACTTTATTTTATTTCAAAGCTCAAGACACACATGGATGGAGATAAATATTGAGCCAAAGGAAATAAAAATGATTATTTTTGTTTTAGCCATTTAAAACCTACATAAGAGTTTCAATTACATATGTAGATTTTTGCTAAAGTGGTATCCCAAATTACATGTGACACTGTACAAAAAAGTAAAATGATCTTTTGGGAGAGTATTTCTTAAGTGTTAGTTTATTACTGATAAATCATAATATCTCATCAAACTATAAATTTTATTGAAAAAAACTGTATTAAAGAAGACAGCAAATCCTTTTAAGTGCCCAGAAAATAATTTTATAGAGTGAAAATTGTATAACTATAGTTTATAGTGACCATATTTTGTGAGTGTAATAGATGTTTTATCAGTTAACATATATTTAGCATTATATGATCATTTTACAATTGAGCTTGCTTATATAAAACTAATACATATGCTTAACTATTTAGGTTTTCATATTGCTTGTTACTTACATAACTTTTCATATAATAAGCTTTAAATATGTATCTATAATTTGTAATTACTTTACAAGTGTATGAGTATCAGATTGCCCCTATTTAACACTGTGCTAGAGACCTTTGCCAATTTAATAATTGTATCACTAATACTTTGCCTTAAAAGTAAATAATAAGAACTTTTTATTATCAGTATATATAATCATAGAAATCTGTATGTAAGATGAGTGATAACTTCTAAAAGAATGCTCAGCAAATGCATCTAAAGCCTATTAAAAATGAGATAATTTTAATGTATAGTTATTTTTTAAATAGATATATTTATTGAAATAAATTTTAAAACACATATTAGTTTCACAGAAGTAGTAAATTATAGATCTATTTTAGCAAATATATGTTTAGTTCAAGTTGTGTGTTTATCATAAGCATTCAAATAAATGTGGACTATTGATCTTAAATAATAATATTGTTATAATTACTATTAGTTTAATATCAAGGCTGCAACATGATGTACTTACAGAGAAATAAACGGGAATCCATTGGCAAGTTTAGTCCAATAAGAAAAGCATAACGTTGTTTGTTGTTTCTTAAAAGAACATTATAAACATTATTTTATGAGTATTGTTATATATTTAGATTGAGGATTATTATCTAATAAGATGACTGAAATAATAGAGTGATTTATACGTGTTGAAAAACTTCATATAACCAATAAATTATAAATCAATATATAAAATTCATCAATTTTATAAAAAATGAAAATCAATCTAAGGCATAAAAAACTTAAGACTTCTGTAAGCTAGATTTTAGCGCATAATTGCACATTTTTGATGTTACACTAGATCAGAGTTAACTTGGTAATAATTTTACCTGTTTTACAAAAAGCATACTATCTTTTATGATGCCTAAGATAGGATAGATTTTATATTTTCTATCACTAATTTTTTGTCCAATTAATACTGTTATAGGTCATCTACTCTTAAGAGATATTATTATTATTATTACTTTTCTTAGTTATTAAAAGTGTATTTTGCCTCAAAGTTTGAGTGCCAAATTAACTAAGAGTTGAAGATATGCGTGTATTATCATATTATCCATTTATAGATCACAGGTATCTGAAATCCTTCTATTAGCTGTTGGTTATTTAGTAAATCAAGCCAAAAAATGAAAGGCTCATCTCATATAATAATTCAATTATTTGTTTAATAAAGGTCAATTTTTTTAAATATCTGCACAAACATGTAATTTAGATAAATTTGGATATATAAAACTAAAGTCAACTCCTTTCATTTGATTATGTTAGATATTGAACACTAGATTTTCATCAGACTACAATTACATTTTTATTATATATTAACATATTGGGATAACATGCTACCATATTGGTTTCTTATTTGATATTTTTTGCTATATAGTCATGCAAGACAACTAGAATTTATCTAATCTTTTTAAAAAAGGTTATTTTGAATGTATAATGTGCCTTGAATAGGTGGGATTTCAGAAATTAAAGATAAAAATAAGACAGATTGATGTATCCCCCTTTAGGTTGGGACCACCTAGTGCTAAAAAAAGAATAAAATAAGACTTTCTAAACACCATATTATTAAAATAATAATTTTTATATAGAGTTACTATAGATATTTTTTGTGTATAATAAATCTAGGTTTAGTGAACTAGAGGAAGTAATATAAAAAATCTTATGAACTGATATTCATAATAGATTTACAACATAGAGTATTAACATTGTGCCACTGACAACTGAACAAAGCAGGCATATTGTTAGAAAAAAAAAAGAGTTTGGAGTTCTTCATCTAGTTCTGGAAAACTAAGAAATAAAAAGGTGAAATTTGATATTAAAAAGAACTACTGGAAAAAATTTTATTTCTAAAACCTTCTTCTTATTTTATCATTCATACCTTATTAATAGCTCCTGCATATACAAGATAACCAGTATATAATATTTGGTCTTTAATTTATACTAGTTAGTGATGTTAGCAGGTAAGATTTGCAAAAAGGACTGTTATAATCATTAAAATCATCTCTTGGCTTACTTTACAATTACTTTGGATTAACAATCTAATATAACAAATTCTCTAAAATGAAAAAAATGATAAAAAGGAAGTGTTATCATGCAAGAAATTAACAGCACTTGATGTTGTTAGGTTGGGTATTGGTGAACATGGCAAAGTCTTATGAATACACTTTTTTGCAGAGATTGTAATTAGTTTTTTGAACATTTATAATATTTGAAAGGTTTATTGCCTAAATTAGCTACAAAACTGGCCCATTTTTTTATGAGAAACTACTTTTTAAATAATTAATTTTAATTCAGATACAGAAAGTCAATTCAACAGATTATCATATAGGTCTTGGCTGGTTACAAAATACAACTTAAGGAGATAATCTTTAATCTTTTGTCAAAATAAAAATGTTAAAATTTGGCTCAAATTACAAATAACTTAAGGGTTTTTATCTAAATTCTGAATAATAAAACAGATCCATATTAGATGTCTGTTCTTTTTATTTGATCAAAGTTTGTGCCCTATTCTTTTAATTTTATATTGTGCCAACAAGAGGATTACTGAAAGGCAAGTAACTTACCACTAAAGTGACCAGAAACTTTTCTTTAATTTGCTTAGTAGATAAGACTGAATTTATAGTGACTCAAAGCTCAACTGAAGCCCTGATAGGGTGATTCTAGCGGAGAGTACAGCTTTTAAGTTATGTCACGTTAAAGTCACAGCTTCATGGGCAGATTTAACATAAGCATTGAGGATAAGAAAGGCAGAAAACTATATTTAGGATCACAAATTGGAGGATATAATTATATTTTATATCACTAACCAATTTTATTAGATCCATGTAGAGCACTACAGGATGAGTGTAAATACCAGGTAAAGTTTAAGAAAATGATTATATTCAACCCACAACTTCATTATTAACTCTTTGTGAATTTACAATTGAGCGGCCCCACTTTTAAATGACCATTGGACTGTAGTGGATTAAAGAAGATCAGTAAAGAATTTGGCAAGGGATATTAATTGTATAGTGACACCTAATGATATATCAGCTAAATTAGCTTGCAATTAACAATGATTAGTTCTAGAAGCTCTAGTATACTATGCACTTGAGTCAAGAAGATTTGACAGATGAAGAAGACTATTGTATGGCCTCCAATATGGAATACTAATGAAGATCTATTTTTGGAGAATCTAGACGTTTATTTTAACATTGACTTCTCCAAAAAAACTATAAATGTTGAATCTTTTTAGTACAACATAAAGTACTTAATCTTATCCATATACTATATTGTAAAATTAAGTTGTGTTCTCTCATTAGCTTGAGACTTTAAAGAATATAATCAGTTTTAACAAATAGAAAGTGAAATCAAAAAACACTTCACTATATGGTTGTGCAACCGCCTTTGTATAAATAAAAGCTTTTTTACAGATTTCCAACCTGAGATCATCTAAAATACAGATTTCAGGAAATCCAGGACCTAAAAAATGTGTTATTGCTGTCTTGACATTTGAACAAAACCAAAAGCAAAAAAAGAGGTTATAAATAGTGGCATAGAGGGAAAGTTTTGTATGTGTGGTTATGATCTAAGTTTATTATTGTATAAGCATACTAGGGCTTTAAAGTCACAGTAAGCTGCCATTAGAAGCAATTGTAAAATAACTTAGTAAAGGTGGAAGTTGATAAAACAACTGGTTCTATGGTTACCACAGCTAACTCAATAATTGCAGCTATTTATAATTATAAAGTGCTCTTTACTTTACTTGGAAAGGGTGGTTAGCCTGGCAGGGTAATTTCTGCTACCAATCTAGTAAAGGTTTTGTTCAAGCTAGTTCAATAATTGTGCTGGTTAAAAATCTTGGTGCAGTATATTTGTCCATGGTCAACCAACCTCAATTACTTTAACTTGACTTGGAGGAAATGACTCATGTTAACATTAGTATGAAAATTTGGCTGTTATGGATATGCTATATATTTGTGAGGTGGCAGTCTAGGTCCAAGGATGAACAAACTGTCTAAATAAATTTATGAATTTTGAGTTCAGCTTAGCACACTTTGAGGCAAGTCTATTTCTGTAGAAGGTAGCATTCCACCCAACTTGAGTGTGATAGGCGTCAATCATTTTGACACTGTAATTAAACACTAAAGTGTATGGTATTAACAATTGTAAATAAGGTTAAACTGCAGTCATTGAGAAAAAATATAGATAATTCTCAAGTTTTTTTTAATTGTTAGTTATTTTCTCTATCATGTGAATAAATGAAAAATAAAACCAGAATTCTTATCTTAGCCTTTTCTTTAAGTTTTTATACAGATATTCAATAGTTTATAGCTTTCTCATTAAAATAACCTTGAGTATTTTATTTTGTTTCTTATTGACTAAAATATAGCTTTATTATGATTAAATACCTAATATAATCATTTTGGCTTTAAGGTTCTTCTCTTATAATAGATAAAAAATTGTTTGGTGTATTAGACGTTCTGTCTGTTCTTCTTAGATTAAGTAATATGATTGTCTACATATACAGCAAAAAACTCTTGAAAAACCTGTTATATTTCTTTTTGTATTTTTGTTATTGTTTTTCATGAATGTTCATGTGCTAGATAAATTAGTAGTTAAATTCAGTCATAATGCTTAATCATTTTAATATCAAAAAAGGATTACTTGTCTTAGCTGTTAGCATATATTTTTAGAAGTAATAGGAATCTCCTTATTATTTTTGCTATATAAAGATACAAATATTGACTTTAGATTTTTCATTGCTGTAGTGATAAAATTTCTCATAATATATTTTGGTAAACTTTTTTTAAGTCTATTTGCAAAGATAACCTTATTATAATTAGTAATAGATCTATATATAACCATTACTACTTTTATATATATCCTTGCTTAGAAAGAAAGATTCTGAGTTAGTTTTAATAATAAAGTGACATCTTAAGAGTCAACGCACATTCAGTTAAAATCACCTTTAAAATGAAATAAAATAATCAAACCTATACCTCCAAGGATATAAAGGGATTATTGATTCTGAAACTCCTTCATTATTTACAAAGGGCCCAATCCATTTGTGCAAAAAAGGACAAAGCTCCCAGAAGGTTGGGAAAGATCTTGCCAATTAAAAAGCATGATATCCTATAAAGAAGGCGTATCCCTTCAAAGAAAATCATATATACCCTCTTTTAGTTAGATTAAGTTAACTTATCATATCCTTTTTTTGTTTTTTTTAGAGTAAGGCAATAACAAATATCCCATCCCATGTTAACTTTAATAAACAGCTCCAAATAAATTGAATATTTGAAATTATAAAAGAAAGGCAGTTCATTTTGCAGGCCACTTTATCATATCCTTTTTAGTTTAACTATTGCTAAAGTGTACATTTTCCATTATTAATAAATACTTCAATTATACAGTTGTTGACACTAAAACAATTGAAAATCAATTAGCCTTAAAAGTAAATATTCAAATATCTCTGGAAACCTGAGGTTGATGTTCTATATCAGGTACCTTCTGAAGCCACCAGATGAAGATGCACCTTCTTAATGATGAATAATTTCAGAGGAGGCAACATTTCTCAAGTAGACAAATTATGAATGTGATAAGATGGGTACATGACAACCCACAAGAAATAACTATTCAGAATATAAGAGATTTGTAATTTAAAGCGCCATTGACATTTACTATTCCAACCCCTGATGATATGACCTATCAGATAATAATCAGTCAAAGCATCAGAGACTGTAGAAGCTTTACTTTATGAAACTTACAACTTGGAGGGTATTCCAATTTCATGTTGTTCCACCTGGGTTGTAAAAAATTAATATATACATTAATGCCTCCCTTCTGAGTACTGCAATGGGATATGGTCAATTTTTATACCTTTAACTTTCTACCCACACTGCTACAGACCATCAGCTGCAGCTTCTTGAATTGCATCATATAGTGATCCCAAGATAACTATTTCTTATCTATAAATATTTTTGACTTCTTAAATAATATGAGACTGCATCTAATTTTTAACAGGATATTCAAGAAGCCATTCTTGATAATTGAAATGAAATCAATGCGTTACAGAATTAAAGTAAATCAGATTGATAATAGAATTAATGGATATCTTCACAATAAAATAACTCTTCAAATTGCCAATGCCTCAGCAACCTTACAGTTGATTATACAAGCTGTGACACATTTGTTAGCCCAGAAGAATGAGCAGCAGCAAACTTATGTAACCCTGATTGAAGGGTTAATAAATCAGATCAACTAGTTCAACAAAAAAGCTAATAAAACCAACCTTTGAAGTGCGCATTCAAGAAGCCCCCCTGGATCCACTGGCTCTGAAGTGTGACAAGTAACATAAGAGCCTAGAGGTTCTGAGGGTCCCCATGATCACCGGGAAACCTTTTGCCCATAGAGTCAACCCAAGTCAATGATTTAGAATCCCAGATTCAAAACCTGAAATGTTAATTGAGGGGAGTGGCTCATGGAAGTTGGATGGACATTATTGGAAATTATTCAATGTCAATTTACCTTAAATATTAAGGACAAAACTTTCCACTATCCAGCAATGTGTTCCAACATGACCAATAGTTAACAAATCCACCAATTTGCTTTGATCCCAATATTGACCAAATTACCTCTCAAATCTTAGATTTAAAACAACAAGGAGACTTATTGCAGTAGCATGCTGATTTAACTAAAAAATCTTAGAAATACCAGATGTTAAAATTTAGGGGCTTCACATCTCATTCATAAATAATAACCCCTAATTGATAACTGCACAGGTTTGGTTTGTGCACTCTTTGTGTTGTCTGATAATATATGATTATCATTTGATATTAGTATGTAGACCATTATCTGTAGTTGAATAGATAGCCAGTTCTGGTCCAATGCTCAACCTGTATTTCTCCTAAAAGTACTCCTGATGTCTTCAGTAGGTATTTATGCCCTTATCCACCTAACTTGATCCATGCTCAGAACCTTAGTTTACAGACTTCCTTTAGTGACATGAAGTTGGCAGCAATTCCCATCTCAGCTCAGCTTCTCTTCTAAGGATCCTTGATCCTTACTCATTATCCTTCTAAAGAGTACTCAATTAAAGCACATAAGCCATAATTTCCTGAAGATAAATAGAACTAAAACCATTAATGAATTCTGCTAATTACTTCTGAGCTTTCTAAGGTCTTTATTAAATTGAGATATCAGGGGAATTTATAGAGAGAATTCAGCACCCAACCCTTGGTTGATGCCTCAGCTATAAAATGGCAGCCAATGTCATTGAATTTCCCTTCATTGTCTCATCAGCGATGGTCTTCCACATCATGGTTATAATTGCTCCATCAGACATCCTTAAAACCTAAAGCAGAAAGAGTTAGAAAACGTGTCCCTAACGTTTTCAACTCAGTCCCAGCGAATTAACCATATTTGGTGAGTGAACTGCTTAGATAATGGAATTTGTTACCCATTAAGGCAGGTTGTAAACCAACTGATCAATTTGCTAGTTGCAGGCAGCATCACTCTCCTCACAACTTGCTCCTTAATTTCCAATAAGTTGATGATGAAACCTGACTGATCTCAATCAGTTCATTTGATAGTTAATCATCAATTAACTCTCAGATGCCCTCATTTTGTCAGAAACTCTGTCTGACGAGATCTTAAGCATTCACCTTGATCAATCCCTGATGGATCTGATTCTGAAAAATTCTAAGATCCCCTGAACACTGTTAACCCAAAATGGGGGTCAACCAATATCAAATTCACTAGCCATAGGGAATTATTCCCTAGTGACTTATGGTAATCTAGATGGCTGGAAAGTTGGGAAAAAATCCTAACACATCTCCCCTCTTGCCTAGATTTCCAGCAAGAATAGGGTTGGGACAAGATAATACCTTTTTGGAAACCCAGTCAAATAGTCCTTGGTTTCTAGAAAAGCACAGTCTATCTACACTCAAAACTGCTCAGGACAACCTTTGGCATGCAGTTCTCTTCCTCTTCCTCATTGCTACCATCTACTCAGAGCGCGGTCTCTATGACCCTCTGTCATGCCAGGATGATTGATTTACTTATAATGATACTAATCCTGGGATCCAGTTTCCTCCCATCAGGGCATATGACCCACTGTCATATTCAGGATTCTAGGTCCAGCGTCCTCAATTTCCTGATCTTCCTCCTTGTCCTTGACAGGAGGCCATTGCCATCATTGTTAATTTCACAGCACAATAAAGAATGCTCATTTATATCTGCTCTTGTTATTTTCTCATAATAATTTATTGGCTCATATCATTCTTAATTCTTCTCTGAAGAGCATATATCATTAATTTAAAGATTACTTTCACCCAAAATTATAGCTTAATTGATTCCAAAGTGCATAATGTTGACTATTATAAAAGTCCAATATCCCCCTTCTCATCCAGCTCATATTTTAAATTCAAAATCTCAGTACCAACAACTGCTCAACAGCATGTCTGATAAGAATGTTTGGCTCTTCCAACTGATGAGTTGATCTGCACAACGGAACCTCTTATATGGTCCCTCTAGAAATCATACTCCCATTCAAGTACCTGTGGCCAATCCTTCTATGAAATTACCAGAAACAGTTTCAACCCCAATGAAACCAGGTTAGCAATCATCTCAAACAACTCATGGCCAATCCTTCATCTGTCATTAATTCCCAAATTAGATTTCAAAACCCTTCTGGATTCAGCTCCATTTGCAGATACTACTACAATCATCATTGAACCTCCCAAGAAATACCCTCCGCTCTTAATCAATCATTACTCACCAGATCAGACTTGCTTCCAGAGTTCCTTTTCTGACTTGGCCAGTTTTATAAACCAGCTGTTCTGTCAACTGAACTAGCCATCAGAAACTGAAAACATTTTTTAAACTCTCATGCACAGAATTGAGGACCTGTTAACCAAGGCTCTGTACATAGCTCTGAACCCCTCCAATCTCAAAAACATCCTAGATTAAGATGTTGCAGCCTATGCCCTTTGCTTTGCAGGACAAATCTTCAAAGTTAGGTCACAAAGCTTCCAGCCTCTTCCAGTTTCCATCATTCATTCTGCTTTCACTTCCAAGAAGCTTGTAGTCATCATCTGAAGGATGCCATCTGCTCCCTGCATGATTATCTCATTTCTGGCACATTTCATCGGTACCTTCCCCTTATGGCTTTGATTAGGGCATGATTTGGAAACCCCCACCTAGTATCCCTTGCTCAATGCCAGCTCATAATTCTATTGTTCTTGATGAAGCCCATCTGAAAGTGCTCAAAACCAATCTTCCAGCTCTGGTGCCATATTGTGATTCTTGGTTTTATTTTCTGACTGCCTCTTCTTGTTCTGTTGCTTCCCTCCTTGATCTGGGGTATTGCATTTGGCAAGTACTGATATTTCCAGCTCTCTTCCCCTAGTTGAATTCTCACAGGGATCAGCCTCCGCTCAACAAACTTGGTTTTGAGTAGGTCTAGCCCTTGCTAGCATCCAATATCACATAGTTTTTGATAGTTTATTCACTCCTACTGCAATACATTCTCCCTCCCTCAAGATGTGACATAGGCAGAATCATCCCCAAGTTGAGGACAATCAATAAAAATTATAAAAATATATTTTTTTCTGTGCATTTTTATTAATAATTTTTTTTTGCCATATTTTTTTCTTCTTTTTTATATTGGATATGTCCTTCATTTGGTTCAATAGTCCATCTTATTTATTCCCCCAAACTGGTTCTGAGGTATACTTTGACCTACCAGTTTTCTATGGTTCAGAGGTCTTATTTTTTAAGACTTAACTATCTATTTTAATTCAGAGGTCCTTTTTCAGACTCAACCAAATCATCAGAACATAACCATCTCAATGGTTCAGCGGTCCTTTAAGAACATTCTTTTTATTATTTTTTTTATCAATCCACTGATTTAAACATTTATTGTGGACTCAATTCACAATCCTTCCATTCAAGAGGTTCTTGATGGAATAGTCATTCGTTGCAATCTTAAAAATTATCTCAAATGGACCCAACTACAATACATTTAACTTTTTTCTTCTCCCAAAACCATGCATATTGCACTAGGCAACTTTTTCACCCATCAGGTATTCTGATAAGGCCGGTATGCTCTTATCATTCATTGTTTTTGCCTTAATCCTTTTCTTCAAGGTCATATTGAATGCTTGCAATTGCATCTTGATCAGGATATATGACAATTGGGTCAGGTACTGCTTGGCACTCATCCCCAATGTTGGTTCCACCACTAAATATAAAATCAGCAGCAACACTGCCTTCCTTCCATATAGTAACTTGAACGGAATTTTTCCCATTTCATATGATAACTTATGTTGTATGTGAATGTCACTGAACTAAGGTATGTTCCCCATGCAGAAGCTCTCCCTGCAACCAGCTTTCTCAGCATCATGGCCAGCGTTCCATTGACCCACTCTACCATTCCGTTTATCTCTAGCTGGTAAGGTAAGGATATGGCTCCTCTGATCCCCATTATTTCATTCAATCTTAGGATCATGGGGGACGTGAAATTTGTTCCATTATCATTCAAAAAGACCTTATGGCATCCATGGCAATATACTACTAGATCCAGGATAAACCTTGCAGTGCTTGTAGCATCTATTTTTACCAGGGCCTTCATTTTGACCCATCTCGTCAGATGGTTGATCTCAACTATGATGTGCTTGACTCCCCTGTTACTTATGGTTAATGGTCTCATCATGCTGATGGAAACCACATGCCAGGCAAATCCTGGTCAGACCAGTTAATATCTGGGCATCTTCATGTGAGGCTTGTGCAACTGGCACTCTACACAACAAGCCAGATAATCTGCTACATTGTAATTGATAGACTACCAGTAATAGTACTGGAAAATATGTTTGGTCATATTTCTTAGGCCTCCATGCCCAACAACCTTATGTGTGGCCTGAACGATAGCCACTCATTCTGACAGTTTTTGGAAAGGTAATAGTTTTCCGTTGATCATTTTGAAAACTTGTCTATCCATGGTCTCAGTGTTTTCCATCGCTTTTCAAAGTGCACCTTGGATTTCTCAGAGCTTGTTCCCAATTTCTCCTTCAACCATTCTCTGGAATAGCTCATCTTCTTGTTGGTATACCACCTAGACCATTGGTAACTTTGATAAGCCATCCACATTCTGGTGAGAAGCTTTCACTCAGTGGACTATCTCATAATTATAAGCCTGTAGCTTTAATGTACATTGGGCCAGTTGTCCTTCCAGTTCCCATAGATTGTGCAGCCAACACAGCGAAGAGTGGTCCATCACCACTTTAAAGTGCATTCTATGAATATACACCTGAAACCGTTTACATGCGTAAATTACCACAAAGCATTCATGTCAGTCATGGTGTAATTCCTCTCAGCAGCTGAGAGTGTCCAGCTCACATACTCAACTGGATGTTTGTCCCCAAGTTCATCCACTTGACTCAGGATGGTGCCAATTTGCCTTTAACAAAGCATCAGTCTGTATTATATGTTTTCAATCAATTTTATTTATTTGAGGAAAGCTGACCAGGGGATGGACATTACTGAAATAGAGAAAGAAAGTATTGACATGAAACCTGAGCAGGGTCAACTCTGTCATAAAAAGTTTTTTTTCACCTCTGGATTGGGACTCAAATTTTTCTGGTTACATCATGGGTAAGGTTTTCGTGTTATTATACCTACTAACTGCCAATAGCTTACTTTGGCTAGCACTCCAATCAATGTGTGAAGGGCAGGAATAGAACCTGCAACCTTCAGGTTGGTAGCCATATGCCCTACCAACTCGCCTTCCACCCCCTTATATGTTTTCAATTAATATTCAGATATTTCAATATTGGAGAATCTATTAAATACAGGCGTAACTCATCAAAAGAACTCTGTGCCTCTTCACTCCAATTGAATCCTTTTTTTTTGGATCCTTCAGCAAATAAAAGAGGGGCTCCACAATTCTTGAAAATTCATATAATTCTTCAATAGTATATAACCATTCCAAGGAACACTTGGATATTCCAGATACTTTTTGAAACGATCATTTGCTCTATGGCCTCAATTTTATGGGATTGCAGCTGCGGTCCACTAGAGTTGATAATGAGCCCCAGATATTCCAACTCTTTTTGGAGAATCAGCACCTCCTCAGCTTGCTCTTCAGGTTAGCTGCAGACAGTCTCTTAAAGACTTCTTCCAAGTGGTGTAAATGGTTATTAAATGTCCTACTGAACACATTTATATTGTCCAAGTACACCAGGATGCATGACAACTTCAGGTCATTCAATATGGCGTCCATGACCCTCTGGAACGTCGCAGGAGCATTGCATAGACCTTGAGCATTTTCGTCAGTTGATACAGCCCTTGCACAGTAATGATCACACACTTCTCCTGGTCTTCCATTAGCAAATCAATTTGCCAATATCCCAATATTAGATCCATTGTGGACAAATACTTTGCTTCTCCCAATTGATCTAGCGCATTGTAAATTCATGGTAGTGGATACAAATCCTTCTTTGTTATCTTATTCAGCCTCTAATAATAGATCACCACCAAATTAGAGCTGTCCTTCTTATTCACGATTAGGATAGGGCTCACACATAGACTCAATGACAAAACTAGAATCCCATGCTTCACTAGTTTATTAATTTCTTCCTCCACTACTGCTTCAGCCACCTTTGACTATCAAATCAGTATGATTCTTATCAGCAAATTTTCCCCAGTGTCAACTTTGTAAATTAAATTCCTTACAATCCCAAATTATGATTATCCTGGACAAAGATTTCCTAATACTTTTCAAATAGTTTAAGCACCTCCTTCTGCTGTCTTTCCATCAGATCAGCGAGTTTTTCTCAGCTGACCAATAGATTGATATTCTCAGCCACCTCTGCCAAAAATCCCATCTCAGTAATGGTCCCAAAGTCATTATATTTCCTTAATTCCACTTCAGGATCAGAAGGACAAATGTGATGATCTGATTCTTCTTGATTTCATCAGGTTTTCACTCAAATTTGCCAGTAGACTCACATCTCTCCATGGCCCAGCATAACTCATCCAGGAGCTACCCATGGCTCTACTCTGGACTTCTTCCAGGGGCTTCTGACTTCTCCATACAGCATCTCGGATATCTCCTACATCAATCCCATATTGACTATTTTCTGTGATCCTGGCAGTATGTTTCTCAAACTCTTGAACCTCAATGGAATTCCCCAATTTTTCAGGATTTGCGTCGGCATTTCTCATTGCTTTAGGCCAACTAATTGTTAATGAATTGGGATAATGCCATCATTGTAGATCAGATTGATGAAATTATTCATCCTGGTCAGTGGAGCTTCTCCATCGTTCTGATAAACAAATGGTAACGTCTGACTAATATGGTCAATGTATTATCTTTGAAGTTGCATTAAACTCCGTATATTCATAAAAACTCTGTCCCAAACAGAATATTGTAGCTTTGGTTGGCCAAAACTATTGCGGGGGTGGATACCACTAAAGATCCAAATTGGAGTGGCAGAGCACTATACGCTCCACAGGAGATGGTGGTATTTGGCCTGGATGTCCCATATTCTTTCTTGTGTTCTAAATAGGGTTAGGTTCTCATCTTCTTTACCAGCTTGGGTGAGACAATATTTATAGGCGCTCCACCATCAATTATCACATGCACCCATACTCAATTAACCAGTATATCAATATATATACACTTGGAGTATTGTAAAATTATATTTACTGAATGTATAGCGGTATTATTTGCCAAATTGAGGGTGTGATTAATTTTCGCCAATAGATCAGGAAACAATTCCTTGTTCACACTAAGGGGGATAGACAGGTTAGCCTCATCTAATTTGACCTTGGTCAATTCTTCCAGATTCTCTGTGGCTCAAATTTTGTCCACCAGTTGTCACGCATATGGCTGAGCAACTTCCTTAATTATTTTGGGGTCGCTCCCCTTTTCATTAGATCTGGTTACTGAATTAACATCCAAATTAACCACATGATATAGTTGATCCTGCATGTCATCATCAACAAACAGATCACTAACATCAATTTCTCCATGCAAAATATCAGGGGAACAGCTTTTTACGCAGCTCTAGACTTTTCCCCATCTAGGCTGCAGGCCTTTTTCTGACTCCTATGCAGGTTTGGACTCTTTCACCTGGACTACATTAATTTGTTCCTTTGCCTCTTGCATTGAATAGCAAAGTGTCCTCTTCCTCTGCACTGGTAACTGCGTTTTTCTTTCTTATTGATCCACTTAAACTCTTTGGCTTATTTCCTGGCATGGTTCAATATTTGGACTCCTTAGCGCTCTCAGTCCCCTTTGTAGGATTCAAATTTCATACTGGACTCAGTTTGAAACTTCTATTAGGGGAATCAAATGTAGCTCCTCATATTTTTAAATGATCCACCATCTGTGAGGTGGTAATCTCCATTGTAAACATGGAAGACATCATTCAATGTAAATTGTGATAAGGCCAAAGGGCTGCTTGCAATGTGATCCGTGTGTCAAAATTGTTCAGTACTTTTTCTCTGACCAAAATCTGCAATTCTTGGTAAAAAAATCGGCAAAGCTTGCTAAGGATCCATCCTTCTGAAATTGGATTCTCATGAATTCTTGTTTGCGCTTTGACATATGCATGGGACTTCCAAATTCTTTCATGATGGCCGCCTTGGCCTCTGAGTATGACCAGTTGTCCCCCTCTAGATGGGGTAACACTAGGTTCTGACAATTGGCGTCCAAAAAATTCATTACTGTCAAAGCCTTTTGACAATCACCGTACCTTAACATTGTCATGTCAAATAATTGGAAAAATGCAGGGGCATTATCCCAATGGAATGTAGGTAATTTCGGCGTAGCTCTAATTTACTCCAAAGTTTCTCTAGCTACCACTCTTGGTTCAGCTACTTGACTAACTTGAGGAGTGATTTTGGGGGTCATCTCCAAAATGGCTATGAATGCAGTTGGCATATTTCATGGAATAGTTGACTTCCCAACTGGAGTTTTTGGGGTTCTTTTTTCAGCATCAGTCACTGCATAGGGCTCACATCCACATTTATGAGTCTTCAACTCATTGACTTGCTTCATCAGCCGCTCTATATCTGCGCTAAATGCCCATAATCAAACGCAATCCACTTCAAGTTCAGTTTTAAGAATAAAACTTCTCAAACTAAATCTCCTTCCTTTTTCTTTAATGACGTTACTTTCCCTAGTAACTCATTGCCAAAATCAGAGACATCTTCAACTCTTTCCTCAATCTTGATAACTCTATCCTCCAAGGCAGTGGATTCTTGATGATTGGCAGAATTCAAGGCGTTCTTTTTGATGGTTGCCAACTACATCCAGAGTTTTCTTAACTCATCCTTATACAACATCTTGTACTAGTGTATCCTACTCAACTACAACCTCTGTAGTGAGCACCAATTGTTAAAATTTAGGGGCTTCGCTGCTTGTTAACAAATAATAACCCCTAATTGATAACTGCGCAGGTTTGGTTTGTGCACTCTGCGTTGTCTGGTAATATATGACTGTCAATTAACAATAGTATGAAGACTATTATCTGTAATTGAATAGATAACCAGTTCAGGTCCAACGCTCAACCTGTATTTTTCCTTAAAATACTCCTGATGTCCTCAGTAGGGATTTATACCCTTATCTACTTAACTTGATCCACGCTCAGATCCTTAGTTTATAGCCTTTTATGGTGACATGAAGTTAGCAGCAATTCCCATCTCAGCTCAGCTTCTCTTCAAAGGATCCTCAATCCTTACTATTTTTATCTTCTAAAAGAGTCCCCAATTAAAGCACACAAGCAATAAGTTTCTAAAGATGAATAGAACGAAAAACCAATAATGAATTCTGCTAATTACTTTTAAGCTTTCTAAGGTCTTTATTAAAGTAAATTATTAGGGGATTTTATATAGGGAATTTGGCGCCCAAACCTTTGATTGGCGCCTCAGCCATGAAAGGGCAGCTGTTGCCATTTAATTTCCCTTTGTCATCTCACCAGCGATAGTCTTCCCCATCCTGGTTAGGATTCCTTTCCAGACATCCTTGAGACCCAGAATGGAAAGAGTCAGAAAATGTGTCCCTAACATTTTCCACTTGATTTCAGTGAACCAACCATATTTGGTGAGTGACCTGATTAGGTAATTGTACTTGTTACCCATTATGGCAGGTCACAAACCAACTGATCAATTCGTTAGTGGCAGGCACATCACTCGACTTGCAACTTGCTCCTTAAATTCATAATCAGTTGGTGATGAAACCCAACTGATCCAAATTGGTACACCTGATACATAATCATTGATCGACTATTAGATGCCCCCATTTCATTGGCAACTCTGCCCAACAAGATCTTAAGAATTTTTGTAGATTGATCATCAATGGATGTGATCCTGGCTTTTTAACTAGAATTTCCTAAACATTGTTAACTTGAAATTGGGGTCAACCAATATCTAATTCACTCGCCATAGAGAATTATCCCCTAGCGACCCATGGTAATTTAAACGGCTGGAAAGGTGGAAAAAATACCAACGCCAGACTATCAGCTCTAAGGCTGACACCATTAACGTAAATAACTGTGGATTCAATCTTTAAGATGATCTTGTATTCCTCTAATATCAAATTGATTATAAATTGCATGCCTGAATTTCTTAAGCTGATCCTTCAGTTGCTTGGAGAAGCTCCACCCCTGCTATAATTTTCCTTTCCAAGCCTGTTAACTCCTTTAAGCCTTAATTTAAGGAAAATGCCCCATTTAGAGAACATCCAGACCTTTTTATTCATGTATTAAGGTGCCATCGAGATAGCTACCAACAGCAGAAAGTTCAACAAATTAAATCCTGCTTTGTCAGTAGTGCCTAGAAAATAATGATGCCTTACATCAAAGATATGCCTCCTGGGATTAAGGAAAGGCAGCCCTTAGCAAAGAACTATGTATCAATTTGACCCTGTCTAATCTAAAGTAAGCCTTCATGCACACACACTTATAAAAAGTTAAATTCTATTTAGATCTTATTACCGTTTTATTATGAAGTTCTGACCTTAGCATATTGTGATCAGGTTATCTTAAATGATGAATAGCTGCTGTGGTATCCGCTTTCTCTTTTGACCAATACTTTGTGCTTCACATCCAAGGAGTCAAGATGCTTCTAAAATTAATTTTTGGCATCAAGGAGAAAATCATGAAACTTCTAAAACTGGCTACAAGTCACTACTCATCTAATAAAGGTTCACAACCTTATTTACATGCCATTGAACTATACCCAAAGACTCATTTCAACATGACCCTTGCTTCTATTGTGGGTTCTTAAATTAGCAGGGAAGTAAGTGCTGAAAAATTTGATGAGGCAGAAACAGAGGCGTAAGCTTAGGGAGAGAGGCTTCCTATGTTGATGAATCTAATCCTCAACAACTTATGCAGAATTCCCAAAAGCTCAAGGGCTTCATTGTGTTATTATGAACTCAACATCTATGAATTCATAGTTGGAAATAAAGTCTTCAGTTCTTCTTATTCTGCTTCAGGAAATCTCCCTGACACCCTCATTGAGGCTATTTTACCCAATAATATCTATTGATCCCTCAATTTTGCTCCAATGCCAATGTATAGAGGTTGTGGTGCACAAGGTGAAAGTCTTGGCTATTGTTGACACCAGCTCCCAGTCAACGTTACCTCCTCCCATTATATGAAGCAGATTAAGATCGCTCCATTTGTGATCACACTTTAGGTATGGAACTTCTAATCCTCCTGAACTAGACCTCTAAGGGCATATTTGTCTTAGACATCTGATTTGGGTCTTTAGTGGTGTCTGCCTCAGCAATTGTATTGGAAAAAAATAGCTATGATCTACTTATAGCCATGCAGTTCCCAGTCTAGTTTAACACCAAAATTAGTTATAAGCATTTGTATTTTTCCATACTGGGGTATTGATTTCCGCTTATCATTCAAATTCTGCTAAAAGTGAAAGGTAATTGAAACCTGAAGTTGCTTATTGGAGCATTTCAAATTTATTGAGAGCTTGGAGTTTGAGTAGAGATACCAAATACTAAGTTACTTCCGCCCATGATTAATGCCCAAAAAATACCCATTTTCCCTGTCAATAAAGTTTTCATCCCTCCTATGTCCTATATTCTGGTGGATATGAGAGCCCAAGTCATTATATCTTATTCTAATCTATTGGAGATTTATGGGAAACCGATATTTCTATATGTGAGCCTCTAACTTGTCATGTCATACTCAATCCTGTGTATTAAGGACATATCACCATGTTATGGCTAACTTTACTGAAAAACCTCAGACTGTAATTCAAAGTCTTTTAATAGCCAATGTCCGCTCTTTACTAGTTCACCATGTAGGTTCCATCACTGATTGTGGATCTTAAACTGACTCAAGGCTTGATAAATTACAAATAATATTGAATAGAAGTAAAGTTGGGATTCTCTTACTCTTGAGCAACAACAATTGAGAAATTCCTAATTAAAGAGTATGCCAACATATTCTCTAGAGTTCTCCACCAATCCTTGAAATGATGATTGGGATCCAACACAAAGTTAAGACCGGTGATACTCAACCCATTCAGTCCAGTTCATACCAAAATTAATATCAAAGGGGCACAATTGACTAAGGAGTTAAAACAGTTATTGAATGAAAGCCTACTGGTACTTTCTCAGAGCCCTTGGGCCTCTCCCCATACTTCTGGTCTGCAAAAAAGATGGAGGCTACCATGTTGTGATGGATTACATGTGATTGAATGCAACAACATAAAGGACAACTATCCATTACCCAAATAATTGACTCTCTATGGCTCTTGGCTGGATCTCAATTTTATCAACCATAAATCTTGCCAGCGGATACTAGCAGATCTAACTTTATCCTGAAGACAGAGAAAAATGAAAAATAATCTCCAGAAAAAGGTTATTTGAGCCTGTCCATATGTCCCAGGGTTGTGCAACGCCACTGCAACCTTTCAACAGCCAATAGACATAATTCTTAGAGACTTAAAAGGTCATAAGTATTTACTCTAATTGAACAAAGTTACAGTGTATCCCGTACCTTCAACAAGCATATTTCAGAACCCAAAGGAAATTTTGATTGGATGCAAGTAGCTTCCTAGAAGCTAAAGCCCAATAAGTATAGGTTTTCCAGAAGGAGACAGAGTTATTGGGCAACAAGGGTAATTGTAAATAAATCTCTTTGTTACCTAATGTAATTTTTTTAGGATTTCCTGGATTGATAGCTTGCATGATATACAGGTCTTTCTAGAAATGGTCAGGTATTATTGACTGTTGATTATTCACTTTTCTGAACTCTATGAACTGTTGGTATATTTACTTTACAAAGAGCTCCCGTTCCACAAGAAGAATAACAAGTGTAGGTTTTTGACTCCCTGAGAGATGCCTCATGTCAACGCATATACTAGTCCATCCCAAATTCAACAAGCCTTTCATCCAGTTCACAGATGCAAGTGATCACAAAGTTATAGCAATATTAGCGCAACTCAATCCTAATCAAGTCAATCACCTTATTGCATTTTTAGTAAAACTTTGACCAAAGAAGAAAGAAATTATAGCATTACATAAAGCGAGTATTGGGATGGGTACTAGCTATTAAGCCTTTTCTCCCCTACTTTATGAGAACCACTTTATAATTATAACTTCTTATTTGTTGTTAATGTGGTTGTAACATATTAAAGACTCCGATGGGAGACTTGCTTGATGAGCCCTTAAGCCACTGAATTATAATTTCTCTATCATCCATCATGAGGGGACTATTCACCAGAACGCTGGTGAATTATCCCTCTTACCTATACTAACCTTATATGCGTACAAAGAAGACCAAGCTTATGAACTGATTGGGAAACCTGGGATTTGCAACCAAGAGACTACTGAGGTTCAAGACTTACTAAAGAAGTATGATTGATCAAACCTAATTTGAATAAGTGTTACTTTACAAACGCGTAGAGATGCCTGGTAACCTTATGCATGACCCTTTTTTTGAACCTTTACCATTTTGTAAGCGCATATCGCCATGGGTCATGACGCTCTACAGACAACCTATCAGTAACTTAAGAATCTATGCTACTGGGAAGACGTTACTGACTCCATCAAAGTTGTTATTATATCTTACCTTATTTGCACTAACTAAGGCTCACAAAATCTAATTTATCAAAAAAATTATTGGGCCAACCTCACCTTTTGACAACGTCAGTATTAACATAATTGGACCCTTGCCAACAGGCATGTATGGACATTTATACGTTATCCTTGCCATCATTCACTTCAAAAAAAGGGGTTGATGACAGAATGGTAGTCTCTTGCAATGATAAAGCCACTGCATCATTCTTAATTAAGTAAGTATTTACCCAGCATGGTAGTCCAAAAGTCCTTTTGTCTGATAATGGTACAATTTTCATGTCACAGGTGGTAACCAAACTCAATTTGCTGATGGGGACGTGCCAATCCTTCACGGCTCCCTATCATCCCACTACTAATGGGACATATAGTGAGTTAATGGTACACTTATCTCTATACTATGTAAAACGGCACAATCTGATCTGTCAGAATAGAATGAATGTCCCCCTCGGCCATTGATGGCTTACAGGGCAAGCTACTACTAAAAATTAAGATGTCCCCAATTAAAGCTCTATATGGTTGGGATCCCATGTTCTCTATATCGTCCGTCCCCTACTGGAAACTTATACTCCTGAGACAGCTAATCTAGCTATGTGGAGACAGGCAGAAAAGATTTTTAGGCTACAAGCTTTTGATGATAGTTATCTAGGGACTATTAGCAGAAGAGAAACCGACCAATCCAATGATCAAAAACCCATCTGCCTGACTTTCAATTGAGACTTGGTACCCTTCTACTATCAGCTTTTTGAGGGAGAGCCTATAAGCTTGATTTTTTATAGTCTAGACACTATCAAGGGATATACTGCCACAGTCCAGAATATCCCTTGCTTTCACTAATGAGAATTGTTGTTAATCAAGTCCATGGAAGGCTTCTCTAGAGTTATTTACCCACTCCTCTAGATCTTGAATAGTATTGTCAGAAGATAGAGTTCAAATCAATTTAGACATGAACCAAACCTCGTAAGAGTTAAATCTCAATCAACATAAGTCACCACCTGATGAATTTATTGATTAACAAAACTTCCAAGGATAAAAAGGGTATATTAATTCTAAAGCACCCTCATACATTAAAAAGAGCCCAATTCCTTAGAAAACTAGGACAAAGCTCCCTCAAAGATTGGGAAAGTATTTATGGTCAAGAGGCACAAATTCTGAACAAAGGATTATCTCTTCAAATACTATAAAAAACCTTTAATTAAACAATGTATGCTTAACCATATTTTATCTGGTTTAATTATAGCCAAAGTTCACATTTTCCCTAGTGATGACTAATACTACTAGGAAGCCACTGATGTTAAACAACAGATGATTATTTCACCATTGAAAGAAATTGCACAAAATCTCTGAAAATACATAAAGTTTAGTATAAAATGACTTAGTTTTTGAACTCAACTGCCACAAAATAAACTATATGTAATGAATTTAAAATCATGTTTATATTATAAAATCTTATAAGAAAAAATAACTAAAATACTAAATTTTATTTATTAAACAGAGGAAGCAAACTATTAAATTTATAGGTTTTAGAATCATAATAAATTATTAAAATTCTTAGAACAGTATGGATGATTAGCTTGCCGGTATTAAGGTTTCATAAAACTAGTATTTCTAGATATTTAAAAACTCATTTTACTCTTTATAGAAATAATTTGGGGAAGGTTGACCATGGGACAGACACTTCCAGTACCTCAAAGAACACCAAAAACTCATGCAATTCTAATTACTCCTAATAATAATATTACTTACTGCTTATAATAACATAACCTAAATTTTACACTTATTTAATTTATAGTATTATAAATTAAATAAGTGTAAAATTAATAGTATTACCCTCTATAAAATATTGCTAATATTGCAATATTGAACATGCCTCTCCACACATAAACAAACTAAGAATAAAATATTATTAATTAGTAGCTTAATCCATTTATTCAAAATATAAAAGGTTTTATATTAAAAAAGAGAATATGTTAGTATCTAATGATGGACTAAGATAAAAAGGCTAATGGGGGTTTCATTTATTACCCTCAGCCACAATATATAAGACTAAAAGATCAACTCTCATTACTACCAACTAAAATCAAGAAATAAACCAGAAAATTATATACAATAACAACTTCAACCTCTCACACCTATTTAAGCAAATCTAGCCCTCTAGCTCAGGTAAACCAACATGGGTGAAGACTTGTGCAGAAAAAACTATTATTTCCCAAGCATAATCCCCTTTTTATGCAGGTCCACAAAAGGGCAAGAATGTAAAAGAAAAGATGAAATATGGCGCATTTTCCACACATTAAAGTAGTATTAAAACTTAAAATATAATGTCCTTTTTTTAGTTTGACAATTTGTCTGCTATAGTTAAGATATTACTTGAATTAGTTGTATAGTGGTTTGCTCATATATGATCTAGTTTCAGCATAATTATGTTCATCTCCACAAAAAAATTGTTTGTAGAAATCCAAAAGTCCCCTAACTTCTGGCATCTTAGATGGCAATTCAGAGTTGCCTAGAAGCCTCTCTTTAGAGCTTTAGCAAAATATTGGTAAAATTATTATGCCATCAATTAGATTACTAAAATATGCGCTTAACTTTTATAACACAGGCATTAATAAGATGAAAAACAAAACTAATAGTAATGCCACAACTAGTATTATTACAGAAATAAGCATCTGCGATATTTTATATAAGCTATAAAAGTTTTTTAATGTACACTATTATTCAAACTCAAGCTATATAGTGTTTATGGAATTTATCTTTAAACTGTAACTTACCCATGTGATAATGAAGATTGTAATGTAAAGGGATTAAAAAAGTATTAAGTACTTTTACAGGTTCATATGATAAGACAGGACAATCTTTTACAACTTTACTTGATATAACTTATGTAGAAGCTTCCTGTTTAGCATGATTTCTTAATAATATAGGTATTTTCAAGGGTTTTATAGTTAGTATACGCTAATGATTAGCACTTAAAAATCCTTTATAGATACATATTTAGTACTAAAATACATCATTTTAACAAAGTCTATCATTTATGCCAACATATAATCACATGAGCTTTTCTTTCCCATAACAATCACTTTAGTTACTATGATTTAATTCAAACAGCAATTTTGATAATCACACAGGAGAGATGAGCAACTTTAATAATAAATCTAATACAACCTGGGCAAGCATTGCATCAAGTGGTATTCTAAACGGTGCACCCAAGGGCAAGAAATGCCCTGGAGGGGGACCAGGAACCCAATCCGCCAAGAAACCACAAACTCAGACACTGTCCAGGTTTATGATGTTTACTATAAAACAAGATCAGTACATGTACATCCAATGCAACCAACCCCTTTCAAAGGTGGAACACGAGCTATGACTCTTCCTTGGGGATGAGTCCCCCAACCCTGTGGGAGAAAACATGTGAGGCACAGCCCTCCCTTTTCCCTCACGCGGTATATGTCACCACCAACAACATGGGCTGTGGCTGGATTGATATTGGTTTCAAAACAGCTGAAGAAGCGGAGGCCGCAGCAAAAGTCTGCATCAAAATTGCTCTCCCCGAGGGCAAAAAATAGTGTGCACCATGCACACCAGATGGAACAAAGCAAAAACTTTGTTTATTTCATTTGACTCACTCCCTACCAACCTTCCTTGTAAGGTAATCAAGGAGGAGCTCTGCAAAGGCCTTGTAGCCTATGGAGAAATTATGCAGCTCAAATTACAAAGATTTCACCTGATGCCCACCCTGTGCACAGGCAAAGCTATCGCCATGATCAACCCAATCCCTGAAGTGGAAGATGACTTATCAAGAATCCCCCGCACAGCAGAGTTTCACTTTGCAGATGGGGGACAGTCATATGCATTCCAAGTTACACCAGAATGTGCACCGCCTATATGCAACCACTGCGGTTCATTAAGATACAAGGAACATGCATGCCCCATGAAGGAAGGCTTAATGAAAGCAGACTACTGTGAGGAAGCCATGGACAAAAGTAACAAAAACTTTGCCAGAATGACCAACAGTTACCACCCATTCCGCTGAAGTGAAGATGGACTTTACTCCATTGTGGACCCAGTTACAAACAAACAACGTAAAGAGGCACAAAAAGCCCACAAGCGGGCAGCAGTTGAAGCAGTGGCGCATGCAAAAATCATCCATTAACCTTAGACAAATTTGGGAGGACATTTCAGATATACACTGAGCCAACCAATCAGAACAATATGCCCAGGTTAAAAATTTTCACAGCAACTCAACTGAGTCACCAAGTGACATCAATCATGCACACATTGAGGAACAATTCAGGCGCAATATGGACAAAAATGTGGTGCACAATTCTACAAATTTGAACCCCAAAATTACATAACCCAATTAGCACCCCGCATTGAACCATCATGAGACATGTGCGGGCAAAGATAACGCAAATACAAAAAACTGAAATTTCCGCGAAAAATTGGGTCAGATCAAGGGAACTGACAATATCACTTAAAGAGTTGGAGTACAGATGTGGAGCATGGCCAAAACGAGCCATGGTGGGATAGGGCCAGAGGGTCCTCCCAACCACTCCTGAGGCGCTGCGGGCACCTCAGTGTCAATAGGGACACTAAACATCATGGGAGCCAGGGCTCAAACATCCTAAGCCAAAAAGCTGGATTTCCTGCAAAACCCCTTGTAGACATCTTGGCCATCCAAGAAACCCACTGTTTACAAGGGGAAGAAGGATCCTGGTCAGTCAGGGTCTCACCATCACAATCAGTATGGACGTCCCACTGTGGGGTGATCAACCAAGATAACAAAAAATTTAAAATTACAAATTCATCTTCACACCTTCACGGTTACATCTTGGTAGCAATGATCAAATGCCAAGAGGAAACAATCTCAATAGCATGCATCTATGCACCATGCACCACAAATGAGAGAAAACAATTTCTTGGAAATACTCCAACTCTCACCCTCCCGCCAGATACTATCCTGTTGGGTGACTTTAACTGCTGGGATAACCCCAACACAGACTAATGGCCTAACCCCAGGGGATACCCACCGGGGCACATCAAAATCTGCACAATGAATGCATCCCTTGGCCTACAGGATGCCCTCCCCCGGTTCACCACTCCTTCCCCACATGACATGGCCCAACATATGCAAGGGAGCGCTCATATCAATGAGCCGCATTGATCACATCCTTGTCCCACAATCCCAATGATCAAGATTTTCCAAATTTACAATAAAAAAAGTCAATTTCTCCAACCACTGACTTGTTACAGTGCAGTTATTGCCAACCCAAACCCATGCACAGGTGTCGCCTTGGAGAAAGCTCCACCTGGATAAATTTAAAATTACCCAAAATATCCAACTGGGTTGAACATGAGGCTATGAACCCAGAATTTACAACTCCATTCACCTTGGATCCCATCATAACATGAGCAAATTTTAAAAAGGAACTAATCAACAAAATCTGACATCTCACATCACATAAGTACACTGCTGACACAGCCACAATCAAGCGTACCTTGGCGAAACTGGACCACCTTGAGCTAAATACCCCGAGATCTGGCTATAGCCCCAACTGGGGACGCAAATGGGTGGAAATATTCGCCTGAATAAACACCCTCATCTTTGAACACCAACACAGAATCAAAGTATCAAACAAAGGTAAGTTCATAAAGGAAGGCAAAACCTGCTCAACATATTTCTTCCACCAATTCCACTCCTGTGGCAACCAGCCCACGTGCACACAGGTCCACAAGACTGACAGCACCGTGGCAACCAACCCTGAGGAGGTCAAGGTGGAAGTACACCGCTATTACACTGAATTATATAGCAATATGCTGACAGACCTGCAAAAAACAAAAAATTTATACAAAACGCCAGGACACAAAGCACACCACCAAATTACAATATTTTAAACCTAATTACATGGGAGGAGCTTTGGGATACAATCCGCGGTGCACCACGTAGGAAATGCTCAGGGCCTGATTGGATACCCTACAAATTTTACAAAAAATAATTTCAACAAATTATCCCCCTCCTATTGGCATCTATGAACCAGTGCTTACCGGAAACACGCCTTCTACCTGATGGCCATGAATATATGTCATAACCTTATATAAAAAGGGTGACAAATTGGACCTGGCCAACTGGCGTCCAATCGCACTATCTAATACTGACACAAAAATTCTAACAAAAAGTTTAGCAGCCAGATTAGGCGCAATCGCCTCTGACGTCCTGTCACCCAACCGATTTGGGTTTATACCAGGGCGCTCAATATGGAACAACATACACCTTGTTGCAAACATATGTCAGTCCAAAGCAACTGGAGCCCTAGTCTTCTTAGACCAGGAAAAGG
Source organism: Massospora cicadina (assembly GCA_022478985.1). NCBI lineage: Eukaryota > Fungi > Entomophthoromycota > Entomophthoromycetes > Entomophthorales > Entomophthoraceae > Massospora > Massospora cicadina. Next base: position 113,388 of record JAKSZP010015783.1, read on the forward strand.
CATATGACCGCGTTAGCTGGCCATACCTAAAGGAATGCCTACACGCTTTCAAACTCCCACCCAGATTCATAAACTGGGCGATGCTCCTCACAAAATCTGCAACCATGGCTGTATGTGGCCCTGGCTTCCTAACTAACAAGATCACACCACACAGAGGGCTCAAACAAGGGGACCCCCTCAGCCCACTGCTGTATAATTTCAGTTTTGAACCACTCCTCCGCGTAACTGACTCACGCCTCATGGGCATAACTGCACAAGGACAGCCAACAGTCAAGATACTGGCCTTTGCGGGTGACTGCATGGCAGGTATAGCTAACAACAATGATGCCTGACAGCTGGAACGCACCCTAGAGGAATACTCCATGGTGAGCAACGCATCGCTCAACAAAAGGAAAACAGAAATCATTCTCTTAGGAAAGTACACTAACAACTGGGCTACAACACCAGAACCTCATACCCCCATACAAAGGAAAAACCCACTCATCTTACCCTTTGCATCACCTCCCACCACCACTTCTTTCCGCCACCTTGGGATATGGCTGGAAACAGGGGATATGCCAATGAGACAATGGAAAGAAACTTGCTACAACGGATATTACCCGCGTTGCCTCCCTCAAGGAAAGATCCCCAGGACTAACAGGGCGAGTAACAGTTGCTAACTCACTCATCCTCCCAATACTATGGTACTCTGCCCATGCGATCGCCTTCTCACCTACCTTCATAACTTCAATCTGCGCGCTCATCCAGGGCTGTCTATGGCCCAGCTCCCACCCTCCCATACAGATGGAAACACTCTTTGGCCCACGCTCAAGTGGAGGCATGGGACTAATAGATTTTGAGAGCCACGCCAACTGCATCCTGGGAACCTGGATAAAGGAAGTCCTTGCCCAGACCTCCCACAACAACACTGGTCCAGAGCAGCGAGGACTAACTTCGCACAGGCGCTCAAATTAACCAACCCACATAGCCTACCAAGACCACTATCATACCTTGCTAAACACCCTACTGCATCGGGTCTGCATTGAAACTCCCCTCACTTCAAACTCATCCTCCAAACCATCCGCTGCATGGGATGGACCGTAGAGAACACAGGCACTGTGCAGGGAAGGGGACGACCCAGCCCTCACTTCAAATTAAGAAATTCAGAAAACCACCCCTAGAGAGACATGCTTGCTACAACCCCAACCATTGCTAGAATCAAATACCTAGATGTGTTGGACATTCTCTACAACTTAACCACACAGAAGGCAGTGTGGAAAATGATGCACTACCCACTCCTACAGCTAAGAATAAGAGCCAACAACTGGTGCTGTCTGAGAAGGACCTATAGGACGACGGACCACTACAAATCCCTCCACACAACCTGCGCAGTATGTGGAGGGGAGGGCTCCCCCTACATCCTCGCCTAGAAACATGCCCCCCATCCAAAGCCATATGGAAGAAAGTCGCGCGCCTGCTTAAGATCCAAAACGAGTAGGAATTTTCTATATCAAAGAGCCTCCTCAAGCTCCAGATTGAGTCACCAATCCCATCTACCCTCCATTCCCTAATAATACCCATTGCTTTGTGGACAATCCACACCATTGCCTTAGATGCGTTCAGGGGCACAATCCCAACCATTCATGGGGTTATCAACAGGTTCCACGTCCACTTATTGGAGCACTTCCAAGACTGGCTCTATGGATATATGAGGCCAAGGCAACAGGCACTCATAGAATCGTGGTTCCAACTCTGGTTCCTACACAAAGACCCCTTTCTTCACCCTGCTCCATAGCGGGGGAAACCCCCTCAGAGTAGTGCACCAACCCCCATACCTGGCAGTCCCACTGGCAACAGGGGTAACTTGAGTACCCCAGGGTGCCCAATTTTATCTTTCTTTGTTTTACACACATATTCAGTAATTCCCGTCCCCTGGTTGGCTTGCCTCAGTTAAATAAAAATATAATTACATGATATAGTGTTTCAACTTTTCACAATTTGTAGCAAGACTTTAGAGGTATTATCCTTCTTTTTTCTTTAAATCAACAATCCTTGATTTTCTTGTATTACTTTTGATCTCATAGAAAGTGTTAGGATTAAAAGTTCTGGACAAACTCTACACAAACTAAAGATACAATGGGGGGTATACTTGGGATGCAGGTGCTGTGGAAAAAAGACTAAAACAAGAGAGGAAAGTGGCTTTTCTAATGAATTGACTAGGTAAGTGTATAGACACTGCTTTAAAAGCTTGGGAAAGAAAGTGGGTGCCCTAAGAAAGTGACATATGAGGAGGGCCATCAGTTTTGACAAAAAGGGAAAAGCAAAAATAGGGCTCATGACTCAGCAAGGTGGCGTTTTGAAATTCATGGGGTGACTTTTAGTTGACAACATTGATTAAACAAATTTGGGCACCAAAACCAAGAGAAAATATAGATTTTAAGTGAGAACTGAATAATAGAACTTGGGAGTACCTAACCTGGATAAGTAAGCGTTCCCAGGCTTGTCTACTGATTGGAACAAGAGGCTTTAACTCAAGGAGCGCAAACACAACCCACCAGAACCCCACAAACCAATGAACAGAAAAAAGGATAAGATAACTGGGAAAGAGTTTTTAGGATAAAAACTAAAGCCAGTGATATAATTGGTTACCTCATTTATGAAGAAATAGTAAAGTATCTATTGTTTTCTGAATGTAGCATCAATAAAATGTAGTATCATTAAAAGTTACAAATGAGAGAGCCAGTTATACTTTTTCCATGGAAATACTCAGAAGAAAATAAGACGTTTTGAGATAATATACTCTTTGTTCAAATAAAATTTACTTGAAATTATCAAAAAGAGGAGATTTGCAAATTTTTCTAGAACTAAGGGCATAAACTTTTGCAAACTTGGATTAATAATCATTACATCTCAGCACAAATGGTTAAACCTTATAGAACACTTGTAAAGGGTTTTAGTATTAAGTTTAACTTATTTACATCTTAGACTTTTGATATAAACACTGCACCTACATTAATTTCTATTTTTTATTTTTAGCACTTGATGCAACTAAATTGATGTATTTACGTCAATATTTCTCTTTTGTTATTGTTTCTAGAAAAAATTACCATATTTGTAATTAATTTCTTGTTTACTTTATATAAAATCTTCAGTGGATGTCTATTCTAATCCTTTAAAACTATATAGTAAGAGTTTCAAATTAAACTAGCAATTGCCATATTAGTGGTTAATTTTAGATATTGTTTATTAAATTTAAGAGGGATATGGGACTAACACTATCAATAAAAAAATAAAAAAATAAAACAGTAAAAGGGAGAAAAACCCTACATAGGAGCCCTGAGTCAATTGACAGTAGTCTAACTGAAACCATCACTGTTGTAAAAATTTACTTTAAGTTGATTATTGGTTTTCAACCCAGTAACCTTTTTACTGCACAGGTTCTATTTCCTTGTGCACTTTGTGTTGTATAGAATATATTATCTGATAATAGTATGAAGACTATTATCTGTAGTTGAGTTTGAACTATTATTAGGCCCAACGCATGCCAGTACTTCTGATAAAATACTCTGTAAGTTGTACTTGTAGGGATTTGTTCCCTATATTCCTGTCCACCCGATCTTTGTCAAGACAACCAGTGAAAGTCTCTTTCAGCCCAACACACAGTTGGCAGCTATCCCTGATTGTGGTTCCCTTCATCTCTAAATCCCCGCTCAGATCTCTACTCTTCTCTCTGAGAGTCTTCCAATTATTGCCTTCTGCAATAATATCCTTGAGATGGAATGTCACAATGAAAGCTGATAGTCTAACTATACACCAAATCAACAATATTACTGTAGCTAATACTGTTGGTAGTAATAATCTTGGTAATAATACTAATAATACTGTTTTTATTATAGTGAATTCTAGGGAATTATATAGTAGAGGATTTGGATGTCTAACCCTCAGCTGACACCTCTTTGATGAAATGGCAGCCATTGCTGTTAAATCACCCTTCCTCGTCTTGGCAGCAATGGTCTTCCCCATCCTGGCTAAGATTCTGTCATTGGACATCCTCAAGACCTCAAACAGAAAGAGTCAGAAAATGTGTCCCTAACATTTTTCTCTTGATCCAAGAGAACCAACCATAATTGGCTAGTGACCTGCTTAGGTAATAGGACTTATTACCCATTATGGCAGGTCACTTCACCAACCAATCAATTTTCTAGTTGCAGGCGGCATCACTCACCTCGCAACTCACTATTCATTCCTGATCAGTCAGTGATGAAACCCAACCAATCCCAATTGGTACAACTGATAGTTAATCACTATCAGATGCCCCTATTTTGTCAGCCACTCCGCCCAATGAGATCTTAGGTATTCATCTGGATCAATCCCTGGTGGATACGACCAGGTGAATATCCCAAAATCCCCTGAACATAATTCCTCTAAAACTCGGGCCAACTTATTTCTGATTCACTTCACCTTAGAGAATTTTCCCCTAGTGACACCAGGTAATCTAGCAGGCTGGGAATATGGGCAAAAATCCCAACACCCCCTCTTGCCTAGATTTCCAGTGAGAAAAAGACTGGGGCATGAGAACACTGCTTCAGACACCTGATCATATACTTTATTGATTTAAGTGGAGTAACTCATCAATACTCAACGCTGCATGGGAAGACCTTTGGCATATGGCGTTCTTCCTCTTCCTCCTCGCTACTGCCTTCTCAGAGCGCGGTCCCCATGACCTTCTGTCATGCCAGGCTGATCAATTTACTCATTACAATATTAGTCCCATGATCTGGTTTTCCCCCATCAAGGGTATATGACCCTCTGTCATATTTAGGATTCTTTGTATGGCGTCCTTGATTTCCTGATTTTCTCCTCATCCTAGATAGGAGACTTTTGCCGTCAATGTTCATTTTGTGGCTTGATTAATAATACTTATTTTTATTTGCCCTCATTATTTCACTCATAACCTATTAAATGTAAGTCATTCCTAATTCTACCTTTGGAGAGCTTATCTCATTAATTTTGAGATTAATTTCCCTGAAATTGGAGCTTAATAGATTATAGAGTGCATAATGTCAACTTCTATATAAGTCTGACATCCCCCTCTCATCCAGCTCATATGTCAAATTCCAAATCTTGCTACCAGCAGCTCCTCAATAGTCTGTCTGATCCAGACCTCCATCTCTTTCAGCAGATGAGTCAGGATGCTTGACAGAACCTCTTCTATGGTCCTTCCAGGACTAATACGCCTAGTCTGGCGCAAACAGCTAGTCCTTCCATCAAATTACCAGAAACAGTAACTAATCCCTCCAAAACCAGGCTGGCCATCATTTCAAACAACTCTCAGCTGACTCTTCCCTTGTAGTCAATTCCAGAGTTAAACTTCAAAACCCTCCTGGATTTGGCTCTTTTTGCTGATGCTTCAAAAATTATTGTAGATGCTCCAGAGATTATGCCAGTTGCTCTCGATTGTTCATTCCTGGGCAGGTCAGACTTGCTCCCTGAGTTCCTCTTCCAATTGGTCAATTATACAAACCCGCTGTACTGGTTTCTGAGCTTTCAATTGGTATCAGCATACACTTCAAGCTCCCCTACGCTGAACTCCAGGCCCAAGTCACCAAGGCTTTGACATTAGTGCTAAATCCTACTGATCTTGACAACCTTCTGGATTGGGATACTGCTGCTTATGCTCTTTGCTTTGCTGGCCAAGCTCTTCAAAGTTGGTCAATGAAGCTTCCAGCCTCACCTGGCTTCCACCAGTCATTCAGCTTTAGCTTCTGTGAAGCCTGTAGTCACCACTTGCAGGATGCAATCCACTCTCTGCACAACTACCTCTTCTCTGGAGCTTCCCATCGCTATCTTCCACTGATGGCACTAATTGGGGGCATGATTCAGCAACCCCCATTGAGTATTCCTTCTTTGTTGCTGGCCCACATATCTGGTGTCCTTGATGAAGCCTGTCAGCAGGCGCTCAAGACAAATCTTTTGGCTCTGGTGCCATATTAAGATTACTTGGGGTTATTCACCAATTGCCTATTTCTTTATTGCTGTTTTCCTCCCCGCTCTGGGGTTTCATGGTTGGCATCTTCCAACATTTCAATTTCCCTTCCCCTAGTCACATTTTCTCAGGGCTTGGCGTCCACTCAAAAAATGTGGTTTCATGTAGGTCTTGCCCTCGCAAGCATCCAATTGCATATCAATTTTGATGGGCTATTTATTCCTACCATTATCCATCCTCCCTCCCCCAAGAGGTGACATAGGTGGAATCATCTCCTTACTAAGGATGATCAATAAAAATAAAAATTCTAAAAATATATTTTTTATCTCTAAATTTTTTAAAATCTCTCTTTTTTCCAATATTTTTTATCAATTTATTATCTTTATTTTTTTTTCCTATGGGACTTGACCTTGTTTCAGTTCAGAGGTCCATCTTTTCCATAAATTGGGTCCTGGATACTTAAATCTACCAGTTTTTCCATGGTTCAGAGGTCCTTTTTTCAGACTTAACCATCTAGATTGGTTCAGAGGTCCTTATTTCAGACTTGGCCTAATCATCAGGACATGACCAACTTAATGGTTCATCAGTCCTTTGGAAACTTTTTATTTTTTTCTTCAATCCAACGCTTTAGATACTTAGCGTGGACTTTATTTACAGCTCTTCCATCCAAGAGATTCTTGATGGAATAAGCATCAGTTTCCATCTTGGTGATTACTTTGAATGGACCTGACCACAATGCATCCAATTTGTTTCTTCATCCAAAACCATGTGTATCACAATAGGTGACTCTTTCCCCTATTTGATATTCTTCTAATGCTGGTCAGTTCTTGTCATCCATCAATTTCACTTGTATCCTTTTATTCAAAATTGTATCAAATGCTTGTGATTGCATATTGATCAGGATACTTGTCATTCAGTTCAAGTATTGCTCAGTACTCATCCCTGACATAGATTCCACTACCAAATTTAATATCAGTGGCAACGCGGCCTTTCTTCCATATAGTAATTCAAACGGCATTTTTTCCATTACTGTATGATAACTAATGTTATAGGCAAATGTCACTGAACTCAGGTATGTTCCTCATGTGGAAGTTCTCCCTGCAACTAGCTTCCTCATCATCGTGGCCAGCATCCCATTGACCCATTCTACCAGTCCGTTTGTCTCTGGCCAGTATGGTACTGACACAACTCCTTGGATCCCCATTATTTCATTTAGCCACAGAATCACATGAGATATGAAGTTGGTCCCATTGTCAATCAATAGGACTTGCTGACATCCACACCAGTATACTACTTGATCCAGGATGAATCTCGCAGTACTGATAGCGTCAACTCTGGTAAGGACTTTCATTTTGACCCATCTCATCAGATGGTCAATAGCAACTATGATGTACTTGACTCCCCCTGTGCTCATTGCCAGTGATCCATCACGTTGATGGATACTGTGTGCCAGGAAAATCCAGGTCAGACCAGTTGGTATCCAAATGTGCTCTTGTGTGGTTTGTGCAACTGGCACTCCATGCAACAAGCCAGATGATCCGCATCATCATAGGTGATTGATTCCCAGTAAAAATACTGCTAAATATAGTCAGTTGTTTTCCTCAAGCCTACGTGCCTGACAACCTTGTGAGCTGCTTGTACTATTGCTGCTCTTTCCAACAGTTTCAGAAATAATAGCTGCTTCCCATTGATTGTCTTGAATACTTGTCCATCCATAGTCTTAGTGTTTTCCATTGCTCTTCAAAGCACACCTTGGATTTCTCAAGGCTTGTCCTTGATTCTTCCTTCAACCATTCTCTGGAATAGCTCATCTGCCTGCGGGTATACCAACTGGACCATTGGTAACCACGATAAGCCATCTGCATTCTTATGAGAAGCCCCCGCTCATTGGACTATCTCATAATTGTAAGCCTGAAGCTTAAGTGCCCATCGGGCCAGTCATCTTTCTGGTTCTCATAGATTGTGCAGCCAACGCAGTGAAGAGTGGTCCGTCACCACCTTAAAGTGCGTTCTGTGAATGTACACCCAAAACTGCTTGCATGCCTATATGACCACAAGGCATTCCCGCTCAGTTACAGTGTAGTTCCTCTCAGCGGCTAAGAGTGTCTGGCTCACATATGCCACTGAATGCTCGTCCCCAAGTTTGTCTACTTGGCTCAGTATGGCGCCAATCACCATCAACAAAGCATCAGTTTGAATGATAAACTCCTGATTGAAATTCAGATATTTCAGAATCAGTGAATCTATCAAATACTGGCATAACTCATTGAAGGAGTCCTGGGCCTCTTCATTATATATGAATCCTTTTTTCAGATCCTTTAATAAATGAATAAAGCTTGGCTATTCAGGCGAAGTCCCAAATAAATCTTCTGTAGTATCTGATCATCCCAAGGAATACTTGGATGTCTCAGACACTCTTCAGCACAGCCATATGCTCTATAGCTGCTATCTTCTGGGTTTGCAGCTGCAATCCATTTGCATTGATCACAAATCTCAGGTATTCCAACTCTTTCTTTAAGAAATGGCACTTCCTTGGCTTGATCTTCAGGTTAGCCGCGGACAGTCTCTTAAAACCTTCTTCCAAGTGGTGCAGATGATCAGTAAACGTTCTACTGAACACATTAATATCATCCAGATATACCAGGATGCACGACAACTTCAGGTTGCTTAATATCGCATCCATGGCCCTCTGGAACGTCGCAGGCACATTACAAAGACCCTGGGGCATCCTCATTGGCTGGTATAACCCCTGCACGGTAATAATCACACATTTTTCTTGGTCTTCTTCTGGAAAGTCAATCTGCTAGTATCCCAAGATCAGATCCATTGTGGAGAAATACTTCGCTTCTCCTAATTGATCTGGTGCATTGTCAATCCTCAGTAGGGGGTATGAATCCTTCTTCATAATTTTGTTCATCCTCCAATAGTCAATCACCACCCAGTTCAATCCATCATTTTTATTCACAATCAGAATCAGACTCGCCCAGGGACTTGATGATGGAACTAGAAGCCCATGCTTCACTAGTTTGCTGATCTCATCCTCCACTACCACTTCAGTGGCTTTTGATCTTTTAATCAGTCTCATGCTTATTGGTAGATCTTACCGGTGTCAACCTTGTGAATTACATCTCATGTGCATCCTAAATTGTAGTCATCCTGAGCGAACACTTCCCAATATTTCTCAAATAATTCGAGCACCTCCTCCTTCTGGACTTCCAGCAGATCAGTGAGCTGCTCTTGATCAACCAATAGGTTGATGTTTTGCCATCTAGTACCAAAAAAATAGGTTGATGTTTTGGCTCTCATGCTGGAAATCTCATTTTATCTGGATCAGCAGATTTTCCCCAGTATTGACCTTGTGAATCACTTCTTGTGTATCCCAATTCCTGGTCATTTTTGGGTGAATATTCTCCAATATTTTTCAATAATTTGAGCATCTCCTCTTGCTGGCCTTCTGACAGATCAGCGAGTTGCTCTTAATCAACCAATAGGTTGATACTTTTGGCTACCCCAGCTGATAATTTCATCTCATCAAGGGTGGAATTTCCTCCATTAGGCTGTCAGGATTTCTTGTCACTTCTTAGGTCTGAAACTCTTAGACCATAAAATTGATATTTTGATATTTTATATATTTTTTTGTATTTTTCTTTTGCAATGGGACTTTCAACCTACAAAAAGGATCAGAGGCCCTTCTTTTACTCATCCAAACTGGGTTCTGGGTACTTAAACTTACCAGTTATTATGGTTCAAAATCTTATCTAATTAAGATTTAACCATTTGGTTCAGTGGTCCTCTTCTAGGACTTGACCAAAATCTCAGGACATAACCATTTAATGGTTCAAAAGTCCGCTGGGAACATTGCAATAATTTTCTCTTAGGCTCAATACTACCAATTAGTAGTGACCTTTCTTCCTATATGACCAGCAGCACTGTCTCCTCATGTATAGGCCATACTTGCTGACTTTGGGCAGTTCTCCTGAATTAGGCCTTTAATCCTGACTGGAAATTCGTCCAACAGGCCCTAATTTAATCTCTTATTAGGCAACTGATGCTTTTGGATCTTCATATCTCATCAGCCAACAATTTTATCCAATTATCCAGCTCATTTTTTCTGAAAACGATTTTCAGCCTTCATGGCTATCCTTAATTACACAGGTCATTCTGGCCTCATTAGCTTCATCCAATTTCTCCAAATTGATAAACTCATCTCCAGCAACTTCTGACCAGTGATTGAGTATCTTTAAGTCAAACAATTTCCTCCACTATCTTGGATCAATCATTTCCTATTTTGAATTCATCTCTTCATTGGTATGGCAATCCAATTCTCTGGATTGATTGCTTCTTATTTCATCCAATGCCTCATCTAAACACTCACTCCTCAGGACTATTTAAAGCGGATTCAATTTCAACCTGAGTTGATCCTGCTGTTTCTTGGAACTATTTCCAGCGGGCCCAATTCCAACCCAAGTTGGCCCTGCTGGGACTCTTCATCTCAAGTAGATGTCCGGTGGAACTGGTTGCCTTGCAGCTCTAGATAGTTCCATATCTAGGCTGCAAGTCCTTTTCCCTAAACTTGAATAGCTTCATTTTGCTTCACTCAGAGCTCCACTGCTGAGCTGGGTGAGCGCCACTGAACATGATCCTCTTCACGTTCTATCTTCATTACTTCCTTCAGTAACTTATTTCCAAAATTGAAAACATCTTCTTTGTATGACATTATAAAAGATTCTTTACTCAACTACCCCTGTAGTGAGCACCAACTTGGAAAAATTTACTTTAAGTTGAAATTAGTCATCAACCCAAAAACATTTTACTGCACAGGTTCAATTTTCTTATGCACTTCATCGCGTTGTATAGAACATATTAATTGATAATAGTCTGGAGACTATTATCCATAGTTGAGATTGAACTATTATTAGGCCCAACGCATTGCCAGTACTTCTGATAAAATACTCTGTAAGTTGTACTTGTAGGGATTTGTTCCCTATATTCCTGTCCACCCGATCTTTGTCAAGATAATCCAGTGAAAGTCTCTTTCAGCCCAACACACAGTTGGCAGCTATCCCTGATTGTGGTTCCCTTCATCTCTAAATCCCCGCTCAGATCTCTACTCTTCTCTCTGAGAGTCTTCCAATTATTTCCTTCTGCAATAATATCCTTGAGATGGAATGTCACAATGAAAGCTGATAGTCTAACTATACACCAAATCAACAATATTACTGTAGCTAATACTGTTGGTAGTAATAATCTTGGTAATAATACTAATAATACTGTTTTTATTATAGTGAATTCTAGGGAATTATATAGTAGATAATTTGGCTGTCTAACCCTCAGCTGACACCTCTTTGATGAAATGGCAGCCATTGCTGTTAAATTGCCCTTCCTTGTCTTGGCAGCAATGGTCTTCCCCATCCTGGCTAGGATTCTGTCATTGGACATCCTCAAGACCTCAAACAGAAAGAGTCAGAAAATGTGTCCCTAACGTTTTCCTCTCAATCCAAGAAAATCAACCATAATTGGTTAGCGACCTGCTTAGGTAATGGGACTTATTACCCATTATGGCAGGTCACCTCACCAATCAATCAATTTGCTAGTTGCAGGCAGCATCACTTGCCTCACAACTCACTATTCATTCCTGATCATTTGGTGATGAAACCTGACTGATACCAATCAGTAAACCTGATAGTTAATCACTATCAGATACCCCTATTTTGTTGGCCACTCCGCCCAATGAGATCTTAGGTATTCATCCAGATCGATCTCCAATGGATACAACCAGGTAAATATTCCAAAATCTCCCAAATGTAGTTCCTCTGATACTTAGGCCAACCAATATCTGATTCACTTCGCCTTAGAAAATTTTTTTAGCAACACCAGGTAATCTAGTAGGCTGGGAATATGGGCAAAAATCCCAACACCTGTCATCAGGGATAAGGGATGTAGGACAAGGGGCAAGGCTGGAAGGTCCTTAGGAGTTTTTCCTTGCTTTTGCAGATATGTGAATAAGCGTCAACTTCCAGGAACCATGTATTTTCCATGAGAGGATCTGGAGGTGCCATTTATGAGGCATGGGTTTAAAGAACCAATAATGGAAGCTGCAATTTATATGTCTATGGATGTGCGTCAGTGCTTCAGCCTTGGTTGGTGAAGCCTTGTTGATAGCTTCCAAAACAGTAGGTATGGATGGGCCACAATGCTGTGGCCGCTATCAGGGAACCCAAGCAGTAGCATAATTGGGGAGAGCATCCTCATGACAAATGGATTGTGGGTAGGGTAGAATGTAATAGGTGCAGAGAAGCTGCAACATATGGAAAACTTCCCTCTAGATTACCTTGGACATGGGACACCCCTCTATCCTATGAAAGAGAATAACATAACCTCCACAAACAGGAAAAAGGTTGGAATGGCATTGGATCTATCCGCAGTCCAATATAACCTTTTAAGAAAATTACATATTTGCGCTCTAGTTTTAGGGTGGTTTAAAGGGTAATGAGTATACTCCCACATCTTCTTCTGGTCTTGTGCAAATAAGGGATATATAATGAATTTAACAAGTAAATTTTTGCTAGAGTGACCTTATTCATCAGGCAGAAGGATGCTAAACTTACAGATACATTGTTGAGAAGAGGAGGTAAGATGGGGTTGCTCTTTGCACAGTGGGTAACGTCTCAATGCGTTGGAAGCTTAAATGGAGTGCTTAATAACCCAGAGAATACCTTTAAAATGTGGTTTAATGTGATGGCGGCCTTTTGCATTAGGATGACAGGCCAGATAATGTATCAAAGTATTGGGTGAATTATGTTTTGACAGTTCTATGGCTTGTACAAAGTTTCCTCTTGCTGCTGCTTCCCAATGGAGACCATTTGGAGTAGGTCAAATTACTTAATTAATTTATTTGTTTGAATTTGGGTGGTTTGTTGATGGTAGTCAATGAGGCCTATGCCACCTGAGGAATATGGGCCAAATAGCTTTTCAATCCTGATAAGTTCCCGTTGGCCATCCCAAAAGAATGATTGCAATATAGCCCTTAATGAGTTGAAAAAGGCAGTAGAAAATGCTATGGCATGAGCGGTGTAGCTACCTTTGAGAGAATGAGGGTATTTGCTATTACTACTTTCCCCACAAGCACTGTTTACAGCCATGGAGACTAGCTGCACGGCTTGATATACTAGAAGAAGTTTACTCGCCATAACTTTAGATGTATATCCTCCAGAGTCCAGACATACTCCTAAGTGGCAAACATGTTGATTGGGGGGTTGCCTGGAATGTGACAATTAATCTTCTGGCTGAAGGGAATTGCGAGTTTTCATTAAGCCACTGAAGATGGTGCTTGCCAAGGAGTATGGCCTCAGTATTGTGTCGATTAAGCTTGAAGTGTTGCTTACTTGTTATTATTGACTGACGATCTGCTATAGGGAGTGAGAGTCTGATGAATTGGGAACACCACCACATAATCATCTGCAGATGCCAATACATGAGAGGGTTCCACAAAATCACTGAGGGATTGACCATTTACAGCGCAGACCCCATGCTTAGATTTGTGGTCTCCAATAAGGCAGATTGTTTAGCAGGGTCTTGCGCCTTTGTGATGACCCACCCAAACCATTACAACACCACCTTGCAATCCCTCCCGCAACATGATCAGGTCTGCCCCTAATCATCATTTTTGGGTGCACATCAAAAATGTCTGCACCATCTACCCCTTGTGCTTTGAACTTGATCATTCAAAGCGCAAGTATATGGAAGTTTCTGCTCCTACCACTTCTGCCAATATCACCTCAAGCGTCAGCTCAGCTACTGCTACGCCCAGCTTTTTTAAGTGGGGATAAGTCCTTCCACCTCTGATCTTGGCAAATTCTGGTGCCATATCTAAGGTGACAGCTAATCAAAAAATTAACTCTAACTAATCATGACCATATGCTAATCTGGTCTCAGCTAGCTGCCGTGGTTAACAGTGCACATCCAATCAGTTTTCATCGCCCCTTCAATTCCAGTATCTGGGCCAGCACTGGCCGATTTATATCTATTCAAAGTGCTCAAATGGATTGATGCCGCAGATCAGGCTTATAATGTTAAGCCCAATTTTGCCTTGAATTTTATGTTAAGCCTCCCAATTCATATCCACATCGTTTTTTCCCTAAAAACGGTTATCCTGTATATAAAATATAAAAAATGTCAGTGGAAACAGCTGCTGCCCCTGCCAACACTCTCCTCTGTCAACATTTTTTGGAGCGATTGAGCCTCTTGTTGAGGGTATTTCTATCCCCAATTTCCCTCATAAGTTTGACAAAGATTTAAAATATAAAATCAATGAGCTCACTTTTGGTGTAAGCTGCATATGCATTGAAAAAGCAAAACTTTGATTTTGATCCCAACTATCCAAAACCTGCCAGTGCATCAAGTCATATACTTGTGTGTCTGCTTTATTCACTTTTGCTGAGCATCAAATTGCTCAACACGTTGAGGCTATGGATACCACCGGCCTTATTAACTAAGAAAACCCCCATCTGTACCTCCTCAAGCCCCATTCTGCTGATGAACAACCCCCATTTTGTCCGCAATGGTCCACCATTTGAAGCAGGCACCAGATAAAATTTTCCCTAAAGCCCCTTTGTCATCTGATATGGCTTTCTAGGATAATAGTGAAGGTGTTATATTGGGAATTTTTAAATTACAATAATCTCATTGTTTAGCTCAATTTCAAATAAAGATGCATGGCGGCTCCCCCTTTTGAATTGGGCACCACTAGTGCTAAAATGATACATGAGATGGTTCTGGCCTGGAGAGGTAATACTTTTAGGGCCTGATCTGTGATGCGCAGGATTGGGTCCAGTCCAAAGTTATACAACAAAAGGCTAAGAGGGAACCCTGCTTTAAACTGCGTTGTGGGATAATGAGGTCATGAACAAACCCTGAGATTCAGATAGCTATGGTAGCTGACTCCATTGAAAGCGTCACCCAGTTGATAAAAAAGAGGAGGAAGGCAGAAAGTTTCAAGGGACGCTCCAAGATGTTGTCAATGCAAATGATCATATGCCTTTTGTTGATCCAAAAAGATTAGGGCACCATCTGACCTGGACTGATATATTTAGGAAACAGTATATATGTTGTCCTATATACTGCAAGTGGAAACAAAACCATACTGATTGCGTGATATGGCTGTTTGAGCAATCTTACCTAGATGCTTAGACAGTAGCATGGTCATTATTTTAGAGTTTGCATTGGTGAGTAAAAATTATGCCAGTTACTCAGATCATTAGGATCCCCCTTTTTTAGATAATGTGACCACAAAGGCTTCTGACCCATCAGGCTTTAGGTGAGTTTCTAGAAGGCATTTATTGATAGAGGTTTTAAGTAAAGGCACTATTAAATTAAAGTGTGTCCAAAAGAAATCATAAGGAATACCATTTGGGCCAAAGCTTTTGCAGTGAGGTGCCCTACATACAGCATCATATAGTTATTCATTAGAAACAACATTAAAAAACTGAGGATGGTTAGCCTGGCAGGTAAAACTGCTTTTACTCTAGTGCAGGTTTTGAGTTTGAAACATGTACTGGTTAGAAAAATTCTTGGTGTGGTATATTTGTCCCAAGGTTGACCCACCTCAAATATTTTTTAACATTAAAAAAACTGTATAAGTTAAGAGTAGGGTGGGTTTTATTTTTGGATTAAAACTGTTGTATCTCCTCTGAGTTACAGTCATCAGCTTGATACAGGTTGGTGTAAAATTGATGAACTGTTTCAGATACTTCATTGGCGGTGTAAATTTTTGCTCCTGTGCATTTTTACCTATATTTAGAAAGTACATTGTTTTTGAGCAGTATAGCGGAGCATAAAGTACCTTGTTAATTTTCTTTTTTTAGTGATCTGAGAGGCACCAGCCAAGGTGCTTAAATGGTGTTGGTCTGCAATATCTACCTCTTGCAAATGTATAGTTGTAGCAACCCATTCATGAGTCCAATCTTAGCTATAACCCATGTGTGGACATTTTTTTACAGATGATAAAGAGAGTGCTGGAGGCGGGTAGCTGCTGCTGTATATGCGTGATTCCACCTATGGATATCCACTTTTCAGCAGCAGCGATATGTTGTTTCATCAGACCCCATGTTACTGAGGGATTTTCATAAAACGGGCACATCATATGATGCAAAGATGCTTGTTGGTTCATACACTGTGAGAACTCCTCACTAGATATTGTAACAATGCTTTGTTTAAACCAGCATGGTTAATTAATTAGTTAATAAGGTGCATCCAGGGCTATTGAACTAATTAGTGGTCTAAAAATTGCACCACAGCATTATCAAACCTGGTTTTATTGGCTTAAAGTGTAAGGTGGGAAGAAAGTAGTGAATGTGGGTAATAGACAACAATCTGCCATGCTGTACATATAACAGTGCAATGTGCATTAACCCAGGAGAATTAACTAAGAGGGGATCCTATAATCCTCTATGTAACTTGAGTACCAATAACTTAATATGGTCATGTTGATTTTGGGAGGTGATCAGCCAAAGGTTAGTTGCATCATTAGGTCAATAGTTAAAATTACCCATTTAAAAGGTAGTATTGGGAGATTTAATTAAGTAATCTCATGAGAAAGTCAATACATTGAGCTGAGTTTGTAGGAGCATATATGTTAAGAAGAGTAAAATTCTCATTATTCCATGATGATGTTATTGCTAGAGCCCAATCATTTAATAATTCTATAAGTGTTACTATACTAAACCCTTTATTAGGGCAAATAATGAACCCAAAGTACTGAGATCAAATTGGTGTTCATAGAAATAGAGCTCTTGGCCTCTCCTCTTCCTTTCCTGATGAACATTGTGTTTCTTGGATTTCCAAAGTGTCAGCAGGAGGAATAGTAAGGATTTTAGTTTTTTGGCTGGGATATGGGAGCCCTAAATTCTGTGATGTTGAGCATCCATAATTTTTATTTTGGCATCTGGGCCACTCTATAAGCGGTGAACTGGGTAATTAGACACAGACACACCCATAGGAACATCTTGGCTCTGGGTAAGATGATGAGTACCTGAACTTGATCCTCAATTTGAAGTTATTAGAATTTAGGTTTTTGCATTGAGAGGAGTTTTAAGCCAAATTCAGCATAACCTTTAAACAATCTATTTATTGGAAGGTTTACCATAAAAATAAACATCATCATTTTTATCATTTTCATAAATATTATGAAATTTGTAGATGGATCCAAATCAAATGCTTCTGAGTATTGCTCAAACTGTTTCACTTTTTGGGGACTTACTGGAGATTCTATGTACAGGAAAGAGGGCAAGCCAAGAGCTTCATTGTGACCCAAGGGTTTAGCTGGAGGTTTTTATTAATGTTCTGCCTTCTTGGCAGATCTTACAGCGCTTTTTGTTGTACTTTCTACTGTTTAGTAGACATAGGGGAAACAACTAGATATTTACTTGATTCACCCCACATAAAAGAGTGATCAGCATCAGTTTGTGTAAAATGAGATCATTGGTCATCCATTAAAATTTCCTCCTTAGGATCTTTCTGATCTATTCCTTGAAAGATACAGGCATTCACTTTGTGGCCCAGGTTTTTTCACTCAGTGCAAATGGGTGGCTGCCTTTTTGTGGAGGGCAGAAAATAGCTCAGAATCAGTAGCCTGAAGGAGCCTAAAAAGTCTCATGGGAATTTTAGACAAGTCATCCTGAATATGTTTATGGAGTTCAATAACAGAGCTAGTTTTACAGTGCATATATTTAAAATTTAATAAAAGCTTTATAACCCAAACTGCTTTATAACCCTATACATTTTTATGACCTCTTTCAGGTTTTGTCTAATAAAGTCTTGATGTAGGGTACTGTGAAGGAAATCAAAACTAATAATGATAGGAAACTCTATACCAGTGGGTGCATTCCATACATAAATTTGTGATTCTCTACAAACCTTAACTTCACTTTTACTTTTTTAGCTCTTCATCTGCCTCTGCAGTAGGAAATCCTAAATTTAAACCAACAGCAATTAAAGCTTTCTTTGAGAAAGGTAGCATCAGGGAATAACTTCTCATGCTGCTCTGATACTTTCTTAATGAAGATATGGTCAGCTACCCTATAATAAATGTGGATGGCAGAACACCATTAAAATTGGCATAGAATGGGAAATCTGGTAGTACAAAATTTGATTTTTGTAGAATTGGAGGAACAAGTCTATTAGGAGTAGACCTCTGGCATTATTTGTAAAGTGCCCAGCAAGAACTGAGGATTCCTGGAATGTACACTTGTTACCAAGGGTTTAGCTTAGCCATTAGGCAGGGCCCCTTTAGCTACAGCTGCGTACTGCCAGTTATTCTAATTAAACATAACTTAATCATTACCTAAAGTATATTTATTGGCTTAGGTGAAGTCAAATTGAAATGGTTATTAGCAATCAAGTGTTGCTAATGAGATAAAGATTAAAATACTACAATATCATATTCATTGATCAAATACTGGTTTAGTAATTATACACTAAATCTGGTTAGGATTACTATATCTACCAGAACATGTGCGTTAAAATAACTTTAATGCTAATTTCCTATAAGAACTTTAAGCCAGAAATTCCATTTAGAACGAACTGACGAGAAACGAGAGGAAAACGAGCGTACAGTTTAAATTGTCTAGCACTGACTTTAAGGGAATTTCTCTCGGTATAGGTGGCTTCAATCACATATCGCATGGGTTTTAACCAGAGGAAGCCAGTAGTGCCTCCAAGAATGGTGGCTTCAATATAAGGCATTTTAATGTCATAAGTTGAACTCAAAACTCGTTCATCGATGAAGGAAGAAAACACTTCAAACCAATCAGCAGACTGAGGTGCTTTTACAATCCAAGTCTCAAGGTGGGGAATAGAAGCGTTAAATCTACAGGTGGAAATACCGCAGTAGACAAAATCAGAAACACGATACTTTAAATCGACCCAAATAAATTGATCATGGATTTCCAAACAGTAGTTAACTGTAGAATTATCATGTAACGCACAGCTGTGAGACAACTTTTTAACTGTCCACCGCCCGATATCGTATGGGCGACGAAGCTGTTCATAGATTAAGTCAGTCCAAGTTGCTCCTCCCTTCAGATGGATCATTTGGCTTAGTGAGATACGACCCACAAACTCGGGTCCAATTTGAATTACATCCAACTGGGAACTTAATGTAAACTGAAGTATAGTAAAGAAGATAAGATTCATGTATGAACCTTTGATAACTACAGGTACATATTTTTATTGTCAGATTTTATGCAGTATCAACTACATTTTCTGAGATCTGTGGAGCGACAAGTTTCACTAATTTAACGTACTTAGCCTATTACTGGTTGCTCTTAAATGTATAAAACAATGATAGTAAAGCCCATGTAAAGTGTTATTTATACTTTGATGATATTCTATTGTCAGCGATCTAACATTTGACTTTGATATGAATTTAATGTATTCTCGACATTTTCTTGTTAAAGAACATACCTCTTTTCAGGCATAATTCAGAACAAGTGTTACATCAGTAAAAGCCTTAACTGTAAAAATACATTTAAGTAAAACTAAGAGAGTATATGATTTTGTGATATTTATCATTTATTATAATGTTCGCCTAGTTTATGTTTAGCAAGTTTTACTTTCTTCTATATAAATCGATTCTGTTTAGTTTTTGAAAACTAAAGTGAGATTAGTTTGGAATGTGGAATTACGCAAATCAAAAACATTTATAGACACAAGCTATTCTATTATCAATGCATATATCTAACCTCCATCTTGCTTAGTAGATTAAAAATGGCATATTTTATTTATTTCACTATACTAAACAGATTAAAACAAGCTAGGTTTTAAAATTATTTTCTAGGTTGATGTAGTGTGGTTTAGCTTGATTTTTCGAAATGTGTACGTCACCATACTTGGATCAGTTTATAAACAGCTAAATTAGCTAGTTATAAATTTTTATACCTATAACTTAATGTTTCAAGCTTGATTTATCATTTCTATCAGATAATAAATTAACTTATATAATACTAGTAGTAATAAATACCAAATCTACTCGATTTTATCATTTTCTAGTTAAAAACCTTCATTTTAAACCTAATTCATATACTAGATGCAATAAAGTTTATAACCTTTCCATGCTACGAAGTATTATAAGCGCCGTTATTATAGGATTTTATTTTCAGCCATTTATAATCTCATGCATGTTTGTCTTTATCTGTTTTCTGATATAAAATCATAAAGTACTAGCCGATTTACCCGTGCTTCGGTACGGTGTCTATAAAATTTCACATTTTTAATTTATTAATTTAGATTTTATATTATAGATAAACAAAACCGCTCAGCCAAATCTAATTGCTTAATCGAATCAACCAAAAACCACAAACCATTCAGGTAAACCTAACTGAACTTATCAAAACAACCAATAACTAATCACCCCTTAAAGCTAAACTGGTCCTATCGATTCACACAAAAGCCACCAACCACTCGGCCAGACAAAAATAAACCTATCGAATCAATCAACTAACACTTAACTGCTACCCGATTCATCTCTTTATACTAAAATCATTGAGTATGACATATCTTCCAAACTACTAAAGCAACTTCTACTTAACTTGCCAAAAGTTATTTTTCAATTAGGCGAACCAAATTAGGCAGGTTTTTAAAATATATAAACCTAACGTCCAGACACCCGTGCTTCGCTACAGTATTTAGTTTATCAGATGATAAGCTCACATTGTAGCCTATAGGCTGTGCCAGCATTACTCTCGAGCCACTTGGACTAACTGCTCCGCTATTGCCCTCGTGGCTGGTGAGCTGATTATCCAAACTACTTAATCTACATAAACTCTAATACTGATTTTTGTTGAGTTTCAGGTGAGCAATTTGGTGAATTATTCAATATTTTTCAATTCCCACCAACTCACTCAAATAGATTGAACCTATCATACTCGATAGTTTCAGGTTTGATCTTATTTGTCAATTCTCACCCACTCACCCAAATAGATTAAACTTATCTAACTCGATTAGCTTCAGGTGAGCAATTTGGTGAATTATTCAGATATTTGTCAATCTTCACCCACTCGCCCAAATAGATTGAACCCATCAGGCTCGATAAGTTCAGATTCGATAAGATTCGCCAATTCTCACCCACTCACCCAAATAGATTGACCCCATCAGACTCGAAGGTTTCAGATGTCAGTTAGTTAGTCAGTACATAGGTACGTCAGTCAGTGAAATTTATCAAGTAGACTAGGTGACCCATGCAAATACTTTGCATCACTTCAAATATTAGGATTCCTTATACAACTATCCTATGGATAGTACTTAATCAATAAAAATAGATTATTGCAAATAACAAATGATGAAAAACTGGCAAAAACATATTGAAAATAAAATTTAATTTTTTTAATTAATAAACTAATTTTTAAGTTGTAAAAAAATTATTAATAAAAAATTAGTAAATATATAAATATTGTGACAAATATTTCAAAATAAAAATTTATTTTTTGTAATTTAAATACAATAAATGTTTTTTATATTATTTGTATAATATTATTTTTTATCAAAAAACTTACTGATTTTTTATTAAAAAACTTGACAATTTTTTTATCAAAAAACTTACTAATTTTTATATCAAAAATTATGACAACAAATGCTTGCTACCTCAATATTATTGAGGTTAGAATGATGCTCCACTGCTTTTACAAATGCTGTATTACTTGTTTTGATTTGATTGACACGTTGTTCATATGTTGTTTATATGTTTATACGTTTATTCTATTCTATTCGGAGACTTCAGTGCCACCACGCCACTTTATATATGTAAGTTTTTAAATGAAATTTTTAAAATATAACTTTTAAAATGTAATTTTTTTGACAAAAACATTAATTTTAGGATATTTACTTATTTTTCATCATTAGAGGGAAAAATGATCTTCAAAATGGCATATAAAACATTAATTCTGATACAGTGTTAAGGGAGATATTTCATACCGACAAAAATATTTTTGAGAAATAATATATAGATTTCATACCGACAAAAAACGCCTTTGAGAAATAATATATAGAAGGTTTAAACACCTGACCTTTATAAATTTAAGTAGAACCAAACGCCTAGACGATTATGCTTGAGGAGATAATTGTAAAATCAATTGTGTTTTTGATTCATTTTGATTAGCTAACTTGCTAATTAGCTAAATGACTACTAACCACTTAACAAAACCATTTAAAATATCGAATCAAACGAATACCAAACTGCTCAGCCGTAACAATATAGTGAATATCATCGAAAACATATAGGGGTTTCACTTGTTACATATAAAACTTTTTATTTTACTATGAAAAGAATATTTTATTTATTTTTCGTCATTAGAGGGAAAAATAATCTTCAAAATGGCGTATCAAATATTAATTTTGATACAGTATTAAGGGAGATATTTCACACCGACAAAAAAACACCCCTGAGAAATAATATATAGAGATGTCGACACATCTAGCAATCCTTAAGTGACTAATCACTACTATTTAACTTTTATATACTGATCACGTATCTAATATTACAGGCTTTTACAAGCCAATTCGCATCCATTACAGGCCAATTCGCGTATATTCATTGATTTTCGTATCCATTACAAACCAATTTGTACAATTTCCATCGATTTTTAACCGACTTTGAAAAAGAAGTAGGTTGACAATTCGACCTGTATGTATGGAGTTTTTTTCTATGTTTGTTCGCGCATAACTGAAAATACTGGACCGATTTGGATGATCAACTCCAAAAATCGAGGATGCTCCAACTTAGGTCCCATTTTACTTTTATAAGTATTGGACAAGTATCTGCCCATTAATTTAGTAAATATATCAAAATGGACTCGGAAGCGATGGGTACTTGTGGGACTGATACAATACCGGATAAACGTTTTTCCGGAATCGGTGAAGCGATAGCTTCGTTGCACATTTGATATGACCTATGGCTGGGGGGTATGTTCAAAATTTAGTCAGTATGAGCTCATAGCGGGACGAGCTTAAATCATTATAGATGGCTATTGTTTTTGCATAAGTTGACCAATAAAATCATCTAAATTTGATAAAATAAATTATTTTAGATAACAATCGATAAATTTACATAGATTGACTAATAAAAGCAACCAAATCTAACAAAATGAATTACTGTAGATGGCAATCAGTAAATTCAGCATATGTTGACTAATAAAATCATCTAAATTTGATAAAATGAATTATTATAATATTTGTTTATAAGATACTATATATAATAGATATACAATAAGTTTTAAATTTATAGAGAAATAGTTAGGGCAAAAATAATATATAGAGATAGTAATATTTAATAAAAGTAGGAAAAAGAGCCACTTTTAAAAATGCACTAATTTTTTGAGGGGAAAAGAGCTGGGGGTAAAGTTTTTTGGGAAAAAAAGAACCTCCTTTAAAAAAAGCTCTAAAAAGTATGAAATAATTGAGAAATTAAGCCTACTCAATAAAACCCTTTTTTGAAGTTGGCACCATATTTTAACAGATCTAATAGTTATTTATAATTTATATACTCAGTAATATTTATTCTAAGTTGCTTATAGTTTACACTTGGACACAATCCAGGCATAAGATATAATTTGTATTTATGAGAAAAATTCTATAATTCAGTTTAAAATATGGCGCTGACTTCAAAAGGGTTTTATTGAGTAGGCTTAATTTCTTGATTATTTCATACTTTTTAGAGCTTTTTTTAAAGGAGGTTCTTTTTTTCCAAAAAAAAATTTTGTATCTATTATAGGCTATTTAATATAGTTTTCATAGTTTTTAATGGATAAAAAATCAATGAATTATATGAATTGGCTTGCAATAGATATGAAAAGCAATGAAAAACATATGAATTGGCCTGTAATGGATGCAAAAATCAATGAAAACTATACGGAACAGCCTGTAATGGATGCAAATTGTCTTGTAATAGATGCAAAATTGACTTTAATGGATACAAATATCCTATAATGGATGCGAAATTAACTGCAATGAATGCAAAATTGACTGCAATGAATGCAAATTGGCGGTAAAACCCTGTATATATATACTAGCGGAGCTACGCGTGCTTCGCTACGGTGTCTATATAATTTCAGGTGATTCGAATTGATTAATTTAGATTTTGTATATAGTTAAGCAATAAGTACTCGGCTAAATCTAATTGCTCAATCGAAGCAACCAAAAAGACCAACCACTCAGCTAAAACTAACTGAACTTATCAAATCAACCAATAACTAATCACCTCCAAAGCTAAACTGTATCCTATCGATTCGACCAAAAACCATCAACCACTCGGCCAAATAAAATAAACCTATCGAATCAATCAGATTCTAAATTATTTTAGCTTTTATATTGGTAGATAGCTATCAATAAGTTCAGAAACAATTAAACCTATTAAAAATTCCAACCTCCAACCACTTAGCTAAAATCTATTAAGTCTGCCAAATTAATTAAACCATCAATCTCTTATCTGAAACTATTGAGCCTATCGAATCAACCAAAAAATAAACCACCATTCAGCAAAAACCAATTATTGAACTTACAAAACAGCCAAAAACTACCAACTAAATATCAAAGCCTATGAAACTATTGAATTAAATGAATATGAATACACAGCCACATTGCTATATAATTACCATTAGAAATATACGTTCTAGATCTTATATAGAACTAATGTTTAATTTTATATGATTATACTAAACAATTACATATTAGCATTCCGTTCCCAAACTTTATAGGATACTTGTGCCAAGTTTGGTGATTTTTGGTTATTTGCTCGAGATAATGCATCTATATAAACAAATTAACATATTGATTCTTTTGTAAATAAAATTAAAGATTAATTCTTGTTGATACCCAGTTTAACACAGATTTGTTTGTGGGCTTAAAGTTCATCTGATAATCTCATAATTTTTATATTTGTAGATGGTTATCGATAAAATTAAGTAATCAAATTATACTGTTCAATATAAATTTACCAACCATTCAGCCATACCCAATTAAACCTATCGAATTAACTAAACCACTAAACCACTTAGCTAAAACCATTAGATTAAAATCAACCAATCACCAACCGCTTTGTAAACCAAAACTAAATGTATCGAAACAACCAAAATCACAACTACTTACCAAAACCAATCAACTTTATTAAATCAACCAATCACTAACTTTATTTAAACCGTTAAGCTTATTAATCAATACAAACCCACCAACCGCTCGACAAAACCATTTAAACTACCGAATCAATCGAATATCAAACTTCTCGGCCGTAACAATATACCGATTTCCATTAAAAACATATAAAACTTTCACTTGTTACATATAAAACTTTTTGTTTTACTATGAAAATTAAAAATCAGGCTTCAAAGTGCACACGGACCCCCTCCCGTCCACCTATAGCCAAATTTTCAGAGCTCTACATGCTCTAGTTTTGGCTGGGCATCGCGCACACACATACACATTTTTTTATATATATAGATTACGCCAAGATTCGAACAACTGACCTTTTATAGAGTTGAAGTTTAGAGCCAAAAGCTGAGCCGATTATGCTAGAGGAGGTATTTTTAAAATCAATTGGACTTTTGATTCAAAGTTTTGATTTAGATAACTTGTTAAATACCCGAATGACCACTAACCACTTAACAAAACCATTTAAAATATCAAATCAGCTGAATATCAAACTGCTCAGCTGTAACAATATAGCGAATACCATCGAAGTATATATAGGATTTTCACTTGTTACATATAAAACTTTTTATTTTACTATTAAAATATTATTTTTTAGAATTTATTCTGCTATTCGGGGCGGAGACAAATCTAACGAAGCAAAGATCATAAAAATCGGTCCAGCCGTTCTTGAGTTATAAATGGTATAACTAACACGAATTTGTTTTATATATATAGATTAGGTTGTTCGGAAAGTATTTTCGTTTTTTATGGAAACTGTCTTTCATTTTGCATAAAGAAATAAAATTACTTTCCGAGCAACCTAATACTTTAATTAATCACTATTTTACTGTAGTTAGCTGACCTTGAGATAATACTATGGAATAGTGGAGAGGAGCAAAGTTCTTACTGATAAAGGCCAAAGCATAAGCATAAATATAAACATAACCTAAAATTTGTAGCTTTTCTTTCCATTAAGCATCACTTTTCAAATATTACACTACATTAAAAACTAAGTTACTTTAGAAAATTTAAAAAATAGTATATAAAATGGTGATAAAACCTGCCAAGGATCCTGCCAACTTGCTGGAAAAGACTAAAGCCTAACATAAAACTTACAATAACCCCAGGTTGCTATGTGTGCATCCACCAGGCTGACCTACTCCCAGTTGGCAGCCACCAAGGCAGATGCCTCTCCACAATCACTGATAGGGGTGTTCAAACCAGGCATTGTGTCTGATGCACCCTCCTTACTCAACCCCACCTCAACTAAGAAAAAATGGGTAGATAATATTCAGTTGAATGTTTTACCCACCCAATCAGTACTAGCAGCAAAAATTATCATTGTCATGGTAACTGCCCATGAAAGCAAGATGGTTCAAAAATCCACCAATATATTGAATACTGACTGTCAAAGCCTAGCAGAATCAAAATGTATATTTTGGGTCAGATGACCATATCACCCACACCAAAAAATTTCATTGCTGGAACAAGCCAAGGATTGAGCTAATTAATGAGACCCTCCCAGGAGGCAAATTAATTACTTGAATGGATGTTATTTCTATTGATTAGTTTAATGATGTGACTGAGCCCATTTACTTGGAGATAATTAATCCAAATAGTAATTTGATAACCTGCCCCACAATGACCTGAGGTCCTGTGGCAAAAACCTGAAAGATGATTGCCAGAAAACCAAGAAGAATCCAGCGCCTCTGAGTATGATGCTAGCCCATGAAGCGCTGTGGAAGTCACCCCAACAAGGAACAAGACCCAAGGGAACCCAGTGTATATGTCTGCAGCACTGAGCATGCTGAACCTGCAGTGTCAGCACAAACCAAAAACAAATGTGCCAAAAATGATGTTGAGCCTATGAGAAATGACTAACACCTGCTCCACTTACTACTGACCCTCATAAAGATGCATTTGTGGCAGAGGTCAAAAAGGTGGGCCAAACAAGAGCACAAAGAGTTCTCACTCACTCTACTCAGGATCATACAGTTTGCATATTATGTCCACTACCCCATCAAATTCTACCCTAAGACTATTTTATCTACATTGGGGCAATATCTAGGGCCTTCCCAGTCAAGACCATCATTTAGAAGCGGTGAAAGGTCATTACTTCAATATGAGTTTCATGAATCCTACAGATGCAGACAGTGCTATGGCCAACAATGTTGACATCCTGTGTGAATCCCTATATATCACCTGAACTAGGTGAACCTCAAGAAGATCTCCTGTGTGATCTTCTCAAATTTTCTGACCACAGTTAAACCAGAATCTTTGAAGCTTGCTCTTCATCGAGGGCTATTTTCATTTTTCTCAATCCTATCAGGGTACTTCAGTGTGCCAGAATACTAAACTCCAACTAAACGGGCTCATGTAGCCAGAGCTCTATTATTAATAACTATGGTAGACCAAAACATAGTAATCATACCACATGTTGCAGTCATCAACTCCTTCCATGAGATTTTCTTCATAAATTCTAATTAAGCACGGCCCTGTTGCTCATAGTGCAACACTCTGGGTCACCTTTACAACAGCTGCAACATGCAAAAACAATCCTTGTTAACCAACAAACAGCCTCCAGTGTGGTCTAGAAAAGGACTCATGCAGCAGCAGAAGCAACCCCTCAACCAATCTATAGGGTTCTGGCAGAAGAGCTGTCTACAACCTTTCTGCTGTAAAGCGGTCAAATATGTGCAACTTACCAAGTAGCAATGCCCCCTTGGAGCTGTAGTTCCTTTTTTTGGTAAAGACCCCTCAATTATACTGCCTCCGTTACCAGAGCAGACCAAGTGCAAGCCTTTAGCCCTTCACCATTTCTGGTGGATACCAACTTGGTGGACACTACCAAGGCAGATTTGCCCCAAACCAACTTAAATGGAGCCACCCCTGACTCCCAAGAAATGAATGTCGCTCATAATGGAGGTAACATGGAGCAATCAAACTAGAGGTAGGCCTCCCAACTGTCAAAAGAATGTCTGTAACTCTCTTGTTTCCAGAAAGGTGGTGCTGGATGCATCGCCACACCACCAGGAACTAGCTGTTAGCAAGATTGGAAATAGAGCACTGTGGAGGTTGCCAGAGCATAATGGACCTAGGGTGAAGCTGTGCAACGCAATGTATAAGAGTAAATAACAAAGTAACAGCAGAGCCTGTTTGTACCCCAAAGAGGAATCCATAACCAGTGGAGATAGATGCTAGGGTGCTTGGGTGCTTTAATCTGGAGAAGACCAGAGTGGCCCATAGGTGCACCAGATACTGCAGTTATTTTGGATAAAATGAAGTGGCCAACGTGGTTGGAGACTCCTTGAAGAGATCCGCACACAGGTTTGTCAAGGAACCATGTTGAAAAACATAAAATAATGAAATGTTTATTGGGAAGTTGACCAGCGAGGAAAGTTGGTCTCAGTGAAACATACTTAACAATGAGGCATGAGTCATTGATTGGCAGAAATGGTGCTAAGTCTATGTGCACCAATAGGCGCATGCTACAATAAGCCCGGGTCCTGTAACTCAAAATTGACCAAACTCAAGTTATGGATAGTAATTGGACTTGACCTAATTAGTAATATCAAAATTGGAATGGAGTTCAAAACCCTGTTCCTTGAGCAACTGTAATAAACTATCAGAATTAATAACCTAACAGGTGCATTTAACGCCCTGGCTGTAACGCCAGGCTGAGAATCACGCACTTTCCCAAGACCAACCTAGACATACTTTGCCTATACCCAGCGTTGGTCCATGGTATGCTTAAGGTCAGAGACATCTGCCAACTTCACCAATTTTGGCCTTCTGATGGGCATCTTTGTCCTTAAAATTGGTCCCTAAATTATGTCATTTAGCCATGACATTACCCCCATGTCCTTTTAGAGCTCCACCCCCCTCCAGAGGTTTCGCCATGGAAAAGTTTTTGTGAGCAGGGGCCAACTTAATGGAAGCAACGGCTCAGTTAAACTTTGATCCTGCGGCTTCATGGAAACACTCATGGAATGCTACAATTAGATCTTGGTCATAGGTGCAGTCACATGCTGGGACCAACTGTTCTCCGCTGCATCAAATTTCTTTCAGGATACTAGATAATCAAGTCTTCTTTTTACTTGGCTGAGGTTACAATCTTCTCTACTTCCCACTCTGGCGCCCCATCCACAAGATAAATCTCTGGAGTCTCTGGTAGGGGGCCTTAAACAACATTAACTTACATTCAGTGAAGACAGCAAAGATCCAGAATGACAGAGGAAGTTCCAACTGGTACAAGGTGTGGCCCACCATTCTGACAACGCAGTGATGCCTAATCCTCTTTGGTCCCAGCTTTTTGCATGGCTGATTGTCAGGGATTTTCTAGCATCAAGCATCACTAGATCCCCTTCCTTGTACGCAGGACATAACCATCTTTTTCCATTTTCATTCTCCTTATAAGCTTGCATTCCAGCATCCAAGTTTGTGTTCACCCCTGGTGTACTTTCTTGATTGTTTATGCAAAGACCACCACCGCTACCACCTTGGATCCACAACTGGGCTCCATGCTGAAGAAGGGGTTGACGCCATAGTTGGCAAAAAAGTTGAACAACCAATTGATGAGTGTTGGGCGTTGTTATAGATGAACTGGGCCATGGAGAGGTGGGAAACCCAATCTGAATGATACGTGCAGTGTACCACTTCAGGAACTGTTTCAAGCACTGGTTGACTCGTTCAGTCTGCCCATCTGATTGGGGGTGATAGCCAGTTGAATGGCAGGATGAACATGAAGAGTCTTAAACAACTCTTCCCAGAAATTGAAGTAAACTGGAGCCCCCAATCACTAATTATCTCTTGGGGGATCCCATGAAGAGCAAACACATTAAAGACGAAGAGACTAGCTATCTCTTCTGCAGTTACCATGTTTTTTTAGGGATAAAGTGGGCAAACTTTGTAAAGCAGTCCACCACTACCATGATGGCATCATAGCCATCAGATACAGATAATGGTACAATAAAATCCACTGATAAAGAAGTCCAAGGCCTTTGGCCTTTTGAACTGCTACTGACAACCCTGATAGTGCTGGTGATTAGGTTTCATTTGGTTGCAGACCAGGCACTCTTTACAATACCTGGCCATCTGCTCGGCTAACCCCTTTCAATTGTAAGTGCAGCAAATTAGCTCCAGGGTCTTCACCTTCTCAGGATGACCAACGGTGATTTTGTCATGATAGTTCTGGATTCCCAGGTGAAGTGGTCCTGCAGGAACCCATAGACGCCCTGGAACCACACCACCTCCTCCTTCACGTGGTAACCCCTGATAATGTCCTTCTGATTCAACTCGCTCATGGCAAGGACCATAGATATTCAGCTGACAAAGGCTGTGAAAGAACTATCTTTCTGAACATATTATATTTCTCTGCATTTTCCAGAGGAGCAAGCGCTGGCCCGTGGGCTGAGGAAGAGAAAAGTTGAGATACAATATTACCCAGCAGAATCATCAAGTGGGTATTAGCACCTCTACCACCTTAGGATTGGGTGATAGTGCAGGGTTGCAGCTCAAATCATCCGCCAAACCATTCTCCTTGCCCTTAGTAAACTCATAAAAAAACACAAATTGGGCTAGGGTCTCATGCCAGCGGGTATGCCATGAGGTCAAGACGTGAGGTGCGCGGTAGTACAATAAGGCATGGTGATCTGTACGTACATAGAAGGGTTGGTATGAGCCATGCAAGTGATGACGCCAATAAGTCAGCACCTTAACCACTGCTAATAACTCTTTTTCATATACGGCATAATTTAACTCTGGCAAAGACATCTTTCTGGAAAAATATCCCACTGGATGCTTTATTCCATCTTCACCTACTTTTAATAAGGCAGCTGCTATGGTGAAGTTGGAGGAATTGGTAGCCACCATAAACTCTTTTATGGGGTCTACATGGCAAATTATGGAAGTGGACAACAGGGTGCACTTTAATGATTAGAAGGCATCCTGCAAAACGGGGGACCACTGGAGTACTTTTGCTCCACTTGCCTTATACAGGGGCGCTGCCACCTCAGAAAGATTTGGCATGAACTTCTTCAGGAACGTACAAGTCCCCAAGAAACTCTTCAATTCCTTGATTGAAGTTGGGGTGGGCGTTGAGAATTTTTCATTCTCAATACCAGGTGAAACCACTAGTGTGCCAGGCCAAACAGTATGAAGGCTGCTGGCCCTTGCTTCTTCACAATCAGCGGTGACCTTTCTCTACAAATTTAAAGGCAACCCACCAACCTAACAGACCAACAACTTCTCCTTCTGAGGAATGACCACTTGTTATAGCTCAGAGGTCCTCTCCTGGGACATGTCCAATGATTGTGGTTCAGCGGCCTCTATATTGACTCCCTCAGGGCTTCTCCCCTACAACCCTTCCAGCCCTTCATTGTTGCTGCTAGTTACCCAAGTTCTCACGGGGTTTCCATCTGGTTCAAGGTTGAAGTTGGTTGCACCAACCACTCCAGGTGTTTTAACCCAGCACCTGACAACTGGGAATTTTGTGTCCCACCTCTACAAGCCAAGCTAACTACTTTTAACTAAAAACTTAATAAAGATGGGAAAACAAATATTAGATTTGAAAATCTGAAGATTTTAAGTTTATAAGATCAGAAGATATTTTTACTAAGAGGGAGATAAAACCATTTATAGGTATTTTTTGCCTGTCCACATCATTAACATTTATTGCCAGCATTATCAGCACTCACTAGTGATTCTCCCTGCTTAGTATTCGTCAGCACTCTCACTGGTGATACTCATCATCCCTCAGATATCCATGATTACATCAATCCTTGATTTCATAATAATCTGAATTAATTGAATATATTGATATCCTCAGAATAAGTTGCCAGTGTCAAATTAAACCAAAATGCTGTTGGGGATTCTTGATACTCTCACAAAGTCAAAATGCAATTTGACTTTATTTAATTAATATTAGATGGTTTGGCATCCTTAGCATAAGTTGGTGGTACTCCAAAATAGAATTGACTTTTTAACAGAAATCCCACAATAAATTTCACATTTAGTTGGTGCTGGGATAAGAGCCTGCTGAACTTAAACAACTAGTATTAATTAATTTGACATCCTCAACATAAGTTGATGATGTCAAAATTGACTGAAAGCTCTATTGGGATCATTTCTTAATATTTTTTTTGATGTCGAATTTAAGTAATTTGTCATCTTAAATGATAATATTAATTAGCTCAACATCCTTGGCCTCAGTCGCCGGTGTTGAGACCTACTAATTTCCTATTGGGGATGATGCCCAATACTTTCTTGATCCTGAAGATCAAGACAGCTCAACCTAACCAAATGGGAGCACAAATTGGGGTATTGTCATTAAATAAAGAATTTAAATTAGCAAACTAATTGGCAACCATCCTCACTTAATTATTATACTAATTCCATTAATATGTGAGGAATATCACCTGGTTAAAAATCTAACAGTGGGCCACTTACAAATCACCTTCTCCTTGTCTGGAGGAATCATATGGCCTTGATCAAACATGACGTTGCCCAGGAAGGTGACCTTGGACTTGAAAAATTTGCACTTACTGATTTTTAGCATAAGGTTGCTGCCCTTAGACTTTCCACCACTTGCCTCAGGTGTATTGTATGGGACTCTTGATCAGAAGAAAACAAAAGTATATCATCCATTTAAGCCACCGTGCACACACCCAGCAGGTTGGCCAAGGCTTCATCTATGTGGCGTTGAAAGATAGCTTGGGCGTTTTTAAACCCAAATGGCATAACCTAAAACTGAAAATTTCCTTTCTGGGTATGAAACGCGGTAGCCATTTCTAGCCTTTTTTGATACAGATCTGATTGACGGTTTTAGCAATCCAATTTGGAGAAGACTCTAGCGTTCTCCACATAGCAAGAAAATCTAAGAATCCAATGGGATGAGATGCAAATCTGGTACTGTAACGTTGTTGAGATTCCCATAATCTACACATGTTTGTAAAGTACCATTGGTTTTGGCCACAAAGAGAAGTGGAGAGCATACTGAGGAGGTACACTAGAATATAGCATCTTTTGCTGACTTCTCCTTGACCCACACATCTAACGCTACTCCCATACAGTCAAGGTAAATGTGAGAAGATATACACACCATATCAATGGTGAGTTTGAACTTGCAATCAAACTTTGAATGAGCTGATAGTACATTGGCTGAAGCCGCATCAAGTGAAGATTCTAGACCCCCCAAACAGGAAGTTAATGGTACCTATAAAGAGGGCTTTAGCAGAGGATCTATATTGAGTGTGTTGACCGTGGGCCTTTGGGGCAAATCGTCCTGAGAGTTAGCCTCAGACAAGGGGAAATTAATTTTATGACCATTCCTTAAAGTTAAGAATTTGGTATTGTCTTTTAAGTTGGTTCTGACATCAAACTTTCGCCACCACTCTATTTCCAAAATAATGGGTTACAAGAGGTTTTAGATAGCCTGGAAGCGGTCATCCAAATGGTATCTGCCAACTTGATAATCCACTAGCCCCAGAACTTTCAGCGTGGGAATGCCTTGGGAAGCCCCTCCCTAACCATACTACCTGGAAAGTAATTCAACTAAAGGTAGTCAGCCAGGTCTTAGATAATAAAATTTCTCATAGGCTCCATTATCCACCAAAGTAGTGCTGATTTTTCCTGAAGGGGATAAACGGGTAGCAGTCAACAAAAAAATATCATGAATTTATTTTTTTTTAAAGCAGAAAAAGCCAACACCTCCCCATGAACTCTTTATAAGGCATAAGCATGCCTTCAGGTATATTTTTGCATCATATTTTGGAGAGGAATAATTTTCAACTCTTACTACTGAGGCCACATATCCTACCATATCTTCAGCAGTTGCATAAACATTTCTATATTGTGATAATAACTCCTTTTCCACCGCCTATGTTCTGCAGATCATGGTAGGGGTAAAGCGCAGGTTCTCAGGAGTGATTTGATATACTGAGATGGGGTCCTCATCAGAGCCTTAAGAGCTAATAAATAGCTCATTTTTTGTATATCATTTGCATTATAAAACGCGTTTCTAGGTGTCAACGACCCCATACCCACTCTGATGGCCAGGTGTGCTTTGTTATCAAGGGCCATCACCATTAAGCCTTTTAATGATGCTTCAGCCTGCATCACAGAAGTTTTGTGCTAAGAAAATTGTTATTATTGATTCATTTTTCGTTAAATTTGGGTCTAGACTCTACCAGACCCACAAATTCCGCCAAAGCAGGGAGGGAATTGGTGGGGAGCTCTGCCCCATTTGAGGGAAAAGCACTAGTCATTGTCACTGTATTTATAGGGGCTGCCATGGGTAACATCATCACAGTGGAATCATCTGAAACATTTAATTTAAATTTGGGGCTAGACCCCTATTCACTTTCAAATTTAATGGAACTCAAAGGTTTAGAAGGATAAGATTGATCTCTTTTGGGGTTCATGTGAGTTTTTGGAGCCTGAATTTATAGGGGACGCCTGGGTGAAACAATGATGGCCAAATTACCTGCCCCCTTCCAGGTTGGGGTGGTGAAACATCAAAGAGCTAAAATCAGTTGGTCAGAGTTGGGAGGGGGTGACTACCATGTCAGGAAGTTTCTTGTTGGGAGGTCCAAGGTGGAATAGAGAAATGACGTTTTGATGACGTTGGACAATGGTAGGGCCTGTGCTCTTTTACAAAATAAATTGAATATAATTTTACCTGGCAGCCAGCTTGACAAAGAGAATAGAACTTGTAGAAGGTGTGGATAGCTGTCCAGATGATGTTGCTCTAGGACACGCTCCAAACCCTTTATGGATCTCCACAAAGGCGGCTATATGCAGAACACCACAAAAACCCAGTCAGCTGCCTCTGGAGACAGCTGATATAGCAAATCCACCACATGTGAGGATGGACGATAGCCAGACAATTTGTTATTATCAAAAGAAGCTTCCGGTGATAGGGAAGCAAGAGCCTGTTGAATTTTGGATTAAATTTTAGGGGAAAGTTGAGGAATTGCAACAAAAGAAGCATGAAAAGTCTGAGTCCACCAGATACAAGCAGTAAGGGTGGGCACTTCCCAGTTGATAGTTTTTAAGAATAACGCTGAGATGCAAAAACAAAACCAAATGAGAAAGCTGTGGTGAGCACCATAGTGCTCATGAAAAATGGCCAGTGCACCCAATTTACACATAACAGAAGCCCCACACGGATAATTCTCATGCATATAAAATAAAAAGGTTGGTCAACTAATGTCAAGAGAGTTTCTGTAACTCTCTTTTTCCCAGCAAGATGGTGCGGGATGCACAGCCACATCACCAGGGAACTAGCCATTAGCAAGATCATAAATAGAGCACCGCGGAGGGTGCATGAGCAGAAGGGACCTAGGGTGAGGATGTACAATGCAATGTATAAGAGTAAATAACAAAGAAACAATAGAACCTGGTTGGACCCCAAAGGGGAATCTATAATCAGTGGAGATCGGTGCTAGGGTGTTTGGGTGCCTCAATCTGGAAGGGATCAGGGCGGCCCATAGGTGCACCAGATACTGAAGTTAATTTGGATAAAATGAAGTGGCCAACGTAGTTGGAGACCTCCTTGAAGAGATCCGCACACAGGTTTACCCAAGGAACCATATTAAAAATGTAAAAACACGAATTGTTTATTAGGAAGTTGACCAACAAGGCAGTTGGTCTCAGGGAAACATACTTAAACAATGGAGCGAGTCATCAATTGACAGAAGTGGTGCTAAGCCTAAGTGAACCAATAGGCGCACGCTACCATCAGACTGGGTCCTTTAACTCAAAATTGGCCAAACTCAAGTTATGGATTTTAGGTGGACTTGACCCAACTTAGTAATATTAAATTGGAATGGGTTTTAAAACCCTGTTCCTTGAGCAACCATAACAAACCATCAGAAGTAATAACGCACAGGTGCATTTAATGCCCTGTCTGTAACGCCAGGCTGAGCATCACGCACATTCCTAAGACCAACCTGGCCATATTTTGCTGGTACCCAGTGTTGGTTTAGGGTATGCTTAAGGTCAGGGAGGCCTGCCAACTTTACCTTTTTGGCCTCCTGACGGGAAGCTTTATCCTTACAAATGGTTCTCAATCATGTCATTTAGCCATGACACCAACCTAATGTGCCCCCATTAACCGCTCAGATTGCATCTCAGACCTCCTTATTGGTACTGGAGGAGTTGAATATGGTCTTGGACAGCTCAGATGGAGCCCAGATGGAGGAGCTTGGGGGAAACTTGAGGTGACCTTCTCAGCAGAATAGCGGAGGATCATACTAAGTTGGCTCACTGGTTCCTCAACCTCTCCACCCAGATTGAACCCACTTCCCCTTGCCGCTCTTCTCAAATCACCGCCAAGAGTCAATCTCAGAGACTTAAAACAAGCCACCTCATGGATTGCAAGGCTTAAGCGCCAGCAAACACCAGCATATGGAGGGGCAACCTATGAGGCCCCATAAGGGAAATTTAACCCTGAAGTCCATAAATGTCAATGGACTGCGGGATTACAAGTGGAGAGCCTGCTGACTCTGCACCCTCAGGTCGACTTTAAATTGAAATTTCAGTCGTTTAAGAGCCTAATGTCCCCCTTCTGAAATAGAAGCATGAAACAAACAATTCCAAAATATCTCCTGTTGGACAAACTATGTAGCCCTCATTGTCCTAAACCCTTGGGTGATTGACCACCATTTTCAAACACCTAGATGCACGCCTAATTTTGGCCAAATTGTCCACCCCTGATTTCTCAATCTTTGCCACAAGCATTTTCCTGATGAATGCAGGCCAGGAGCAGGACTGACTGCTAGAAGGACTCACATGCCTTCAGCTCTTCCACAACACAGCGCTGATAGGCGATTTCAACACCATGCTGAGTTACGTCTAAGACACCACCTCCTACCAGGCAGGATGGTGGGGTACCACATGACTCCAATAGTTCCTCTGGACCAGAAGATATACTGATGTACCCCTCCACATCCACCTTGGCTGCATGACTCAGACCTGGTACAAAGGGTGGAAGTTCTGGTCTGCGTCCCAAATTGACATTTCTTAACGGGTCACAAGCTGGTCAGTCAAGTCTCCACTTCTAAAACTCATGATAACACCATTAGTAAACATAGATCTCCCACAGCAATCCTCACGACCACCCTCAGACCATTGTGACGCTTTTGGCCTAGAATCGCCCCAGCAATACTGTAAAATCTTTTACTGCATATAAAACTGTTTATAGACATCTGCAAACTGGTATCAACCACATCATCCAATTTACAAATCCCCACAAGATAATAGAGCAGTGACAAAGTTGAGAACCTTGAAAGTTACCTACGACTGCATGAAATCTTAGGTGGCTACAGCTCACACTAAGGTCAGATGAGTTAAAGCCAAAATTAGCCATCTGTAAAAAACTGCCAGCCTACATTTTCCCACCAATGGTTGGAAGCTTGGGAGGCTGTCCAAGAGGCATACCACCTTGAACTCACACCCAGGATTGGGTGGCAAATTATATGTCCTCACAATACTACACACAGTGGGACACCACATTTGCTTCTTTACCAGAAAACAGAAAGCCCACTAAAAAGCTCAGGAGATTGTAACCCTAAAAATGGGGAGCACATTTACCACAGATGAGGAGGGAATCACCACCAAGGTTCATTGGTTCTACACAACCCCGTTTCTGGCTATCATAATGAGCTTGACAGATGTTTGCATTTCATCAAATGGGCTCCGTACCGCCAGCTGACCTCTCAGCAGATGACAAACTCTTTGCGCCACTCAAACCATATAAAATAATGGAAAAGCTTTTGATGCCCCATGCCTAAAGATCCCTGGCCTTGATGGTATCCCATTAAAGGTGTACCTAGCAGCTCCTGTAATGTACAACGTCCCTCATGCCCTTTTCTCGACCCAACTATTAAATTGGGATTGCTGAAGGCTCAAGAAGCTTAATTATAACTATCATATATAAGAAAGAGGGCTAAGAGAACCTCTCAAACTGGCGTCCAATATCACTTTTTAAGAGAGACTATGAATTTTTACAAACTACTAGTGAACCACATGATGAAGTGGGATGCGCCCTGCCTCAAAACAGCTCATCATGTGTTTATCCCAGAGAAATCACTATGGAACAACTTAAGGGAGCTTCTCACGGCTCTATCCACCAACTCTCCCTAAACCCACAATTTTGTGGCGCTTTTCAATATGAAAAAGCATAAGATTGTGTAAATTGGTGTCATCTTGAAGCCTCCCTATTCTGCAAAACATCCCACCTTAGGCTAAGAGTTGATTTAATGCTTTATGACTAACTGCATACCAAAGTATTGGTCTCATTGGGCTTTACGGCGGTGTTTATGGTCAAGCAAGGTCTCCATCAAGGATACCTGTTGATACCAATACTGTTTAATATAGATTTGAATTACATCTTGGTCCTTATCCACAAACAACTCATGGGTATCCAGATGCTCAGAAAACTCCCACCTATGCCATAGCCTTTGCTGACAATATGGTGGTGGTAAGATGCTAAAAGGACCTTGCCTAACAATTGACGCCCTCAATTTATATTCCAAGGCATACAATGTGAAAGTCAACACCATAAAACAAATATGATACGAGTTAGTACCCCCTCCTTTAATATCCCTTTTTTTACTAGATCCCACTCACGACAACTTTTGTCACCTAGATGTTCTCACCACATACCATGGGTTGCGATCAAGTATAACAAGGTTTATATACTGGAAGCGATGAATTACTGCATAACTAGTTGGAACCACAGGTGTATCACCTCCAGGGATGGTCACTAGTGGCGAACATGTTTCTGCATTCAAAGATATGGTTTCTCGCCCATATCTGCCTATTCAAAGGCAGTTTCTACTCGCAACAGAACATTATATTCCATTTCTGGATATAGGGATCCAATCACCTGCCCACCACACTATCAACAAACTTCCCAACCCCACAATGAAGGTAGCCTGGAACTGTTAGACATGAGAACCCATGCCACTTTGATAAACACCAGGTTCCTAAAGCCAGTCATCTGCTTACGCGCTCTAATTTCACAATGGGTCCATCCCTTCAACAGTCAACAGCGACATCCATAAGGCTCCCTTGAGCCTCACCAAAGGCCATCTGAGTATGGCTAATAAATCACCTGGTCCACTGCCTCAAACCATCCTCAAGCATATACCACAACTAGGAACTCCTGGACCTCAAGCGGACAGGTGCAAACATTCTCTGCCTTCCCATACAAAAGGAGATGCCCTGTCCTCAGCCCTCACTGCCACACCCTAGTCCACAATGGAAGGATTGTCACATCCCACCACAAACCTTTGGTCATACCACCAATTCATCCTCGCCTCCTTTAACTTCTCTCCCTCAACACCAAATGCAATCTCAAGATGATCTGGTGGTACATTATTACCCAGCTTTAGGCAAAGATGTCAAACCCATTGTAGCAAGTTCTCCATTGCTCATACAGGACAGGGGATCAAAACAGCCCCACTTTCTAGCTCAAGTGCTGGCCATGGTGCACCAAGCCAATCAACACTCAACTTCACTGACTTTTTAGCTGCCTCACATTTCACCTTTTGGCAAATATCTGAAAACTCCTCTGAGTGGAACCCAGACTTGGGCACCTGTTTCAAGATGAAATCTGACCTCTCAAACCCCAACTGCACCCAATCCCTCCAATTACTGGCGTTTGGCGTAGCAATATGGACTAACCATAATTTGTATCTTTAGACTAATTTTGACTTTTTTCTGTGGACATTGACCCAGATGTTTACCCTTTTCAGGTGTACTTTGAGATGGCCCTGAAAATCTCCGCCACACCACCAACTTCCAGCAGATACGTCCAATATGATGCTTGACTCTGGTGGATTACGCCACTTCCATTTTACAATTTATCCACCCATCCCTTTACCTGCCTTTAAATCTTATAAGCTCAGGCGTAATTTAATAAATTTTGGAATCCCCTCAAAGGTTGGGGCCACATAATACTAAAAAAGAATTTTATCTTAACTATAAAAGTAAATTTCTATCATGAGTTTAGCGCTATAATTGGCTCTTTCAAGGATCTTAGCTAATTTATTTTCATTTTACTGATGATACTCTGACTACAATCTAATTTTAGATCTATATCAATTATATTGAGGCTTTATGTAGGATTAAGCTTGTACTTATTATATTAATTAAAAAGGTTAAAATAAACAACCATTGTATTTTTAAAGTATTACAGAATCAAACTTTAATACACTAACTTTTATCGCTAAAAGATAATTTACTCTATATCTCAAACATTAACATTCCTATCCAAAGATACTTGACTTTAAATAAATAAATGGAGATGGTGCCCCAGTGGTAGAGAATGGGCAAAATGACCATTGACTCCTCAACTCAATACTGGTAGATGAACATGGGTAGAGGATAAATATGGCTGTGTTGGTGCATTGCACCAAAGCTCTAAACTGAGACAGAAAACAGCAAGGCAGTCCATGGAGTACCTGGCCTATCATGATGCTGCATATGGAGGTTTACCAGAAATCTATTTATTTTCCATCTATTTTTTCCCCTTTTATCCCTTAACTCAGTACAATAATTTTCCCACGTTGGCCCATTTCAAACACAAAGTAAATTAAATACAATAAAATGTTAAATTTTTTTTAAAATAAGTCTTGATAGTTAAAATATCTTTAATATGAAGTTTAGTATATACCTGTTTTATCATTAAATTGACCATGTAAAAATTATTATATATTATTTTATGTAACTCTAAACTACTGGAATTATAATTGACAAGATATCTAGATCTTTTTAGTGATATCTAAAAAGATGCTTTTATAGGTCAATAGTAACAAAACATTGATTTTTTATTACTATCAAGCACAGAGAGTAATTTATGAATATAAGTTTAAAATAATTTAAAACTGAATAAGGTCATGGACTCTGGGCCTCATGAGGTTTTTGTCAAAAAGTTTCAAAATGTCAAGGTCAGGAAAATAAAGCATCTAGAGAGGGGAAGAGATAACGTCCAATGTGGTACTTTACTTTTTTGCAGTAAGACTTGTTGCATAGAAACTTCTAAAATATAGTACAACGGTGATAGAAAGCAGCCTTACAATCTCATAAGTTTCAGATAAAATTCTGAAAACGCATGAATTGATGGTGAAGCTTAAAGACTAAAGAATCAGTCATGAAGTAAGCTCTATAATTGTGAGTTCTTCAGGAGAACTCCATATCAGGGCATAAAACCAAGTAGTGAGCTCATTTATTTTAGGTAGTTTTTTAATTTACCATACTCTCAAATAAGATAATAACGTAGACATGGGGAAAAACTGATTTATCAGCTATTAAAAAAACTCAAAAATAAATTATCTTTGTTTTGTCTTTGCAAATATTATGACCAATATTAGTACAGAAGGACTAAGTTTTATTGTAAGTCTGTGGGAGCGTCCCATCTGCCTAGATCAGGCGGTGTTCCCATTACCCACTTGAAGGTCCAAAGATGGCAGCTGTCCATCGTCTCACAGGGTGACCTCACCTATGCAGTAGATGAGCGTTGGGTAATAGCCCTCCCTATGAAGATTCCACCACCTGTCCCTACAATTGCCTCTGCCAAATTAGTATGG
Organism: Massospora cicadina; assembly: GCA_022478985.1. Lineage (NCBI taxonomy): Eukaryota > Fungi > Entomophthoromycota > Entomophthoromycetes > Entomophthorales > Entomophthoraceae > Massospora > Massospora cicadina. The sequence continues at coordinate 155,118 of JAKSZP010015783.1, forward strand.
CAAATTGAGGAAATTTGCGCTGAAATAATTAAAAGACGCCAATCCCATGGGCTAAAAGGTTCTTATGAAGTTGATGGCTCCAAGCCCTCAAAATCAAGGTCCAGAAGCTTTATACCCTTTTTAACAAAGCCCAACAGGCTTACACATTCAGTAGATGAGAAATCAATTGTTGAATTCTCAGCAAAGCACGCCAATAGCATCAGGACATTGGTAAATGTTGTCAGTTCAAAAAATGCTTCAAAAAAATCAGGGGTAGAGGTTGATGGGCGTGTACCTCTTAATAAGAATGTATCCAGTAATTATTTCTCAGTTAAAATTGCCAATGGAATTGGGCCATTGGGTAATGTTTTGGCCAATTTGGAACTCCCTCAAAAACATTGGGTACATAGCCCAATGGGTATGTACCTCCATGTTCAAATGTTGCCAATAGCTCAAAACCCTCCCCTCAAAGATCAGACTTGTCATATAATGCATCTTGCTTGGCCAAACGGATGCCAAAGCAGCTGGGTGTGGGTGGGTTGGGTATCCCAAACCCATTTCATACCATTTGAGACCGCCCATACGTGGGGTAACTCTTGGAGATTCCCATTGTCCGTCAGGTGAGCCACAATCATGCTAACCACAAAAACACAGTGAAACTGCAAGTCAGGCGTCTAAGGTCGAACTATCAGCAACTCAGTCCACCGCTGACTCCTTCAAAGTTGGTTCAGATTTAATTCCTTTTCCTCTCCCTTTAAAGTTCGCTAGGTTAGGTCAAATCTTGAGAGCCCCAATCCTGTGCTTTACTAAGTAATTCACCAAATTGACCGTCTATTTAAGCAGTCATAAAACACTGAGAAAATTAATGTTTGAATTTCTTATTTTACCATTCATTAAAAAAATCTCCTCAAGTTCCCAATTTTTGATTTAATTCAACTTTTTCCTTGACAAACTCCCTATGGCACTAACAATGTAGCCCTTTGGGCCCTACATGGGCTGGGCAATACCAGTCATGATAGTAACTATAACTCCCACCATAGCCAACTGGGCTTATCATGTAAGAAACTTCTGGGAATTCAACCCTATTGTCGAGGCCCTCCACCAGAAGTATATTGAAATCCTGTGGGCTCATTTGTCTCCACTCCAAACAAGGATCCACCCCCTCACCTCTGTTTTTGTTCCAAACCCTCCTATGGAGTATCCCAAAACAGCAAATATGATCGCTCAACTCCCTGCAGCAAAGCCCACTAATTCTGGAGTTGCAACAGCCTGGTTTTTTGTCAGGCTTCATCATGTTTGCAATTCACTGATGCTCAATTGTTGAACATCTCCCTGCTCAAGCCAACTTCATCTGAGTGACAATACCTCTGGCATTCTGGCTTACCTTTTGGGTGCTTTTGCATCCCAGCTGGTAGAACAGTATAAACTTTATATGCCGTCTTCCTGATATCCATAATTATAACTAGATTCATATCTTAGAAAGTTAGCTCAATTTTTATAATGCCAAATTTTGCCCAATCCTGTGAAATTATAATTCATAATTTATTGATTTTAGGAAAGATTGGACCTTTTTACAGTTCCAGGCTTAATTTTTATATGCTCCAGATGCAAGGGCCACTGCCCACTTGTTATTCAACACCGTAGTGAGGCCATAAATGGTTAAAGGGGGCCTTTGATCATTTTTGGGTAGATGCCTAAACCTCTTTTTTGGACGTTCAATGCTAGGAATCATAAAGCTAGCTGTGAAATCATTATTTGCTTTTTGGCAAGTGACCATCCTTCCTGAAGGGTTATCAGCTAGGGAACAGCCCTTTTGGCTTCTGAAACTTCTTTATAGTGATGGATAAGGGCAGCAACAAGGGACATACAGAATTTAGAAACTTTATGGTGGTACTCTTCAGCTATCTTAAAAGCTTGATTACGGTCCCTGAAAAACACCCAGCTATATCTAATTTCATCATACCCTTTATAGGATACCAAGTAGTGTGGAAGGCGGTAGGACAACCTTGAGGATAAGATAGCCTTATTAAACACTCAGTATTGTCATCTACTATGATTACTTTGTGGTCTCTGGCATGGTTTAAGATTATGGAGTTAAAAGGCACTCAAGAAGGGTCCAGAAGACTTTGATATCTGGAGAAAGTTCAATCTGATAAGCGTCTGAGCCCACCTATTGGATCAACTTGAGTGGTCTAACCCGCTTGGACCCTGTTTACCATAAAGGTTTCTTTAAGTGAAGTTTTTTTTTTGAGTGTACCATGACTTAGTCTCCAGGCAGGTTTCAGGTACTCTTTTTGTGCTTGCATTTAAAATAATTCTTATAGATATTACAGCATCAACCAAATAAACTTTCATCATCTACACTTTCCTCCTGGTGTAACTTTCTGAGCAAATTACGCAAATTAACAAGAAAGTAAATTTTAATCGCCCATTATAGTTTTGCTCCAATGTCCTAAGATTCTCTGATGGCTACTCCAGTGTGGGGCAGTGGCGAAACTCCCCCCACCATTTTCCATCCAGCAGGAAAATGTGCTCAGACTGGCTCACCCAGTCATTCCAAACCCATGGGACGATTCATTCCTCCCAAGGATCTCAACGCCAACCTCGCTTGTACCCAAAAGGTACCTTGCACCCCCTGGTGCTCCCCTGGAGCAACATGCACTATGGCCTAAGGGTCGACTATGGGAAACTCAACCCATACCATGACCAAGCCATTATCAAAATGGCACAGGTGGTGATGACACACACTGGATTCATAGATTTCCACCCCTATAAGGAGTATTTTGACATCAGCTTCACCTGTGAAGCCAATGCTGCCACTGCAGCAACTGTGCCCCTGGTATTCCAGGGTACCCCTCTTCCCAAAACTCAGACTTGGCTCCCAGCGGACACCACTTTAGTGGTCCAGTTTGCTGGTTTGCCCACCTCCCCCCTTCAGTGCTCCATCAGGAGCTGATGGACGGTTTAGCAGCCTATGGCTCCAACTCCATCTTACAATTTGTGGTCCAAAATGGGGCCACACAACTTGCTGAGCCTTGGGCATATGCCATGATCAGCCCTGAATTTAAGAAAATCATCATGTCAATTCCCCCTCACACCATTATTCCTTCAGCCCCTGACCATCTGTTTTGGGCCTGTGTCAAGGGCGGGCGGACAATTTGTCCATCCTGTTTCAAGTTAGATGGCTTGAAACGCAAGTGCCCCTCCTTAGCCACTTCCAATGGTTTGGATTAATTGCCCACTGACCTCCCATCTGCTGCCCACCCCACACAAATTCCAGCATGGGGTATGATCCTACCTCCCCCTCCCACAAAACCTGAGGCTGCAGTTGCACCTGCAGCCACCAATCAGCCTCCTCCACGCCCCAGTGCCACACATGATTCCTACAATCAAGCATCAGCTTGGACCCCAGTTCAATATCATGATTCCTTCAACGAATCAACAAAACCTCAACCATATGCCAATTCCCCAATTCAATTCAACCAGAACACATGGGAGTTTTTGGCTGAAATTGACGAATAAGGTAATCTCATTAAAGAACCATCTCTGCAAATTGAGCAATTTGTTAATGCAGAATGGGACGCCAAATACCCCCCTCATCTATATACCTCACAGCCAAATGCCAAATCATTTTGCAGTGACCACCAGCTTGCAGTCAAAGCAGCTGCAACGCCAGATTGTCATCCCCTCCACAAAGCTGTCACCAAACCAGTGGCGATGATCACAGGAGGTATTCCCCCTCCTGTGATCCCCTCAACCCTACCCCAAAAAGTAAAACCACAATGAATCAGTTACACAAAAATGTCAATGAAGCTATCCAGAATGTGTTAACAGTAGCACGAAATCCTAAAGCTAAGATTAACCAAACCAATATCGCCATTTTTGTTAAACTCCCAGATGCCCACATTAAAGCTGAAAAAGCTTAAGCTGAATATATCAGTGCATTTTCATATCTGGCAATTTCCATGTAATACCAATAATTAGAAATATTGAACCACATGCCGCCAATACCCCGACGCCCTTACTGTCCGCCTTGACACATACCCTACTCTGGGATGAGGAAGCCACTGCCAAAGATGAGCCCCCCAATCCCCCCTCCCCTTCCGCCATGGAGAGATAAGCGGTTCTCGCTGCCCACCTGGTTGGTTGTTATTCATTCAAAGTGTTTCACTCAATATGCTCATTTGGGCGTTTTGTCTGAACTAATAAGTTATGTTCATTTTTAGTTTTAATTTTAGTTTAGGTAATGTCTGTCCCCTGGTCAGCTTACCTCAAATAAATCGAACTTTCATAGTCCAATAAATCTCTCTAAGTTTTTGGCCATGTAATTTTCATCAATCACTTATGTTTGGGGTTGGGATTAATAAAAACTGGGGTTATACCCATAGTAAACAAAGAATTGTGATGTATCTTTAAAAGTGCTTCAAACTATTGTAAAATAACTTAGCTAGTGAAAGTTAAGAGGTCTAGCTACCTTTCTATGAATTTTTTGTATCTGTGAAGGAATTTCTCCAAACTTTGGTTAACCATCTCTATCTAGCTTTTTGACTGAGGGTGAAACGTGGTTGGGTGGCATAGGAAAGTTTGAGTAGGGACAGTAATGCTTTATAAAGTTGGCCCTAGACTGGACCATTAAAACTAAAAATCTTATTGGAGATCCCATGCTGTTAGATGAGGGTGACAAAAGATTGAGCGGTCTAGATGGAAGTTATGATGGCATGGCTTTATATAAAATAGCCATCTTGGTGAAGAAATTTATTACTACCATGACAGAATAAAGCCTTGGAGGTAATGGTTCCATGATAAATCCCTTTCATGTGGAGTTCCAAGGGCCTTCTTATGCTTGGAGGAAAAACTAGTAATTTTGTGGCCTTCTGAGAGCTAGCCTTATCACAATTTCAAGTTAAACAAGACTTTAAATATATGGTTACGTCTGAGGGTATGCCTTTTCAATTGTAGGATCATTTTATAAGCTTTGTATTTTTATCCTTTCCTGAGTGACCACAAAAGGGGGCAGGATTCTCCTTGTTTACTTCTTTCAATAAGCCAGAAGGTGCCCATCACCTTCCTTGATGTAATATGTCCTCGTCTAATACCTGATAATCCTGGTACAGGGATGTCCCATTACTTGAACAGGCTTATTTAACATTTTCATTTTCCGCTGAGTGGGTTGTGAGAGCTTACTCTAGAGGTGATGTCCATATCCTTAGGTAATGAATACAATGTAAGGATAGTGGCACTAAGGAGCTAGAAATCTTAGTAACTTTCTCAGTTCTTATCAGCAACTAAATATTGTGCGCCTCCACAAGGGTTGTGACTGTTGCTAAGCTAGGTATTAGTGTAAGAAAAATTGGATGTAGTTTGTTTATACCCTTCACAAAGTCATAATTTAAGTTAAACATTTGAGAGGATTCCAATCAGCAGGATAAACCTGGGTTTAGCTCTGAGGGGAAAAATATTATAGTATTGTTTTATAGTATTTACAAACAATGAAAGGCAAATAATATCAGTGTAGATGATGTCTTCAGTGTTATAGAGCTGAAAGTGCCGCCAAGAGCTTTTATTATAGGTTTATAAATTAAGTTTCATATAAACATCATCCTGAAAAATATGCTATAGATTGTTTTATACCATCTTCCACAACTTTTCAACAGAGGCCCTATGGAAAATTTGAGCGTTTGTTGCAACAATTCATGGTAGTTTGAGTCAGCGTGAATTAATATAAAAACTTGATAGAAGAATAGCCTTGACAACGTTAAAGGCGGCTTTGCATTAAGATTTCTAAACAGAGTCTTCTCCCATGAGGCAGCATAGAGGGAGCAGCCTCCTTAGGCATCTGCGGCGTGAAGATTTTATGGGAGTTGCATGTTCCAATGAATTTTATTAGTTTTGAAAAAGATGTAGGGGTAGTCCATCTAAGAATGTTAGCCTCCTTGGAAGGGGGATCTCATGCTCCTTGAAAAAGATGTTGCCTAAGAAGGTAACTTTTGATCTAGAAAACTAGAATTTTTTAACCCTAATTATCAGATTTACCCTGATGAGGGGTATGACTGTTGAAATATGCCATACATGAGATTCACTATCTTTTGGAAAGACCAAGACATCCTGTAGGCGATGGCACATACTCCAAATAAGCATAAGACAGAGTTATCCTTAGAAAATAGGATGAGACATGCTTCAGATCAAGTGCCATGACGCAAAACTGGCAGATGGCTTTCCTGGTGAGAAAGGTTGTCAGCCACTTCTGCCCTTTTTTATATGTATCTAGCTAAAGACGTTCATACAGTAAAGTTTGTTGAAGACTTAAGCCTTTTAAATATAATGGGCGATCTTTTGCAACAAGGGTAGATGATGTGGTTCAGGGACTTTCATGTTGTTAAGGTTCTCATAGTTTACGCATGGCCTGAGGGTACCATCCACCTTTTCTATAAAAAGAAGGGGGAGCATACTGGGAAAGAATCTTTAGATATTTGGACCTAATATAAAATCTGAACAAAATTAATGTAGAAATTCTCCTTTAGGGATAAAGGGTATATGAGCGAGTAATTTTTACTAGTTTCACGGTAAATTTGAACTCATAGAGAAATTTTATATGGTTAGGGATTACTGGAGCTTTCTAAGCATCAAATGAATCTTCATAAAAGATTTATGAGTCTTGAAACTCCAGCAGTCTAGGAGTGTTTGCATTCAATGAGATAAAATGTTTGGAAGGAGCTGTCAATCAGTTTGATACAAATTATAGGTATTTTGTCAGTAAAATATATATTAATAGTGGTATTGTTGGACTTCTGGACATTTAATTTTCTTTTAGAAGAGTCTTCAGATTGTACTTCCACCAATACTTCCTTCTCGTTATTATGGTATACAATAAGCAATTAATCTTTAAAAGTGCATTTAATGAACGTGCCATCTAACCCAGATAGAGATACAGCTTTTAAACTAAATATGTTTTTACCTTATGTGTGGCGCCACCTTTTACTTGGCGACATGGGGCCATAAATAAATCAAGGCTACACCAAACTCCTATATTCTTCTGTTTGTAATTCACTTGTGTCTACTAACACTATAGCTTACCAGCTTTTAGATGCATAGATAAATGTAGCCAAGAATAAAAACTATCCAGAGGAAGTTTAATAGGTATAAAATATAATGAGGCGAGGCCAGTGAGACAGAATAATTAAATATTAAGTCAAGAGGAATAATATTAAATTAAAAATATGTACATATCCAGCATAACCTTCCAGTTGATCAAGGCCTTCAAAAGGGGATGGGTAGCTAGTAACGCGCATACAGAGACAATAGAGAGTGATGCATTGCTTTTAGTGGCGCCATTATTTTTTCTAAGCTCATCATTAAACTTATTGGTTAAAGGATAGTGCTGCGGTATTCTTCTAACATACTGACTCCTTATTGGATTGGAGTGGTAAGCTGTGGGTAAAAGGCTTAAAGTGCGCTAGTTGTAATGGCTTAAGGCATTGTCAGTTAGCTCTTCTATCATGGAAGAATTTTTATTGATTATTGAGGTGTTCTATCTAAAGAAACGTGTATAATTTGGGATATAGTGAGGGAATTACTAACACTAAAGTAAAAAAGGCAAAAGGTATTCATAGGAGTGCGGCAATGAAGAATAATCATAATTTTGACCGTCATTATATCAGAATATCCAGCCCTTATATCCAGTGGGCTCAAGGCTGATCTCATATCATTAGACATACACAGGACAACGAGGTTTATTGTAGTGATAGGAGTGGAAGAGGAAAGCCCTTGTCATCAAAGTGGTCAATATATCTTATAAATAGGCTCTTTAAAGGAGAACTTGTACCCACTTTTATGAGAGAAAGTGGTTTCTCACCATTTTAAAGATCAGAATCCTGTTGGTTTGTGCTGATGAGAGCCAATAAATGCATAAGTAACGCAGAGAGATTTGTGATGATTATCTCCAGATTGATATATATGATCCAGTAGTATCCAGAGATTTCTAAAGTATGAAGATTAAAGAAGCCTTAAGAGAATCCAGTCCAGTAGGATGCTCATGGTATGTTTTAAGATAATGGTTAATGATTATGGCTCTGAGTTAAGTAAAGATTTCACTATTTTTATGAAAAAGCTGAGAACATTTTTTATAGCTGCACAAAAGTCTCCACCGCAGTAACAAGCTATAGTAAGGCTTTTTTGGTGCACAATCTGGATAAATCATTGAGAGGCCTTTTATGGTAGAAACAGCATGAGACGTGAATTAAGGTAGTCTGAGGTTCCCTCTAAGCAAGTTTCAAGGGACTCCTTATAGATACAAGGCATGATGCACTTCTTGTCTGTAATATTCTCAATAAAAAGGAGTCCAAACATGTTATGCAACAATACTTGTACGCAAATTAAACTTCCTGAGTAATATTAGTCATCTGATACTGTCAACTACTTCAATAATGAGTAAAATTAATATGGTAAGGAGGTTAGCCAAAAGACCTATGAGGAATAGAGAACTAATTTAGTTAGGGTAAACAGCATTTTTCTGACACATGAAAGCCAACAAGAAAGGATGTCTAAAGCTTTGTTTAAACTTTTATGTATAACGTCACAGAAAGTGTGGCGTGGAAGTCTTTACCATCAGACCTCAAGTTACCAAGGCAAGGAAGGCCAAAGATTTAGGGATAACAAGAGGTAATGTTGAAAGCGTTCCTTTACAGTTTTCCATTAACACTTGTTGCAAAAAACATGAGAAGTATAGTTTGATTATTAGAGAAAGCAGGCAATATAATTTTTGTTTTTAAAAGACTTTTTAGAAGTTCACAAGTTAATGTTGAGGTCACATAGATTGTGAAATTATTGATGGAGCCAGTTATAATATTTTATTATGTTCCAGGAGAACCTCATACCAGAGCATAAAACCTGCTAGTAGGATTTGACAATAAATTAAATTCCAATATAATAGAATATACAATAAAATAATAACGTATATATGAGACAAAACTTTAATTCTCAGCTAATAAATAAAAATACAAATATGATTTATTATGTCAAGGGATTTTCCAACATCAAGGGTGAGCTCAGGTCAGGTGGATATGGTCCCAGAATTGAATCCTTATAAAACCTTTTCTGATTAACCACTTCATATTCCAAATTGTAGTTTAAATTTTTGTGATCCTAAATCAACATGGATTTAATGTTATAAAGAAAAAGTAAACTGTTTTTTATTTGCATATATTAGTTACCACTTTTATGCTGGAAAGGCCCAACAAATTTTTTATTTAATCAACTAAGAGCAGGCCTCAATGTTTTAAGGGGTCTTTTGCCAACTTTGTAAGTATGTTACTAGACCTTTTTGATGGCCGCTCTTTTACAGGAACTATGTAACTAGATGTGGCCTAAAATCTTTATTGCACTTTGCGCAGTTTATACTTACTTTAAACTAGCCATTAAATATATATCAAAATTGCATCTTATTATTTTAGAGTATTTTTTCCAAATTTTCTCAAACTAAAAGAGCTAAAATATATAATGGAGCATTAAGACAGGACAAGTGTTTATATTATATATTTGTTACTTTATAATCTTAGTCACTAGTATTATTTATACATGCATAGAGATGGAGGCAACTATAAATTTATAGAATTTTAGTCTAAAGGCTTTTTAAGATGATACTAAAATGATTGAAATAAAGTAACTATATAATCAAGTGAGCTAGGTAAAAGATCATTAGTTATTCACAGTATATTATAAGTTTTTAGTTAATATATACTAACACATATAAGATGATAAATTTTGCTAGTTATCCTAAAGTAAGCAATTCACTTGAACTAATATATGTAATATTTTATTATTTTTTACAGATTTTATATAACATAAAGATTTAATTTTCTATCAATTAAAAGCTATGAATGATAAGAATGATTCAAACTAGACTAAAGCTTATTTACACACTATTTATCATGAAATAAAATCCTGTTTAGCTAAAACTAAATTAAATTATATTTTATATAATCTAGTAAATGCAATATATCTTTTATAACTTTTGAACATATTGTGGCAATCCAGCTAGCTTATGCTCACTGGTGCTGAAATTCAGCCAGATTCCACAAATGATTTAATTGATTTCTCTTTGCCAATGAATATGGTAGACTTAAATAAATTAAAAATATTTTTTTCCAAGTAGACGCTTGGGTGTGAAAAGAACAATCCTTTTTTGGATGCCTTCCCCTAGTATTTAGGGTTATCAAAGGTTAATGGTAAAATTAGAATTAACCTCAGTATAGGTGGTGTATTGAGGCTTAGACGTTTTATCAATCTGACCAATCAGCGCTCTCTAAATTCGCCTCACTTTGTTTTGGCTTGATCCAATATGATTGGTCCACAGCAGGTAGGATAGAACCATGGGAAAGAGATTTAATATAGTTCACACAATCATTTGTTTTAAATGTCCATTTCTCACAGCTGATCTCTGCCAGCTTTGGCTTGTGATTGTTGGTTAAAATTTCTTCCCTTAGTGGCCCCCTCAAGCCTATAAAAGGGGGTGGTTTTTTGTAAAAAAAGCCCTGAATCGGCGCTGGTGCTTGGGCAACCCTCCAACTCAGGTAGGGCATTCCACTGAGGGTCAGAAGAGATAAGTGTGACCTGATCTGTACTAATCAATGGAAGGTAAGGAGTAAACCAATTACTCTAAGTCAAATTGTTTTGCTGATAGTCAGGCTAATTTATATGTACTAAATCTTGGACTATTTTAGCCTAAAACATTCTTCTCTCAAAGCCAAGAGGTCAATTGTATGTCATCACCCCCTCAATAATGTTGGGGGGAGAATAGTGCTGTAGGAAGCAACCATGAACCTGCTTGATGCTAATTCCTATAGCCAAGGATTTGATAGAATATTCAGCACCTCTCTTGCAGGTGATGACAAAAGGGCCCTCTCAGATTAACCCAAGCTTACCACTTCTAGAAGTAATGCAGTTATGATAATACAAAACAGGTCAGACTTAGAAGAAGGTAGAGGGTCTGGAGCTCATTAGCAGACTGCCCTTCTTTTTTTAGTACTAGATGGTCCCATAAAAAATTATTTGAGGTGGGTCGACCTTGGGACAAATATATCACACCAAGAATGTTTTCTAGCCAGTACAGGTTTCAAACTCAAAACCTGCACTAGGGGTGGAAGCAGTTTTACCGCTTGGATAACCACCCTTAGCAGACTGCCCTTCTTTAATCACTATTTTAGCTAGATTGGTCATAGCCTAAGATTGAAGCTGGATGATGCGCTGAGCCAATCTTCTCATGGCTTCCTCAGGTTCCTCAATTCTAAAGGAGAAAACATCTTTATCTAAGGGGGCAGGATTCCTGGTTCCCGCCCATACAAAGCACAGAATGGAAACATTTCCAGTATCTGGTGATTACTAATCTGGTAGGCCATAAGAGCACTGGATAAGAATTGATTTCAGTGAAGTGGATCAGAATATGCAATTTTTCGTAGGAAGGAGACCAAGGTTCCATTTGCTCTCTCCACAGTCCCATTGGTAGAGGGATTATATGGAGCTGAGAGGAGTTGGGCTCCCATGGAAGTAGCCAGGATTTTGTCTACTCTTGAGGTAAAGTTCTTATTATTGTCACAGAGTAGTACTTGGCGACATCCTTGATGAGTGAAAAAGTTTTGATGTAAAAACGTGGCAGTGGCCTTGGCTGTTTGGGCTGGGAGAGACATAGCTTTAATACACTTATTAGGATGGAAAATGCCTACTAGGGTATTGGTTTCCACCGGTAGTCTGTGGGAGGGGACCTACCATGTCATGGCTGATGGTATTAAAAGGTTCTGGGGGGTGGTTGATTGATATTGATACCTAGCCTTAAAACTAGAATGCTTCTTACATTTGAGGCAGGCTTCCAAAACTTCAACAATAGTTTCCATTGTTCCTTCCCAATGGTACCAAACCCTAATCCACTCATAGGTTTTCTTTGCTTCACATGACCTAGGGTAGAGTGAGATTCCAGGAAAGCAGGTACAAGATCTGAGCACCGAAGGTAAGGAAGCCACTATGCCCTCACCTGCTTATACAACTTACCACTCTCCACTTTGGAGTTGCGGGAGTGCCAAGCTAACATTATCTAGAAAGTCTCATCCTCATCCTCCTAGACATTGGGAGTCATTAATAGGTCATAAAATCTCCCCAGCTCACTATTATCCAGGTTCAAAATTAGCAGCCGAGTTAACTCATCAGCATTCATGTGATGGGTTCCAGAATGGTGTTCAATCTTTATGTCATGATGCTATAGCTTTAGAGCCCAGCGGGCTAACTGGCCAGTGGGATTCTTCATGTTCTATAGTCATTTAAGCAAGCGTGATCTTTAAAAACAGTGAAAGTAGTCCCATACAGAAAAGGTGTTAGTGCTTCACAGCTAACAAAACGGCAAGGCACTCCATCTCTGTGACATTATAGTTGCGTTCCACCTTTGACAGCATCTTACTGAAATAGAACACAGGATAATCTACAACGTTTTCATCCAATTGGGCTAAGATGGCCCCAACGCGTAGTCTGGGGCATCAGTTAAAAAATAAACAGTTTACCATAGTCGGGGTGCCTCAGGAAGACGTTGTTGTAGCAGTTAATTTAGGGTCTCAAGAAAAGCCTTCTGTTCAGCACCCCAATGGAAAGGGATGTTCTTAGTCAGTAGGCGGACGAGGGGCTCACTGAGGTGAGCGAACTTAGGGATGAAATGATGATAATACCCCATCATACCTATAAATACCTGAACATCCCACAGAATTTTAGAGGGGCATTTTCGAGATTACTTCAACCTTATCCTGTATAGATTGGATTCCTTCCTGAGAGATGGTGTGTCCCAGAAAATCCAATTTCTTCTGGAAGAAGGTGCACTTAGAGGGCTTTAATTTGATGTTGGACTCATGTAAGCGTTAAAAAACCTCCTTTCAACGATTAAGATGTTCAGTGAAGGTCTTGGAGAGCACCATGATGTCATCAAGGTAGACAACAACGCAAATTTACTTTAAATCCTGCAAGATATGATCCATGGCGCGCTGGAAAGTTGCAGGTGCGTTGCATAACCCTTGAAGTAATTGGGTAGGTTGGAAGAGACCCTCACTGCAATTAAAAGCACATTTCTCCTGGTCTTGGGGAGAAAAATCTATTTGAAAATATCCACTAGACAAGTCCATTGCAGAGAAGAAGTTAGATATGGAGAGTTGTGCCAGGGCGTTGTCAATATGGATGATAGGCTAACTATCCTTTTTCATATTGTTATCCAATTTGCGGTAGTCCATGACCACCTAGTTACCTCCATTCTTTTTTAATTAGCAAAAGGGGGAATACCAATGGCTTTGTGAAGAAACTAGTAACCTCGCGTCTAGTAACTTCTTGAGCTCAGTCCTCATCTACTGTTCTTCCATCTTTGACTTGAAGTAAGGTTTTGACCAATGGGATGGGCATCACCCACATTAATGGAATAGCTCTAGTCCTTCATGTGGCCATTGTAAGTCTTGAGGACCAGCCCTTGCAACTGGATAGGGTTCAGCACTCCTTCCTGATGAAGAGGGGCCCTAAGGCTCTAGTGGACCCTCTGTCGCAGCTGGGTGACCTCGCCCATGTGATAGATGAGTGCTCAGTGATGGCTTTCCTACCCAAAGCCATCCCACTCCCACCCCTTCCCCTCTTCAATCCTGGTAAGATTGATAAAAGGGGTCTTCAGGGAGATGGCTCACATCAGGGGGCGTGGAGAGGGCCCTGAGGTCACCCACTCCCTAGGAAAGCCATGGCCAAAAATTGGGAAAATGGCAATTTCCAATATTGGAGCCCAGCCAGTAATTTCTGGACTGGGGGAGCTGGTCTGGGCTGGCCTGCTTCAGAAGCCAGATTGGAGTATGTCTCAGATCAAAAACCCAGTTTTGAATGGCTCAGATCATTGGGTCCAAAGTTCCAAAACAGATCCAGGAAGTTCAGATCATACGAGCTACCCAGTCATGGGATCAGCCTGAATCGCAACAAACCTAATCTGTAGAACCCTGTCTCCCAAGGCAAATCTGGACTTCCCCAGCTGTGCAAACAGACTGATATAAGTCATCGGGACCCAGATTGGCAGTATCAATTTGGCTTGGTCCTAAGAAGTTGGGAAAATTTGCAAAAATTTTCTAATCTTTTTCATGAATTGGGAGCCACCTTTTACCCCCTCTGAGCCAGCCAACCAAATCCATTTCCCATTCCCTGAATGACCAATCCCCCAATACTTCCCCATGAATAACACCCTGTTTAAAAGGCAACTGTCCCCACCAAGGGCAGTTGTCAGTTCATTCTTTTTTGCCTTTCATCAAAATAAATCTGATAATACGCCTAGTTTGCCACAAACTCCATCTGCTTTAACACAACTTTTTAAAATGATTCCATCAATCGATCTGACAAAGTGCGCCATCGCCCAAATCCTTTTCCCAATGCTTGCTGACTGGATTATCCAGTCACTCAATCCCGCCATGCAGCAAGGGGAGTAAACGCGATAATCTGTCCTGCCCCAATGGCAAACCCACTGCTCCGTTCATTTCCATGCGTCCGTTAAATGGAGGCCCTTCTGTTCATTTGGGCGCCAAGTCCGCTGAAACTGCTTCACAGTTGGAGAAGCCCCAAGGCGTCCCTGGCCTGTTGCGCATGGGTTCAGCTTCCATAGCTGCCCCTGCCGCTGCAGGACCAGCTCACTAGCAGGAACTAGAGCATCCCCTCCAGGGGAAACTTGGTCTCAGCCCCTCTCATGGGGTTTTCCATACTTATACCCATATTCCCAAAAATGTGGTGGCCTCTGTGCCATCTCCCGCTGGCGCACAAGCCCCCTAACAGAATCTGAAGGCCAGCAACCGTGAACCCTGGAGGAGTCATCGCCTTCCCTGCCTCTCCCGCCCTTGGGGGTTTCTCCTGCAAGATTCACAGTTGCCCCAACGCAACCATCTGGTTTGCCTTGGGGGCCTTCGGTATGTTGCTGAACATTTTGCTTCCCTCACATTTCCCATAGATCCCCACTTCTATTAGTAGCCTGGACTGCTATGCCTCTGGCATTCTGGGGCCTCCACTGGGTGCTTGAGCACCCTGACTTGGAGCCCAGTCTAGTTCTTCTTAGCTGTATCTGTGACAGCATAGTTGTTATCTGATTTGTGGAATATGTCTCTAATTTCTTCCAATAAAGTGTGAACTTTGTCAATTTCATCTGGGGTCAGCTCATCTGAGGTATGGACATTGGGTAAGGTACATAAAATGTTATCCATTGGCAAGCTCATATCCAACATAGAGCCAATGAAGTGAATTTGTTCAATGTCCTCCACGAGGATTAATAAGCCTCTGCCAATCTCCTGATGTTTTTGTACAACGAGGTCCTTGCTGGTGAGGTTCCCCAAAAGAGGAGTAATAGGCCTCTGGTAGGCTGGGTCTACTATGCCAGGATCTACCCGAGGCTCTTAGTGGCTAACGCCCTCAATATTTAAGAGGTGCAACAAGTGATGGTGTGGAATTGGAGTGTGATCTTTGTGTCATTCACACGTTGTTCACCTGGATTAATCACTAGCTCATCTGAAGCATAGAAAGGAATAACGTCATTAGCATCTTTTAAATCAAGCACTTTTTTGTTTTTCGCCCTGAGGTGATATAATGAAAAGGAAAAGTGGAAAATGGGTACTAAACCAGGCAAGTACATGTTCTTGCTGGGATCTTTTTTGGATCAAACTAAAGGTTTTCATTATTGTGTAATGAGAGGAAACCTTACTTCAAGTTGATTATTCCCTCATACTCGATATTAATTTTGGGACCTATGAGCATATCATAGGTTTTGTTGTCCAAGGCCACTGCAAGGGCCAATAAAATGAGCTTCCCAATTTGAATGGGAAGGGAAGAGCATGCCCCAATGGCGCGGGTGTTGTTTGGCCCCGCAGTTCCAAATTATTGATTGTACTCCAAATCAGGCACTAGATTGATCTTTTTCTTCTTAGGTAATCAGATATGTAAGCTGAATGTAGGCGTCAGGAAGGGTTTGAGTCTCATGGAGGCACATTAGATGGTTCTCTACAGAAGAACCTCTTTCTCATGAAGCAATATCTCCAGTGTTTAGTATGCCAAGAATTAGATCCCTCACTACTTCATCTGTAGGTCAGATAAGGCGGTGAGACTCTAGTATATGAATTATTTCATTTTTCTCTCCTCCAAGTGATAAGGTTGGGGGGCTATCCATACGGTCATCTTCTGCCTCATCTTCATTTCGCACCCATCTAGTAACGCTTCCAGAAGGTGCGCCCTCCATTTTGGTGATAATTAAATGTGTGGTGTGCAGGATTCTATGTAGTGAGCACCACTTTGTGGGAATCCAGATATCTTATACTTGCTGGTGCTTAAATTCATCCATATTTCCACAAATGATTTAATTGATTTATTTTTGCCAATGAATATGGTAGACTCACAAATTAATCATAAATATTTTATTTTCAAGTAGAAACTTGGGTGTGAAAAGAACGATCCTTTAATAGATGCCTTCCCCTAGTATTTAGGGTCGTCAAAGGCTAATAGTGGTATTAGAATTAACCTCAGTATAGGTGAGTATCAAGGCTTAGATGTTTTAGAAATTTGACCAAATCACGCTCTGTAATTTCGCCTCACCTCATTTTAGATTGATCTGTTATGATTGGTCCACAGCAGGTAGTATAGAACCATGGGGCAGAGATTAATATAATACACTCAATCATCCATTTTATATGTGCACTTTTTGTGGCCAATCTCTGCTGGCTTTGGCTCATGATTGGTGGTTAAAGTTTCTTCCCCTTGCAACCCCCTCAAGCCTATAAAACAGGGTGGTTTAATAAGAAAGCCCTGAATTGGCGCTGGTGCTTGTGCGCCCCTCCAAATCAGGTGGGCATTCCACTGAGAGTCAGAAGAGACAAGGGCGACTTGATCTGCACTGGACAATTGGAAGGTGAGGACTAAAACATTTACTTAATATGAATCAATTTGCCATGGTCAGGAATATTCATATTTACTAATTTTGGACAATCCTCGCCCAAAACATTCTTCTCTTGAAGCGGAGAGTTCAATTTTTTAACAATAATGGTGATGATGAAAAATCAGATAAAAATCATAATTGATTGATCATCATACTAAAGTGTACATTCTTTGTTAACAAATGCTAATTAAACAAAGACAAAAAATTTCATTCTTCATAAATTAAATTAAATACTTTAGATTATGCTATATAATTATTATGGATGATGTTACCTTATAAGCATATAAATGTATATAAAGATATTTAGCATCAAAAGCCTACGGTAGGTTGCTTGCAACATAAGCAATCCAGAAAATAGTAGCACAGAGTTCAAGCATCACTAATCCAACGGGAAAGCAATATGAAACCTCTGTCTCCCAGAACAATTACACAATGAAATAATAAAATAATAAAAAAATATTTATAAATAGAATTTTACTGCCAGACTTCTTAGAATCACTACTAAGAAATACACTTAAGCCACTAATTCTTCTTTTTTTTAGTACTAGATGGTCCTCCACTAATTCTTCTTATCTACTAATTATTCCCTAATAGTATCACACTTAGAGATTTATACTATTTAGCTAACATAAAACCTTAGTCCAATTGACAATTACCATATTGACATAGTTTTCTTGAGCTTGGTGTTTTCTTAGCTTAACACTAGGGTCCCTAATCTTTTATATAACCAACCATTGTACTTTTCATCAATTAGGCTATATTGGCAAGGGAACTCACAACATGTCCATTCTATCTATGATGCAATGCATCAAATTATCAATTGTTGTTTAAAATATACATTGGAGCTTAATACTCCTTGTTTTTAGCTTGTGTGATGGTTTAATGATAGATCAGTTAATTTTGATCAATCTAATTAATGAATTTTATAGTAATGATTAAAAACATCCCTGTTTTCATAAAGCCATCTTGTCTTCAGATTGGAGGATGGATGCTAAAAGATTGTCTGATATGAGGTTCCCTCATGGTAAATGTTTAGACTCATCATACTCACCAATTCAACCTTGTATTTAGGAAAATTTGAAAACAAGAAAAAATGACACAGGTATAGAGGATTTTGGCAAAAATTCATCCTGATTTCTTTATTAATGGGATAAACACACAAATGAATTTAAATCCCAATAAAATGGCACCGCAAGTGATACAAAGAAAAAACCCAGTGGATTAAACAACCCTTGAGTATTTGGCACCTCCAATTGATGCTCAGAGACGTCATTTTTGTTTAGGTATAAAAACTAGGTTTGCTGCAGGATACCAGTTAATAAATGGCAAGGGCGGCCCTGAGGCTACCAGAGAGACCCACACGAGAGAATGAAATGAGAAAGAATTCTGAACTGAGTTTAGAATCTTGTGGGCCCAACCTTTTAAGGCCACCCTTCCAGTGAGCCCCTCCACATTATTCTTTAGGCCACTAAGGACTTAAAGAATAGCTCAGGAGGGGCACAGCGCAGTGTCAGACCCACCATAAACTGAAAAATAGCCCAAAAAGCGTTTTGACTTGAGATTCAGAATCTTGAATCTCAAGTCAAAATATAACAATCAGTTTGACCTGACTTTTATAATCCCTGGGACATTTGGGTCAGCATTTAATACACTATGCAGAAATGATTGCACATTTTTCTTGGTCCTCTTTTGGTAAGTCAATTTTCCAATATCCTGAAATTAAGTCCATCACCAAAAAGTACTTAGAGTGCTCTAGGCGATTGAGCATGTCATCAATCCTCACCAGTGGATACAACCCTTTCATAGTGATTTTGTTCATTCTGCAATAATCAACCACCTCTCAATTTGATCTGTCCTTCTTTTTACTATAAGGATTAAACTTGCACATGAACTCAACAACGGGACAAGGATCTAATTAACAACAATCTTGCTGATTTCTTCGCTGACTACAGCTTCAGCAGCTTTAGACCTTCAAACAGGTCTCATCTTATTGGTAGAATATTCCCATGTGTCAACCTTTTGGATAACGTTTTTTGCACATCCCAGGTTGTGGTTATCTTGGGAAAATATCTCATGTTACTTCTCAAATAGTAGGAGCACCTATTCTTAATGCTGTTTGGTAAATTCAGCCATCTGTTCTTGACCTACTAAGACATTGACACTTATGGCAGTTTCCGCTGACAATCCCATCTTGGTTAGCATTATTGTCATGAAATTTGATAATCTCTGCCACTAAGATTAAATGGAGAAAGGTGATGGCTTGATTTTTCGCTACCTTCATTAGTTTATTTCACAGATTAGTCAATAACATGTTTATTTATCCGTGTCCCAGAATAATTATCCCAATGCAACCCTTTGTTCAATTCTTGGTTTTCTCCATAGGTGTCAGATTCTGGTGGTTGACACAAAAATAAACCCATTTACAACCATCAGATGGGCCAATTACCCTAATGCTCGAGCTAATACCCTACTTCTCACCTCAAAGCTTATTGCAACTACACAGCTCAGGCCAAATATCTCAATGGCACTTTTATCAAGTACTTTATCAAAAAACTCAGGACTAATATGCTCACACATTATGGCTGATTATCACTGCACTAAATCTCAGCAATTAATTCTGATAATTTGGAACAATATAGAACATTCAGTATACAAAATCGTTCAGGACCAACCCAAAGTTAAAGTTTAAATGTCCCATGGACAAACAGACGAACAATAAAGTAATCAACTACCACCATAGAGCGAAATTTGTATGTCAATCCGCATAATCTGCACAATAGCACTTGCACATGGACTGCTCAAAAGGGAGTGCCTAGTGCTATCAATAGAGAGGCCTTCCAAAGTCCCAATTAGGGTGCTTCATCTACTTCAATTGATGCAGAAATTTCACAGAAGATGTGTTTTGTCAGCAGTATGATGAAACCCAAATCAAGAAGATCCTAGGATAAGTTTGCATGTTTTTATTGCAATTTTTATCCCTGAAATCCTCCCAATTTTGAGAGTATTTTGCCACCAATAAACCTAGCAATAGGTCTCAATCATATCATTTCAAGGGAAGAACTGAGATGGTAAAATATCTGTTGAAGTTTTGTGCTCAAATGTGGCCAGGAGATGCCCTAGAGGTATAAATACTGGCGCCTAGCCTAATGACTAATTATCAAATAAATATCATATAATAAAATATATATTTATTTTATTTCTTTCCTGTTCTTTATCTGAATCCTAACTTTGGAGAAGTGTTGATAAGCTGGAAGCGCCAAATTCACAGCTTGTATATCTACCTGCATCAGAAGAAGTTCTCAAATACAAAGGGAAATTAAACCCAAAATTGACTAGAAGAGTCAGGCTATTTCAATAAGCCTAGTGAGTTTCTGAACAGTATGAATACTGTAAGCCACTAGCAAAATCTAGGATTGGTCAATGGAACTTTGTCCCGATTATACATGAAGGATTATAATTATCAAGTGAGCAATCCTCAGAATTTCACATATGGTGCTCACTCAAAATCTGTGACACTCTCCAAATGGATTCACATAACCAGTTTCTGTCATATTTGGCCAGATGAGATTGTGACAATGAGGTGGAAACTAGTGATAAAAAAATCTTGGATTATTTTAATACCAGCCGCCAAGGCTCCAAAGCTGGTACTTCTACTCCTTGGATCTTATCACAGTGGGGGTAGCTCATGCAGAAAAACCAGTCATCCTGAATAGGGATGTGGATGATACCTTGAACAAAGAGGAATTTTCAAAAATTTGGATGGTTGTGTCGATATTGCAGGCTAGAAATACTAAAATTAATCAGGAGAGTTGGGAACTCAGAATGCAATTATCAACTTCAAATTCCCAAGTAGACAGTATGGCCAAAGACATTAAAAGCATAATGTCCAATCAAGATTAAAAGAAGAAAAGCATGACAACCTTAAAAAGGAAAACAATTCTCCTAAAAAACAAAGCTGATAATGCTCACCCAGCTTTGAAAAAAGAGAAACAGGAAAAAGCTCTGCCCATTCAGCCAAAAAACAGTTTGGAAAAACAACTAAGGGCCGAATTCAAGCATCAGAATCCAGTAGTTCAGAGCAATATTATGAAATTGAATCTTTAGAAATCAACACTGATGCAGAAACTGATTTTTGAACGTCCATTCTTTGCCTAGAATCCTAGCAGCAATCCTGACTCCAGATACTTCCCAATGGGAAAGAGGGCCAATTATGAGCAATGATACACCAAGTCGTTCAAGAAGAAATACAACCCCTATTCCCAAAATAGGGTGAGATGACTTCAAACCACTGAATTTACCAAAGTTTGATAAGGATGGGAACGTTCACACTTTCCTCAAGCTATTTGAAAAAGCAATGAGGGGAGCATCAGACCATGCAAAAGGATCAGCACTGATTAACTCACTCAACGCTCATAACTGTGACCTCATTATGCCCTATTTGGGTGACAATTGGTCCTATACAGATGCCAAAATCGCAGTGACAAACCAGTTTGGAGAGCCTGAGAAATTAGAAACCCAAAAAAGAGAACTTCTTAACATTATATCAAACAGAATTAAATTTATCAAAGCTTTTTAGACAGATTTTTTCATGAGGCACAAGTTCTGCGTGGGTGCAACGCAATAGATAAGTTTGACACTGACATTGCAATGGAGCACGCAGTTATGCCCTTCCATGAACTGCACAATGCCATCATACCTGCATTCAATGGAATCTTGGAAATCCAAGAACTTACCAATTACTTGAAAAGCTGTTCCCATAATTTCAATACCCCTAATTAGGCCAAGGATCCACAAAAATCCCAGTTTTTGGGCCCGAAAAGCAACACTATGTCCGACCAGGGGAAAAATTTTTGAACTATGAAATAAAAATTTGAGCAAAAGCAGCAAAAAGGGCCGATTACATGACATAACTGTGGTCAAATGGGGCACTTTGCTAACAAATGCTACAGACGGCCAACAAAAAGCCTGGGGTCAACGTTGCTCTAAAAATCAACAGCGACAGTGAGGCAGGAAAAGAGCAGTTGGAGTAGAGTCAGAATGCTCTAATTTCACCAATGTTCAAACCATTCCACCTGATCCTGGCGATCTCTTTAGGTCCAAAGATGTTGTCATAGATAACCTCCACCATATTGTGGCTAATGATGTCATGATGGTCACTACTTGGGCTACAGCAAAAGCAACTAAACCCTTAAAAATTTCCAAAGAAGCCCGAGCAGAGGTATCAAAACCTTATGCAAAACAGATTATTGATTAGGGTTTATATCTCTAACCCAGATGTTCAACCGACCTACCTAAGCTTAACAACGTTCAAGGAGCTATTCCTGTGAAGACCTTAGCAGATAACTTCCCAGATATTTTCTCAAGCCTGAAATCACACCTGGAATCGGGCAGCAATTACAGCATTCATACAATAAATACCTCAGAAAACTAATTTGAATGTATTTATGTGGACATAGCAGTAAACAAGGGGTGAGTTTGGGCCATCATTGATAGTGGTGCTCCTATTAATATAGTCAGCACAAAATTGGTTAAAAGACTGAAAATTGTGCATGATGTTGCCCACTGTCAGGAATATGGAATAGCTGGAGCGCATACAACTAAATCGCTGGGTGCATACAGTACCCTACCTCTCATATTCAGATCTATTGTAGTAACATCACTTGCTATAGTATTGCCAAACATGAACTATGATATCCTAATTGGGACTGATTTCCTAAGAAGATATGGAGTTGTTACCAATCATAAGGATGAGACTCTCACCATTCTTGGCCAGGCTATTCCACTTTACTATAACTGAGATAAGGCAGTTGAGAAAAAGAAACCCAGCCTATTCATAAATCTGGCCTACAAAGATGGAGTAGTTCCAATTGAGTATGTCAAAGCGTGGTCAAAGATAAAAACACTACCCACTCAGATCAATGAGTCAAAGTGCATTCCACTTCAATCAAATCAGCACATCACTATACCATCTGGAGATCAAGTAATGGTCCTGACGGGACTGGCAATCAATATCCTGGAAGGACTTTATGGTGAAGTATATCAACCATGGTATAAATGTCAATTCAAACCAAACATTGCCCCTGGTATTATCATTCCTGGACACGGAGAAATACACATCTTATGTGCTAACCTGCAAAATCGTCCCACTTTCTTCAAGCAACATCAAAAAATCGCATTTCTGCATCTGTTTTCTACCTCAGAAATTTAATCATTCCATAAGGTTGAACCTTTTGTTGAATTAGGGCTCCCGTGATAAGGACCTACTCAGCATAAATAATGTCATCCCTATGGTTGATTTAAGCAACATGATCAACTCTGAGAAGGGCCAACATCAGGAGTTATTCTTTAAATATCAGAAAATATTTGCATAAGATGATCTTGACTTGGGATGTGCTTCAGGTGTCACCCACAAAATTTATACTGGATATCATAAACCAATTAGATTACACCTGATTAGATGCTCAAAATCATCAGAAGAAGCTGTATCCAAAGAGATTAATGAACTCCTTGATTGTGGCATGTTAGTACTTTCAAAAAGTCCATGGGAAGCACCAACTTTAATAGTGAAGAAGAAGGATGGAAGCAACCAAGTAGTCATTGACTATCAGAAGTTAAACAACATCACAAATAAGGACTCATACCTTTGCCACAAATTGACATTGACTTGGATAGGCTAAGGGGGCGCAAAATTCTTCTTGGCAATGGACCTTATCAGCAGATATTGGCAAATAGATCTTCCCAAAGAGGAGCGCGAAAGATGTACAATTATAACCCAAGAGGGCCTATTCCAACCGATGAGGATGCCCCAAGGGCTCTGCAATGCCCCAGCTACTTTCCAAAGGGCTATGGATACAATTCTGGGATATTTGAAGTTGTCGTGTGTACTAGTATGCCTTGATGATAGCAACATTTTCAGCCATACTTTTGATGACCACCTGGAACGCTTAGAGGAGGTTTTCAGAAGACTAGTAACTGCAAACTTAAAAATCAAGCCCAGAAAGTGCCAGTTCTTCAAAGACCAACTGGAATACTTCGTATTTTTAATTAATAAAGTGGGTCTTTACCCCAACCATCTAAGCTGGATGCTATCTCCAAAATGAAATGGCCTAAATCTAAGTGCGATATCCAAGTATTCCTAGGCATGATTTGGTACTATCACCGATTTATTGCTGAATTCTCACAACTTGGGGAACCATTTTTCTATTCATTCAAAGATAAGGTCCCATTCAACTGGACTCCAGCTTTCCAGTATGCATTTGACCAACTCCGATTGACTCTATTGGGAGCGCCTATTCTCCAATACCCATACTTTGATTGTGAATTTATAGTCCAAACTGATGCATCCCTAACAGCAGTGGGGGCTGTGTTATCCCAAGTTGAAACGGTGAAGAACATCCAGTTGCCTTTACTAGTTGGACCTTAAATGTTCATGAAAGGAACTAAACGGTGACAGATCAAGAATGCTTAGTTGTCAGATATGCTTGTAAGCAATTTTGGATCTACCTTCATGGCACTCATTTCAAAGTTGTTACCAATCATGCTTCCAGAAGATGGTTGAACAACCTAAGAGAGCCTGAGGGCTGATTGGCCTGCTGGGAATTAAATCTTCAATCTTATGACTACACAATTTAGCATCAAACTGGGGAAAAACATCAGTGTGACAATTGCCTATCCCGACTACCCACCATTGGAACACTTAGTCAGGCCGCAGATGAATTGTTTTTGAAAAATGAAAAACAGAGAGTAGCAAGATGAGCCCAAATCTGTCTAAATAATATTATTGGATCTATGAAAAATACAACCATCAAAAAACGTGACACTTTACATGATCATTGAGGGCAAGGAGTATATTTTCCCAAGACCCTCAGCCAAAACAGACCTTATAATATCAGCGCATAAGGCCATAGGGCATGGTGGATTCAAGAAAATGAAAGAGCATCTGAAGCACTTCTACTATTGGGAGTTAATGCATTTTGACATCCAAGAAATGCTAGAATGCTGTGTGGAGTGCCAATGTGAAAACCGTTCCAAAAAAGCACATCTTACAAGCTTGTTTGGCCCAATTTTTTCTGTCACACTGTATCTATCACATTGTCAGCCCACTTCCAACAAGCAATACAAAGGCCAAGTACATCTTTGTAGCCATTGACCACTTGACCAAATGGGTCAAGGCCAAGGCTATTCGGGAAGCTGGAGAAGCAACTACAGCCAAGTTTGACCTTGAAAACATCATCCTCAAGCATGGATGTCCCCAGGTTATTCTGACCAAAAATATAACCAGCTTTACCGCCAATGTCCTTGCTAAGATCAACCAATTAATGGAAGTATGAGGTGTGCTTTCTGCTCCCTATCATCAAAACTAATGGTACTGTTGAGTGCGCAAATGTGATATTGGTGAACATTATCAGGAAATTAACTTTGGTTAAACCATTTGAATGGAGTACTTATCTAAGTTTGGCATTATTTTCCTGCAATATCTCCTACCATTTGTCAACCAGGATGTCCCCATTTCAAGTACTATATGGAAGACATCCACCCTAACAACGCTGCTATATTCAGCCCTAGAGGAATCTGGCAAAAACTCTTATACTCAATATGTCAAGAAGCTTGAAGATGCTTTAATCAAACTACAAGCTCTGGCCTTCAATAACAGTTTTGTAGTGAAAAAGGCCCAACATCAAAAAGACTTAGAGAATCGCTACCCACTGGCCAAATTTGAAGCTAACTATGAAGTTCTATTTTGCAATACCCATGGATTGGGCCAATTGCAAAAGTTAGATCGCATCTGGGTAGGGCCATTCAAAGTGATTGAGAAGACATCTAAGTTTATATACACAATCAAGGATATTAGGACTAGCCATATATACAACCAAGTCCATGCAAAATTCCTAAGAAGGTTCATTAAGTGGGCCATTAGAAAAGAAATAATAATAATAATAATAATAATAATAAGAATATTAATAGAAATAAAAAAAAGATATATATATATTTATATATATAATATTAGTTTACATTTTTATTTTTATTAACATTTTAGTTTGCACTTGAGGATGGGGAGAGGATCCACCTCCAGACTTGATGGGCATTCTGGCCAAAGTTACAAAAATAGAAGATCCAACTTTAGACTCATTGGGAATTTGGGCTGAAGATAACAGATGCTGATGATCAATGAAGGCAAATCAGCAAACTTAGGGCTTATATTTGAGTCAAGTAGGGGGAAATGTCAGATTCTGGTGGTTGACTCAAAAATAAACCCTTTGATAACTATCAGATTGAGCTGATTATCCTCCCAATGCTCGATCTAATACCCTAATTCTCACCTCAAAGCTTATTGCAACTACACAGCTCAGGCCAAATATCTCAATGGCACTTTTATCAAGTACTTTATCAAAAAAACTCAGGCCAAATACGCTAACACATTATGACTGATTATCATTGCACTAAATCTTGGCAATTGGTTCCGATTATTGGGAACAATATCAAACAAATAGTATACAAAATTATTTAGGACCAACCCAAAGTTAACGTTTAAATGTCCAATGGACAAACAGACAAACAATAAAGTAATCAACTACCCAATAGAGCGAAATTTGTATGTTAATCCGCATAATCTGCACAATAGCACTTGCACATGGACTGCTCAAAAGGGAGTGCCTAGTGCTATCAAGAGAGAGGCCTTCCAATGTCCCAATTAGGGTGCTTCATCTACTTCAATTGATGCAGAAATTTCACAGAAGATGTGTTTTGTCAGCAGTATGATGAAACCCAAATCAAGAAAATCCTAGGATAAGTTTTCATGTTTTTATTGCAATTTTTATCCCTGAAATCCTCCCAATTTTGAGAGTATTTTGCCACCAATAAACCTAGCAATAGGTCTCATTCATATCAGTTCAAGGGAAGAACTGAGATGGTAAAATATCTGTTGAAGTTTTGTGCTCAAATGTGGCCAGGAGATGCCCTAGAGTTATAAATACTGGCGCCTAGCCTAATGACTGATTATCAAATAAATATCATATAATAAAATATATATTTATTTTATCTCTTTCCTGTTCTTTATCTGAATCCTAACTTTGGAGAAGTGTTGATAAGCTTGAAGCGCCAAATCCACAGTTTGTTTATCTACCTGCCTCTGAAGAAGTTCTCAAATATGAAGGGAAAATTATGCCCAAAATCGACCAGAAGAGTCAGGGCTATTTTAATAAACCTAGTGAGTTTCTGAAAGGTCTGAATACTGTAAGCCACAGGTAAAGTTGAGGATTATTAAATGGAACTTTGTCTAAACTATGTTTGCAGGATTATAATTATTGAGTGAGCAATCCTCAGAATTTCACAATAAGCTAATGACTTTTCCATATAGTTGCTCAAGAATCTTTAGTGTTAAATGTGGTAATGATTATTTGCGTCCCAGGCAATATGGTGTTCATCATTTACATTATCAAGGTAGTTTCGCGATTTTCTAGGGTCTCCTTTAGCATTTTTCTCCACTTTCGCCTGCCAAAAACTGGATGAGATTATGATGCATTGTAAATTAAGTTTACGAAATTGTTTTTTTAGTCAGCGACAGCTCTCCTTCCAGCTGATATACCAAAGGCAGGGTCTTCCCATAAATGGTCAGGGTATCTTCCTCAAAATTAAATAAGACTCCATATTTACTCAGGAACTCTGTCCCAGTCAGGATATCATAATTCTGGTTCACCAACACAATGACAGGAGTTAATGCCATCAGTGAACTAAACCAGAGTGGCAGCGTGCTGTACGTTTTACAGGATATTCTCATCTATGGTCCATCCATTCAGTATTCCTTCCGGTGTTCTAGGTCCAGAGAAATCTTCATTTGTTTCACCAATTTGATTAAAACGATGTTTATGGGCGCTTCACTCTCAATGATTGCCTCACTCTCACTCAGTTAATAATATCCGCATAATTACACTCAGAATACTTCAATAGGGTAATTACTGCTTGAATTATGGCATTATTTACTCAATTGAGAGAATTAATTAGTTTTTCTGAGAGGTCATGAAAAGATTCCATGATTGCACTGATTGGAATGGATATGTTTGTCTTATCTAATCTCATCTTGAGTAACCCCTCCTGGTTCTTGGCAGATTTAAATTTATCTGCTAACTGACGAGGATATGGTTGAGCCACTTCTTTCATGACTTTAGGATCAATAATGTTCATTTTGGCTCAAGTGATAGCATTCAAATCCATATTAACAACTTGATATAGTGGATTGGTTGCTTTATTGTTTATGAAGAGATCTGAATTGTCTATGTCAATATTTATAATATTGTGAGTATCAGGTTTAACTGCGTTGCTAGATTGTTCCATCTCTAGACCGTGGGACCTTTTCCCATCTACTAACAGCTTTCCTTCTTTTTCACCTGGATTAAGGTGACCTGCTCCTTGGTGGTCTTGCTCCAATATCAGGCGGCTACATGTCCATATTTGCCTCACTGGTGGCAGTGGATTAGTGTCTTGTCTGCTTGCTTTTGTACTTTAGGCTTATTCCCTGACATGATTCGATTTGATTGTTCCTTATTTGTCTCAGAGAATTTTACAGTGCTTTGTTCTTGATTCTGGATGACTTTGAAAGATCTGTTTGTGGCTTCAAAAATTGGCTACCAGCATCTTCAAATGATCCATTATTTGAGATGTGGTCATTTGAATTACTAACGCTGAAGCCATAGTTCTGTTCAAATCACTATAGGAAAAATGCTTCTTGCATCACAATTAGGGCATTAAAGTCTGCTAGCACTTTTGCACCAGTCAGGATATGTGATTAATGGTAGAATTGGTCCAAGAAAGCTACTAGAGTCTTGTCTTTATGGAACTGAATCCCCATAAATTTTTGTTTGTGGTTAAACATATGAGTGGGGCTTCCAAATTCTAGCATGATGGCTTCTTTGGACTCCTGATAAAGCTATTGTCCCCATTTAAATGGGGTAGCACTAATTCTGACAATCTGTGTTTAGGCAGTTTATGACGGTCACTGCCTTTTGTCATTCAATTAAACTGAACATCACCATCTTGAATAATTGGAAAAACTCAGGAGCATTATCTTGATGAAACGTGGGTAATTTCTATGTGATTCAAAATTTATCAATGAAGCCAACTAACAGGTGTATCCTATCTGAAGACTCTATTGGCCATGGGATTAACTTCAGGTGTCATCTCTGCAAATTGCTCCAAATGATTCAAGCATAAATATGGGTGGGTTATTATTCTTGACTGGAGTTTTAAGCGTTTCGTTTTTGGCTTCTTCCGCCTCCATTTGTGCACAGTTGCATTTATGGTCCTCCAGTTCTTCTATACGCTTCACCTGTAGTACTATCTCTTCAGTAAGCCAGAGAATGCATTTATAGTCTGCCTCTCACTTGGTCTTCTGAAACAGTACTTCTTTGATCAGTTCGCCCTTCTTGCACTTCAAGGAGTTGACTTTTCCACAGAGGTCTTTGTTGATTTCTCCCATTTGGTTGGCCTCTTCCTCGCTTTTGTCACCCAATCTTCTAATGCAGTAAAGTCGAACTGTGGTGCTAAGTTAAGTGCATTCTTGTTGACAGTTTCAAGTTCCATCCAAAGCTTGCGTAGTTCCTTCTTGTAAGAAATATAGATTTGATCTTCTTATTAAATTTGACTAAACTCAACTACCCCCTGTAGTGAGCACCAATTGTTAAATCTAGTAGCAAGTGGCTCAACTTCCTCTTCTGGAAGGAGCATCATTTGTTAACTGGGAATCTATTCCGCATTTTAAACGATATATGTTCAGCTCCCTTGTTCAACTGCACAGGTTCCTTGTATGTGCATTGTTTGACTTATTGATAATATGATGTAACGAGCAATAGTAGTATGAAGACTACTATTCTAGTTGAGCTTATAGACAAAATAATGATTAGGTCCAACACCAACTTGGTTCTTGTCCTAGTATTGATTTTTTATGAAATGGTAGGGACTTCTTACCTATTGTGTCTGGTAGAACTTTACCTAGGATAAGGTTCAGAAGTTTTTTTGTCACACAGAGTCTGCGGAGATCAAAAAATAATATAGACAAAGGATCTTCTTATCCTTCTCTATCTAGTCACAAAAGCAAGCAGTATAAATTATAAAACTTTTTGTTAATAATTGTATATTTTATCAGGTTAATCAGCTTTAATATAAAAAGTAAAAAGAATTTTATAGGGGATTTGGTGCACAACTCTTTAGTTAGAACCCCAATTGGGAACAACGGCTATTGCTAATAAATTAATCCTCCAGGGTCGCACAAAACGATGATTTTTCTCATTGGATTAATTATGTTGTCTCCCCTACTTGAATTGCAACCTCTTCTAAGTTGAAACAAAGAGCTTGTCCCAACGTCTTTGCTCAAATCCCATCAAATTAACCCTTATTTGGTAGCAACCTGCTTAGTTAATGGTTCATTTACCTATAAACAGCAGATTTCAATCCAGAAATGGTTAAAAATTGATCTATAACAGGCTGCATTACTCATCAGCAAATTTATAAACCCTTAAAAATAAGCAATTAGCCTCAATCAACTCCTAAAAGTCATTAAGTTAATGATAATAAAATTGACGTCCCAATCACTTGTTTATTATTGAGGTTTCTTCATGACAATTCACACTCATCAATCCAGCAGATCGTAATCCAGCAGATCAATAATTATTCTCTGGTATTTCTCCAAAAAAGTATCATATATACAAATAATAACTTCAAAATCCACTAGCGGAATGCTTTCCCTAGTGACTAGCAGATTAATTATGATTGATGAAGCTAGGTAATGTGGGCAAAAATAACAATACCTTGCAACGTCATATGCCACAATTGACCTTTTCTTCTTTAATGTAATTATGTTACCTTCTTCTTTGTCACTTATGAGGGAATTCACTTTCCTTCTCAAATTCCATCACGGTGAAAATCCTCCATATTGATCATTTCTTGGTGGATCAACTTACCTTCCTTTTTTGTGTCTCCTTCTGCCATCATTCCTGCTCTCTGCGTTTGTTTATTATCTCTATTTGTTAATTCAACTCACACAGAAGCGTTATTCTGACATAATCATAATTTCCATTTGTCCACTCAGCGCCTTCCATTAAAGTTTTTGTTTATCTTTGGCTACCATTACCTGTTTAAAATGGAATTTTCAATTGTTTTTTTTGCTTTTTTTCTCCTTATAGAACTTCATGTCTTATTGTAGGGTAAGATCATTTCATTCTGCGCCTCCTTTGATTACAGCACAGCTCAATGAGGTGAAAACTTTTTATGTGATGTTTATCTTCTTTAAAGTGTGAAAACCTGGCTCCTTTTCTGTAAGATGCAAACCTCATCTTGGTATAGCAGATCCTCATTTTTATTTTTATGGTATAATGCCAAGAGCCAGTGAAGGCTTCTGATTAAATAAGAAATTTAAAGTTTAGGGGTTGGAGCTGATGTGGTGTTGATGGTTTGCTCAAGATTGTACAGTTTGAGCCTAAACGACATTATAAAAATCTTCTTGATTGCTTTTTAAAAGGCTCTCCAGGTCAATTTAAATGACAAGGAGTGTCATGAGTATGAGCCGGGAAAAATTTCTGACTTTTGCTAATGGATTATACATGTTTCCCATTTAAACTTAAGTAAGCACTAACTTAAATTTCTAAAAATAACAGCTAAGACATTATGATAGTTTAGAGCTCCTCATTAAGGACGTATAATTTGTGTCCCAGGGTTTATTTTATTCCCAGAAAAACTTTTCTCTAGAGTTTCTCTTTACTTTTTTCATTGGTTTTTTGCATTTTGTTATGTTCAGGCTTCTGGTGACTGAGGCAACTTACGCCCAATAGAAACTTTTCCCTGAACTTTAACTTGTCTGGCAAGGTGGATTCCCATGTATGGCTATCCAGTTTTCATATTCCAGGACTTTATTTAATGGTTTGGTGCCCCATCAATGGTTTTTTGCCAATCTGACGCCGCTCTGAGATTCTTGAATGACTCACTTGTCGCGTCATGAGTCCCAGTTAGCTTCTTCTTTACTCAGTATCAGTCTAACATCTTTCTTCTTCTCCCAAGGACATTCACTTACCTTTTAAATTTCTAACATGGTACCATCCTCCTTTCTGATTACCTCATGAGGGCGGCTAACTGTCTTCATTGTTTAAGCTTACTGTACCAAACTCTCTGTTTCCCAAATCTATATTTCATGTCCCACTATTTTACTTGGCTTACAGACTGCATACTCCCTGTGTATTTCATTTTATTCATCTCTTTTATGGTTTAGTTTATAAAACATGATTTTTCTTTAAACTAGCCAGAGCCATTATTATTTTATTAAGTAATAGAAAAGATTATATATTTGGTCTTATATGGCCTATCCCACTATCATTTTTGTTAAAAGCATGATACATGAAGACATAAATAACATAACATCTAATATCACACTACCTGGCTAACTAAACTACTAAGGTGGTCAATTTTTCAGTGCTATCTATTAGCGCAAACTGATACAGCGCATGGTTTGAGCATCAAATAGGCTATTGATACATAGTTGAGAAAACAAGGTGAAACTCAGATTACCTTAACATAGCTTTTAAAGAATGAATACACTAGAAAAGAAAGGCTTCTGAATTATTTTTAGGTAAGGCCTTAAGATAATGACATAATTTTAAAAAAAATGTGTAGTGGAAATATGGAAAATATTAGTTGGGCTTTAGAAGTGACAAGGGCTTAACATGTAGAATCAACTTACAAATAAGCCCCTCCACAGCACCATCTAAGATTAGTTAAGCTTGATAAGTAGCTCAGGAAGACACAGCACAACTTCAAGCAATACATCTGATGTTTTCCATAGAAGCTAATTTTGTCTTGAGTCTTTATATTTACTTTATGTCAAGGTGTGGCGATCAGAAGCTACCATTTTAGAGGCTGAAATAAATACAGAAACAATGCCCATTATGCTAAATGCATACTTTATTTTGCTATCTACGTTATCTTTATTAGATGTAATCATTTATTAACATATATAATAAGATCCCCTTCTCTTTTTTATGTACTAGTGGTGCCCAATCCAAAAGGGGGTCATCCATGCATCTTTATCTGCATTGTGCCAACCAAGAGGATTATTGTATAGGTTTAAAAAAATCTAACATGATTAGGCATTGGCCTAAGCATCCATATTAGAGGGGGAAGATGGGTAAAAGGAATTCTCATCCAGCGCCAGCTTCAGGTGGTTGGCAAAGCAGATAAAAGGGGGTTGGAGCATCAGCAAATGTTGCAGAAGGAGAAAGAGGTTAGGGTTCTCCTCATTAATGAGGCCAGCGGCGTTCATTGCCTTGACATATTGGGAAATCTAGCATTCAGCAAAGGTGATGAGTTCATAAACATGATGAATGATTTAATTTGATGATTGGCTTGAGGGTAGTTGGGGTCATAAAGTGCAGATCTCACTGCATTGAGGAATGTGCATCCAGCTGCAAACGCAAGCTCTTCAATATCAATATTTGCATCATCAGGGAAATCGCTGGGGAAATTATGTATTGGGAAACCCTTGAAAAGTGGTTCAACCACCACATGGAGCGTTTGACGGAGGATGGAGTTGGTGTGGGCAGTGGCTGCACTGACAGCCTTTTGATTATACTTTTGTAAAAATGAATTGGCACTTTGGCAAAAGCGATGGTGAGGAGTTGAATTTGGGGTTGGGGGGAAAGCTTCCAACCAGGCAATATTAAGTTTAATTCTGTAAGAAGTTTTTAAACATTATTGATCAATTCAAGGGCATCAGATGGATTTTATATATGGATAGCTCTGGGCCAGCGACAGGAGTTGGTGGGGTGGCAGAAGCTTATTGGCCATGCACAGTGGACTAAAGAAAATCCGCTGGTGCTTGAGCAGCTTTTCTCAGGAATAGTTCTTGCAGTCAAACCTTAGTTGAGCGGAGCAGTGGGAGAAGCGCCTGCTTTAGTTGAGGATGGGGAGGGAGAATTGGACCCTCATTCAAAAAAGTTAGTAGAAACATTGGCTGGGATTATGCTAGAAGGAGGAGAGGCAGAAGCAACTTCTGCTGAAAAGCTGGCCACTTGCCTTTCAAAGGGTCAAGCTTATAGTTAAAGGAACAGATAGTGCAGCCATTTTCAATGTGCGCTCAGAAAAGATGATCAGGGGCTGATATGATCACAGTGTGGGGAAGTGTCACGAGTTGTTGTCCTGACAGAATGAGCAGATTGTAGCAAACATGCAAGGCCCAGTGAGAGAGTTGGCATCATTTGGAACCACAAATTGCAACAGGGGGTCAGCGCTGTAGGAAGCCAAGCCCTCTGTGAGCCCATGGCAAAGGCTTTTGGGGAGAGATGGGAGCACAAGCTCTCAAACTGGATCACTAGTGTGTCCTCATCCAACAAGTGAGTTCATATGGTCGGGATAGGGGTATTTTGATATACTTAAAGCATCTGTGCTTCTGCCATGGCGTGGCTTTGCAAGAGAAGCCAAGATCAAAGTACCCATTGAGGGGGCG
Source organism: Massospora cicadina (assembly GCA_022478985.1). Lineage (NCBI taxonomy): Eukaryota > Fungi > Entomophthoromycota > Entomophthoromycetes > Entomophthorales > Entomophthoraceae > Massospora > Massospora cicadina. The sequence continues at coordinate 189,533 of JAKSZP010015783.1, forward strand.
GAAATCTATGAATCTGTCAGGTTTGTAGACAGCTGTGGCCATCTCAATGATGGCTGCACTTGCGCAGGGAGAGGTTCCCATACTCAACCCAAAAGCTGAGATGCAGGTTGCTTAATAAAGAACCATGGGCCTTCTGAGAACCGCCTAATAGAGTGCAAGGTGGTGGGCTAGGTAATGAGTGTAACGAATGGAAACACCTCAGTTCCATCCGCCATATAGTTTTACATATTGTTTTAGTGCACTGACAAGCAACCAAAATGGCCTAAACAAGTAGGGAGAGGTTTGGGGCACCAATAAGCAGCTAAACAAACACCTCTCATTGGTGGGCTACGTAAGTCCTCCATGTGGTTGTCCAACCCAACCACGTGAAAGCCCTTCAAAAGTGAAACACCCAAAAAAGACCATAGGTATGTGAACCCTGAAACATCCTTTTATTTTTATTCTGGATCATAAAAACCAAGGCGCCCGCTGACCAGAGCTTGTCTGGGGAGCAACTGACAATGCTCCCCAGGAAGGGAATGCTAGGGTCCTCATAGAATTTCTAAAGTGAGCTTTGGAAATTGGCACATGTGCCTTATAAGGGCAGCACATTGGGGACCTCACCTGAGCTATCAATTAGGCTTGTACAAGCCTAATTCACAGCTCAGTGTGAGGCATAACCCAATGTCTAAAATGACCAAAATAAAAATGTTTTAAAGCGATCTGACTCAGATCAGAAAATTTGAATTGAGTCAGAATGTAACGAATGAGATGATCTCATCCATTACATCACCCCCCGCTTAGAGTAAAACCCCTCCCCAAAGAGGAGTCCCTCAGTAGAAGGCTGCCACAATGAGGGCTTTCTGGGGTGAGTTACCTCAAGCCCCAGGAAATTAGTTTGGATAAACTCTGAGCCCCCTGAAGAAACACAAATGGTGGGATCAAATCACCACTGGGCTGCTGGAATCAGCCCACCTGGCATGAGGAGGCATGCCCAGCACATGGTTGTGTTGCACCCCCCTCCCAGGCCCCCATTGATGATGGTCTTCCCATCCCAACCAGTAAGGCACTTTTGCTAAGGAAGCTCAAGAGGGGCACATGGTCCAGCATAGCTGGACGTCCAACCCCTTTCTGGGCGGGCCATCCAAGGGGTGAGGGAGCCCTGCTGGGACAGGACCCCCTCGATGCCACCAATCCCTGGTGAGTGGGAGGCCCCACCAGGAAATCAAACCAACAGTTGCTTCAAGTCCTGGGTTGTCCATCAGTTACCAATTCCCATAGGTGCTGGTTCCTTGACAACTGGGACCAAGTGGTCACTGAGGTTATATCAAACTGGGGATTGGCAGCATAGCAAAAAAGTTGCCTTCATAAATAATGTAATGAACAGAAACACCCCAGTTCCATCTGCCATATAGTTTTACATATTGTTTTAGTGCACTGACAAGTAACCAAAATGGCCTAACCAAGTAGGGAGAGGTTTGGGGCAGCAACAAGAAGCTAAACAAACACCTATCATTGGTGGGCTATATAATTCCTCTGTGTGGTTGGTCCAACCCAACCACATGAAAGCTCTTCAAAATAGAAACACCTGAAAAAGACCACAGGTATGTGAGGTATGTGAACCCCAATACATCCTTTTATTTCTATTCTGGATTATAAAAACCAAGGCGCCCACCAACCAGAGATTTTCTGGGGAGCAACTGACAATGCTCCCCAGGAAGGGAATGCTAGGGTCCCCATAGAATTTCTGAAGTGAGCTTCAGAAATTGGCACATGTGCCTTATATGGGCAGCACATTGGGGACCTCACCTAAGCTATCAATTAGGCTTGAACAAACCTAATTCACAGCTCAGGTGAGGCACAACCCAATGTTTGAAACGACCAAACTAAAAATATTTTAAAGTAATCTGACTCAGATTTGGAAAATCTGAATCCAAGTTGAAATGTAACGAGTGAGACAATCTTGTCCATTACACTGAGGTGGGATGTAGTAACTGGAAGTGTTTGCAAGGCTATCTGGGCCAGCCTGGGGCATTTGGATGGTGGCTGATAGATGCCAGGAGGTGGCGCACCACTGACCCAATGTGGGGGCAGCAGGCTTCTATCTAGTCGACATAAGCTAGTAGCAGTGTGGGCAAAAAAATTCAAAAGTAGTCTTTTTTAAAAATTATAATTTCAATTAAATAGATAATCAAATCAATAGAGAAGGTAAATAAAATCTCATTCTTAAGGGTGGTTAGCTGAGAGGGTAAAACTTCTTCCACCTCTAGTACAGGTTTTGAGTTCAAAACCTGTACTGGCTAGAAAACATTCTTGGTGTGGTATATTTGTCCTAAGGTTGACCCACCTCAAATAATTCTTTTTTAAAATCTCATTCTTTTGTCTATTGTAGTAAAAGTTTTATGTCATCTGAAGTTTGAATTAAGCTCTTGTTATAAATTAATCTATGCAAAAGCTTGTTATATCTTGATTTAATTTAATTAGCGCAAAAGCTTTTTGTTGAGCTTTAGGAACATGTACCACTATACTCACTGCATTTATTTAAATCACCAGTCAATCTTAGAAAATTATATTTTTTATGAAATTTTACATCTTAAAATATGAATTGAATTTAGACGGTAACTTTTTGGACTCTAGAACCCAAAAATTATACCAGTTACTGTAAGCTCTTAAGGATAATCATAATTTGTAATTGATATCTTTATTCATCTATACGCTATTATATATCCACGCTGCGTTCTTCAAGGCCTTAACAGCTCAACAAAAGCTTCTGAAAGCTCATAACTGCTTGAACAACATGAATGTGCTTCCTATCAGGTATTTTTCCTATTGCATTGCAGTGCTTTTTTCTTATAAACAAGTATTTGAGGTGGGCCAACCTTGGAACAAACATACCATACCAAGAATTTTTCTAGCCAGTACAGGTTTCAAACTCAAAACCTACACTAGGGTGGAAGCAGTTTTAACTGTCAGGCTAACCACACTTTGCTTCTTTATCATAGGACAGTAGTTTAATTATATAAGAATTACTATCACCCTGATATAAAAGTTTTTGCAATTTTAAGTTCAAACATATGTGAAACTACTAATACATTTCTAAATACATGTTAGATAACTAAAAAGAATTGATGAGACATTTTTGATTGTCTTGGAAGTATATAGTTTTCTCATTTTAGATATAACTACTTTCCTCATATATGTGAGTCATTAAGTCAAATTTTACAGGATCTTCAGGAGATTAAAAAAGCGCTCATTTTTATATATATACTTTACCAATGGATTAATTTGACCAGCGCATTTATAAAAAAAATCTCCTAAGGCCACTATCAAATAGTTTATTTCCAGAAATTGTTTTAAAGCACCTTATCAATAGGCTCTAATTATATTAAAATAAAAGATAGTAGATTAATTCAAAATCATTAGATAATAAATTGATATGTAATTCTTTCTAATTTAAAGATCTTTTTTATAATTTTGAAAAGGCTACAAATAAAACAATTGATTGAATATAGCTTAAAATTAGATGTAAGGTCAGTAGATAATCTAACTAATGTAAGAATTATAATTTGATGCATACTTTCACTATATTATTAAAATGAAAGTTTACAAAAAGCAACATACCCAATCAATATATGTTTTGTAAATCAAACTTTGGCACTTAGGCTTGGCCTATTAATCTCTAATTCTATACTTAGATTTCAAACTATTATATAATGCGTTTTTATAGTGGAACAAATCTTATATCACCTGATGATGTCACATATGACATAAATCTAATGATACATAATTTGGTGTAACTAACTAATCTTGTCTAACAGCTTATTAAAGCGTATTTAGAAATAGCTCTAATAGGGACCATCTAGTACTAAAAAAAGAAATAGCTCTAATAGTTTTTAATTATAAAAGAAGCTGAACAAATATTTAAAGGCTAAGTACTTTTAGAAATCTTTAGTATCCATGATACAATATCATACAAACTTAATTTGATAAATTAAAAGATACATTAGTCAAAAGAACAATCATATTGCGCAATTATATAATGATGACTGCACCAGATCCTAATCTTAATGACAAATTAATTTTGCAACCATATAAGCCTTATTGAAACTGCAGGCTATACCTTGGTTAGACTATAAAATTCACTTTATATGAGCCAAAATATGATCAGCCAGATATGGTTAATGACACACTAAAACTTAGATATGAGAATGTAAACATTGGCAAGACAACAGCCAGTTTAAACCTGGTGAGGCAATATGTCTTATTTCTCTTTATCTAATTTCTTCAGAGTTCTCAACCAATAGAAAGCAGAAACAGCAATAAACTTATCCATTAAAATCTGACGTCTTGGTTGATATTAATGAGTCGCCCACAAAAATAAAAATAAATTTAAATTAGATATATAACAATCTAAATTTTACACCCCTATCTTAATGAGAAAACAAGCAAGTATAAAATTTTGAGCTTACAACAAATCATATAAGATAGAATCAACTCTGCTTAGGGCTTAAGGTAAAATTCTTAGGGTATATAATTTATTGATTAAATAACTATTCTATTGAAATATATACTAAAATAATCCAATTACATAAAAACATCAAGACTTCTAGTATATAATACTAACTCAATTGTCTTAATCAATAATTTTGCATGTTCTGCCTATCAACTCATAAGTCAATACCAAAGTTAAACAAAAATAAGGCAAGTCAGTGGTAATCTTGGATCAAAAAGCAAGTTAATTTAAACCGGCAGTTAAAAATGTTCTTTCAGAGAAGAAAAAATGTTGCTTTTTTTATAAAAGCATATTTAAGTTTAAACATACTGTGAATTTCATCTAAAACAATCATCAGGTGTTTATGATAAAAATTTATAGCTAACTTAAATTTTTGTCTTTTATAAGTGTTAAAAACTGGTTATCCTTACTGTTTAGTATGTTTAACTAACTTTATTGATATCAAATTTAGTAAGATTATGACCAGTTAGTAATGATATTCCTTTATTTGATGCTAATCACGCTGGCCTATTACATCACTTGTGATTTTTATCATCCATAACCTTCCATAACTATCCTTTTCATATTTAAGTTTATGACCAAGTTAACTTTCTAGGGAATACTCATCTAGACTAAATAAAAAGGATAACCTTGTGGTTCTAGATCTGTTGTCAACTTTACTAAGAAGTTAATATGAGTTCTGGTTAGTGCTAAAGAGTGTTTACATAATTTGTAACTGCATAAACATGGTATTTCTGTATGAATCAGGAACTCTATCTAAAATTTAAAAGACTATGTGAAAATTTTAATCTTATTATAAGATCCCTTAATTGACTTTTTTAATAGTATTGCCATTATAGAATTTATCACGTCATTGGTAGGATTCTATTTTCTTGTAATCTCATTAGTACTGTCTTTTGTATTACATTATAAAAAATTTTATGCTACTAAGGCTTTGCTTTAGAACTCTTACTCTACAGATAAAGATTGTATTAAATGTCATTAAAGAAGATTATTATTAACTCAATAAGTTATAGTAATATCTCTAATGTCAACAAAAACTTACTGGAGACCTTAGAACATACCATCTTGGTTTATTGACTTAGAAACATCTGATCTTAACAAACATAGGCCCTCTAGACAGCAATAATTTTATGGGGTAAGTTTGAGGATTTTTGGAGTATTTTATAAAGTCACAGTTGAAATTAGCTTTGTATTATTTTTGGCAGCGTTTAGGTCATAAATTTACAATCATTAGCATTGCCAGTCCATCCTTGGTACAGTAAAGATTGTATGGTAACTTCACGTGGATGAGTGAATAACAATGATTTATGAATAATGGCAAATAGAAGGAAGAAGCTACAATTTCAGAGTGTTGCAATTGGTTTGACCAACCATCTGAGTTATGTTACTTTTTATTATATTATTTAATAAACTACAAAATATGTAGATATTAGATTTAATCAGCTCATAGCAGTTAGTTCACCCTGAAGGCCATGCTTTTATATGTAATGGACTAACATATCAATTTATTTACAATCAAATAACTAACTCCCCACTGGTGCTACATTTGTTCCCTTATTTATGGGCCATCAAAGCCATGGCCTCAATTACCATATACTTCCGAAATAATTTTGGCATATTATCCTATGTTGCCCTGTGCCAGCGTAAAATCATCACTAATAGGTACCTTACATTTATCATGGCCATCCGCAAGTGTTAAAAATTATATTTTCAAATGGTTCAGAACTCTGCTAGAGCCCAGATCAACAATATTAAGACTGATGACAGTTTACTATGTTGCCATCATCAGCAACCTTTCACTACTAGTGTGAAGCAGCAACTCCTCAACCAGCATACCAACAACTTCACTGGGAGGAGTATTGACATCCATAGATCGGCCCTTACACTCTTCCTCAGAATAGACTAAACCAACCCACAGGATCTCTTCATTAGATCAGCCTCTTCACCCTTTACCAGGGTGGACTAGATTACCCTTGCAATCCACGCCTGAGGATACTCAGTCCTGCTGTCCCTCATTATTAGGTGACCAAAAGAGTAGCTCATGCATGGGTTCCAGGTAGCTCCAGGTGGGGGTGATAGTTCTATCTTCTCTCAAGATGCTTACCTAGAATTATAAAAACGGGGACCTTTTCACCTAATCTAAACTTACAGGAGTGGATCAACTTAGAAGAGAAAAGTGTAGGTAAATGGAGATTTTCAATATGAGAGATAGTTTCTTAGCTTATCAGATGCCATCATTTGATACCCTATTTAAATTTCACAATGTCTGATGCAATATTAGATTCAAGGATGGAACAAAACACATAATAGGGCTACAACCTTAAACTTCAATGGAACCACCCACCAAACCTATAATCCATCATTGCAAAAATCTTTACTATCATCTGCCATTAACCATATATTAATAATCCTTGGTATATTGGCGACAATCATAAATATGAAATCCTCAGCATCGTCCACCACTAAGCCTTTATAAATGAATTTATATAATGTTATCCGCAGCTTTAGTCACTGGCAAATCCTAATAAGTTCAAAATACTAAACTGTTAATTTATCCTTGGCATAGTCACCAATAAATAAAACTTAGATGCCAAGAATTTATCCTGATACTCTAGAGATGGTTGATGCATTAAAATAAGCTTAACCCAATCAAATTTGGAGCGCAACTCAGAATATTGGCAATTTGGCTTGATTCTTTGAGAGCTGCCTGTCGGACAATCTCCTTCTCAACTTAAAAAAAGAATGTTGGAGATACAAGTGCCCCCAAATCTGCTACCATGATTAGCCCACCTCCTGCCCAATCTTCAAATGATATAGTGGTTATCAACATTATGAGTACCCATGGCGAAAAGACCTTAGTGGATTCTCGGTGGAATCCTAACTATCAGAAAATTATAGTACATAACAAAAAACAGCTTAAAAAGGTAATATTTAATTTTAGGATTACTCTGATTCTCAGCCAAATTTGGGGTGTTCGTTACCACACAGGTTTGATCACCTCCAAGGTGAGAAGATTTTACTCAACAATGATAGGGTGCAAATTAACCAATCATTACCACATGAGTCTGACCACCGCCGAGGTGAGAAGATTTTACTCACTGGTGATTGGATACAATTCATCAAATCATTACCACATGGGTCAGTTTTGCCTCATGATATTTATCTTTGATCTGATAGGCCAAAAGCCTATATTTCCTAATTTGGATGACTCAGCTATATATACTTTTGCCTCAAATACTCATGGTCTCAAAATTTGAACTAGTTTAAATAGAAAATACTAGTATTGAGAAAAGGACCTTTCTTGGTTTGGCCCTGCTTGAACATAAAAAATATAAAAAACTTTAAAAAGCATTATTTAATACTTTTATTTATAAAGTAAATTTCTCATTTTAATAGAGAATTTGTGGCATCCGTTGGTGGATCTCAAAAACTGGTGCTCACTACAGGGGATCACCCTGAATACTTTGATAAGTATTAAAGTAATGGAGAGTGTCACCCATTGGGTGCAAAATGGGAAGGGACTGAAGATGATGATCAAATGGATAGCCCTACCGCTTTGATATTTGGAGAAGAAGAACAATTTGAACGCATATTAATACCTGAGTCTTGTCGCATCACCTGGCCAGCTACTGAAGCCATGAGAGACCTTACTCATGGTATCCTTAACCCTGGTGACATTGCATCTCATGAACAAGTGTTGTTGGTAAAGGAACACCACTTGTTTCTCTATGAGACTAGTGTTCTCCCAGAGACCTATGGTCAGCTTACAAATTTGACCATCTATGTACACAAGTTTGCTCATCCTGCCTTGGTCCATATGATGCATCTCTTAGATGGCCATCATGAAGAGCTTCATTGACACTTAGATACCCATGCAGCTCTGAATTTAACCTATGATAAGTTGTATCAACTGACCTCTAAACATCTCAGAGAAGTTAGATCTGGTGTGGAAGCTAATCGTAACTTCATCATACAGTAGCATGATTGACTTACTACTATGGACACTGGGATTGTAAAGTACGTTGAGGAGGCCATGAAGATATTCTGGGATGAACTGAACGCTTCCTCCGCTAGCACCTGCTCGTTGTTGGAGGAGTTTGCTAAAGAACTTGAAAAGCACAATAAGCAAACGCACTATGACTTTTCAGCCCCTGACTCCATCCTTCAAGAGGAATATGAACAGCGTGTGGCTGTGGTGGAGCGACAGTTAGTTCAGGCCTTTTTGCGTGTTGATGAGATTGAACGTCGTCTGTTGCTTGAACCATCTAGTGCCACCACCACCCTCGCGGCCAAGGTTGTTCATCTAGAAAAGGAGCTAGCTCTCAAAGCTTCATTTGAAAATACCATATATTTGGCACGTCACCTGACTGAATGTGAAACCGAAGCAAAAGTGGTAAAAGCTTTTTTGGAAAGCCCTGTGCTGTTGAAGGAAGTATTTAGTCAACTAACGCAGGTTGAGTGGAAGTATGAACAGATTAAGGAGGGTGTACAAGGCCCCAGCTCCCACTCTCGTGACAATGAAGGGTGTATACAAATGAAAGAAGAGCTGAAGAACCATGTGAAAGCCATGGAAACTACTCGATTAAACCTAAGCTCAATGGTGTCACAACTCCGTTTTCAAGTCACTGCAATGGAGAGCCAAGTGGAAGATTTTGAAACTCATAAATCAGGGATCGAAGCTCAACTGAGACTATGTGAATCTGGGCCCCTAGAAGCCCTCTCTAAAATGGAAACTCGGCTTAAGGCCATGCATGATCAGTTCAATCGCCTTTCATGGACCTTTGATCAGTTAAGCTACTGCTCTGAAACCTTGGAAGTAGAAGCTCCAGCTATTCATACCCTTACCGGGAATGACTATAATGCATTCAAACCAACGTTTAAAGTCAAGTTTATCCCCAGCGAGGGTAGCATTGCTTCATTTTTATACGTTTATGAAGCAGCTACGGAAGGGGCGACTGATCATCAGAAGTCCAAACATATCCTTTACTGTTTGGGCTGCATGGCACAGGAGGTGATGGTCCCACATATGGATGCTCTTAGCACCTGGTCCGAAGTTAAAGAGGCCCTCATAAACACATTTGGTTCAAAACAGGCTTTAAGTATGAAAAAGCAATCTTTTATGCGTATGAGTATCCAAAAAGGAGATTCAGTGATCGCCTTTGCAGAATGATTTATATGGAAGCACAGACGTTGTTAACTTCAAAGATGTTGACTTTGGATGATGCTGTAGCCGCTGTTTTGACTGGAGTGGCTACTTACCCATCGCTAGTGATGCACATCACCTCAGTTAAACGCTATTTCCATACTATTCAAGATATCAAGGAGGCGTTAATAGATGTCGCTGATTTCCATAAGCCCAAAGTTTCACATGGAGCAGTATCTCATCCACGCGTTTAACCATTGAGGATTCAAAGCCTAAGCCTCAGGCCTTAGCTATTGAAGACAAGAAGGAGCCCCTTCAGATAATGGGCCCTGAAGAGCAAAACCTCAAAGCAAAACGTCCTGAATGCCCTCGGTGCAAGTACTGCAACAAGTTTGGACACAATGAGGCTGTGTGCTGGAAAAAGAAAGCTGATGCCGAGGAACAGGAGTAGGGAAAAGAAATGTCAGCATAGGAAAGGCACTCCTATTGCTGACAAATATCATGTGCCTGACTCATCTAAACAACTTATGCCAGTACCTCGCGTTACTAATACCCCAGGGGATGATTCTGAGGGGGGTACGGATGAGGTCAGCTATTATGTTGTAGGAGTACCTGCTGAAGTGGAAGTCCCCGATCACTTGAATGCTGGAGGAGTAGATGAAGCCACCATACCTGAAGAGACGTATCTCTGCTAAGTTCTAGGGGAGCCAGTCATTATTGATACTACCAGTGACGCATATGAGGTGTTGTCTTACCTTATTCGCCCTATCCAGCATGGCCACACCATGCAGTCCATCCAGGAAAATTACCCCGAGACCGCGTGCAAATTAACCTCAAATTTCCATCTTAAAGAGGTCTTAGCGCTATCGCCCACTTTTGGGGGATACTTATGAAGGTTGAAGTGGTTATCCAAAAAGTTTGGGTGATGGCTATCTTAGATACAGGCTCCTCAGTGAACGTAATCTCCTCCAAGTTGATGAAAAAGATCAAAATTGCACCTGACTTGGAGTACAACCAAGACTTTGGAACCGCTGGTCCTAACAACACCCTTGCACTGGGTGCTTACTCATCCCTTCCCATTTGTATTGGAAAGATTATTCTATCAGCCCCTGCAGTGGCTTTGGATAATAACGCCTATGATATGGTTATAGGTACTCAGTTTATGATTGAATATGGCGGCATTATCAATATGAAGCAAGGGTTTTTGTTGTTGCTCAATTATGAAGTCCCCTTAGTTCTAGCCAATAATGAACCCAGCAAGAAGGAATACTCTTGCATGGTTGAGTACCCGCTTCCCACCTTACCTATACATTATACCAACCTCACAAAAACGGTTACTAAAGAAGGCCAAGCTGCCAATGAGCTCCAAGCTCCTCTACCTTCTTACCAAGTGTTGGATAGGGTTTTATATTACCACAATCACATAACTCCCCATAGTGGAAAACTTGGATCAATCTGGGATGGGCCATTTACCATCATGTATAAGAGAGGAAATGAGTATTCTATAAAGTCTTTGGCTACAGGAATTATCATAAAACGGGTACATGGTCACTTCCTACGACCCTACACCCCTCCCAACATTCTTGAGGGGGGCAATGTTGGACAATTTCCTTCTCAACTTAAGAAAAAGAATGTTGGAGGTACAAGTGCCCCTGAATCTGCTACCATGATTGGCTCATCACCTGTTCAATCTTCAAAATAATATTGTGGTTATCAACAATATGAGTACCCACGGTGAAAAGACCTTAGCAGATTCTCAGTGGAATCCTAACTATTGGAAAAATATGGTTTATAACAAAAAATGGCTCAAAAAGGTAATAACTAATAATAGGATTACTTTAACTTCTCAGCCAAATTTGGGGTGTTTGTTACCACAAGGGTTTGATCACCTCTGAGGTGAGAAGATATTACTTGACAATGATAGGGTGCAAATTAACCAATCATTACCACATGAGTCAGACCACCGCCAAGGTGAGAATATTTTACTCAACAATGATAGGGTGCAAAGTAACCAATCATTACCACATGAGTCTGACCACCGCCAAGGTGAGAAGATTTTACTCGCTGGTGATTGGATAAAATTCATCAAATCATTACCACACGGGTCAGTTTTGCCTCAAAATATTTATCTTTGATTTGATAGGCCAAAAGCCTATATTTCTCAATTTGGATGACTCAGCTTTATATACTTTTGCCTCAAATACCTTTTTTTAGTACTAGATGGTCCCAACCCGAGGGGTTTGCCTCAAATACCCATGGTCTTAAAATTCAAACTAGTTTAAATAGAAAATACTAGTATTGAGAAAAGTACCTTTCTTGTTTTGGCCCTGCTTAAACAATAAAACTTTAACAAAGCGTTATTTACTACTTTTATTTTATAAAGTAAATTTCTCATTATAATAAAGATCTGTGGCATCTGTCAGTGGATTTTACACTGCCAAACATCAAAAGAGTAATTATAAAGAGCTGAATCAGGACTAAAATTACAGAAAGTCAAAGTAGGTAGATTAGTTAGCAAGGTACCTGAAGTATTTAATCCATCAGATTCATTTTATTGCTGTAAGTCAAAAACCCTGATATAAGAAAAAACTAATCAGCAATAGGTTTGATTAATAACTCACAGCTGAATATTAGAATAACAATAATATAGGTTAACACTTTGCAACACCCCCAGCTTAACCATATTATGTTCTTTAAGTATAGCTTCTGCACTGGAAGATAAGAATCACAGAGTTTCATTTGCATTGAAACATAGCAGCCTTTGGTACAAACTTCTTCAAAAGGTGTTGTAAATAAAAAGTGTGGAGGAAGTTGCAGCAAAAATATTGATAGCGCACAACAAACTGATGGCGTCAAGAGGAAAAATAATTGGCAGAAATTATTGCCAAAGAATTGCAGAAAGATCACAATGATTGGCAGTGGTACCCATTACCAGAAAAATTGATGGCGGAGTATTTGAGAATTGTCATTATTCTTCGCTGAGAAAAATAATGGCAGGATGCGTGGCAGCTCCTCCTTTGGGGTTGGTCACAACTAGTGATTTGAAAAGAGAAAGATAAAAGCATAAAAAACCCCAAAAAAACTTATAATTTGCTTCTGACAAGTTAAGCAGCACACTAAAAAAGTTCCCATTGTGAATACCACTGCTTTAAATTAGGCTATTTTTATGTTTAGTCCTATGCATGTTTGCCAGGATCAACAGTGTGAAGACTGCAGACCCCTTGATATCTTTCCTTCACTGGCAACTTTTTACTACTAGTTCACAACAGCAACTCCCCATATCAGAATAGTTGACAACTTCACCCTCAGGTGATTAACTACATCATTATGCCTAGAGTTGGCACTATCAACCCATATGTTCATCTTGACCTGAATGCTTAACACCCATGTGGTCATCTCAGCTTGGGCAGCCCAATATCTGTTTTAATAAATCCCTGTCCATTGAGGTTAATCTGCCTTGCATTTAATCAGCTAGCTAGTCCAATAAGTCCATGCGGAGATACCTTGTAACTCAAGGTTTTTAGTTGTAGTTCCAAAAACTTTCTAGATGCTTCAACCAGCATCTATTTCTCAGGGACATTTCACCTACTATAAACTAACAGGAGCGGATCAACTTTAAAGATAAGAGTAAGTAAATGGAGATTTTTTTTAGATATGAGATGGGTTTTTATAGTTGATCTATATCCATCAATTGCCCACCGAAATAATTTTCACATGGACAGAACTTAATATATCTCCTTGTATACCTTACTTTAAGGTTTTATTGGGTTTAGGGGCAGGATAAAACGTAATACATTTGTAAGGCTAAAACTTCAAATTTCATCATTATCACCTGCTGAGATATAAAAAGTATCATTGCCAAACTCTTGGCATCATCCGCCTTTAACCATAAATTAAAAAATTATTGGTATTGTCAGCCTTCAATCATAAATGGAAAGTTTTTGGAATCATCTACCAGTAAATCTTAATGATAATTAGTGTTAATTTATCCTCAGCTTTAGTCACCATGAACCACATAAGAAAACTTAAAAGATATTTATTGATTTGTCATCTGCATTTTTACGCTGGCAATTTGAAATATTAAGGTATAGGAACTTTCCCTGATACTCTGGAAATAGCTGATACATCAAAATAGCTAATAATTGACAAATAAATGAGCTGAATTTAGACTGAAAACCAAAAGGCAAAGTTGGATAAATTAAGTGAATTAATTGGCAAGGGTACCTGAGGTAATAAAATCACAACTACTGGGATTTAACAAATTATTAGAAGTCAAAACAGGTTGAATACAAAATTCAATTAGCAACTATACCAAATTAGTTAATTGCAATAGCTGATATTGAAAAAACCATAATCTGGTTAACACTTTCATTATATCCCTTGGCTCAGCCAAATCATGTTCTTTAATTATAGCTCCTGCGCTGGAAGATAAGATTTGCAGAGTTTCATAGATAATAAAAAGAGTGGACCTTTAGTACAAAATTCTCCAAAAGTTGTTGTACATAAAAGCATGTCATATTTTGTTGCTACAGAAATTGATAGCTCAACATCTGATAGCGCCAAGTGGAAAGCAATCAGCAGTTTTTGTTGCTGAAGGATTGCAGATGATCACATAAAACTAGAAGTGGTACCTATTGCTAAAAAAATTGAAGGCAGAGTATATGGTAACTGCCAGCATTCAGCGCTGAGAAAAATGAAGGCATTAAAGTCAACTTTAATAAACTGACAATTTTCTTAGAGCTAGTCAAGAAGCACAGTAATAAAGTTCCCAGCTGAGAGTGCCAATAGTAAAGAATTTACATAATTCGAACTGTTCAGAACTATGCTAGGTGATAAGATTAACAATATGAAGACTGTTGACCCTTACTATGTTGCCATCATCATCAACGCTTCACTTCTAGTGCGCAGCAGCAACTCTATAAACAGCATACCAACATTTCACTAGGAGGAGTAAATGCATCTGTAGATTATCCCCTACACACTTCCTTAGGGTGGACTAGAATGACGCATGTGATCCCTTCAATATATTGGTCCCTTAATCCTTCACCAGGGTGGGCTAAACAAAACTTTGTGATCCCTACTTGATGGTACTCAGCCCTCTGTCCCTCATTGTTAGGTAACCAAAGAGGAGCTCTTTCAGAGGTTCCAGGTAGCTCCAGGTGGGCAGTGGTAGCGCCGACCACTCACTATATGCTTCACCCAGCATCTGTTTCTCAGGGATTTTTCTTTTAATCTAAACTTACATGTGTGAATCTACTTAAAGAGATAAGAAAAGGTAAAATGATATTTTTACATAGATATGATAGCTAGTTTATATAGCTGTCAGCAGCTATCAGTTGCTCACATATCCAATTTTCACAATGTCTGTAGTTATATTAGGATAATGGGTAGTGTAAAGCATAATATAAACTACAACCATAAATGTCATCAGCATCGCCAACTGAAATTCTAAAATCTATCCTTATATAATCATCAGCATTGCCCTCTGGTGACCATAGATCAAAAGTCCATGGTATTGTTTGCTAATAAACCTTAATAACTAAAATATAAAGATTTGTCTTTAGTTTTTGTTATTGATAAATCCTAATAAATTCAAACTAATAAACTGTCAATTTAATCTTGACATTAACCACTCACAAATTGAATACTAAATGTCATCATGGATTGCCCCTGATACTCTAGACAAAGCTGATGCTTTTTAATATTTTCGACACAATTGAATCAGGAGCATAACTCAGATATTTGCAATATGTCCTGATACTTTGAGAACCGCCAGACATTAAAAAAGCGCATTTTAGAGAGCTGAATCATTACAGGAATAACCAAAAGTTGAAGTAGTTTGAATTAGTTGGCAAGGTATTTGACGTAATTTAATCACCAGAATTTATTGTAATATCAAAATGTAAACCCCTTGTAGTAGATAAATCAATCAGCAATGGCGCCCAATTATTAAATTACATATGTTGATATCAAAAGAACCATAACCTAGTCAACACTTTTCTAACAGCCATTAATTTTATACATCTGAAATACCTCATCTTTTTATGGATATGCCTCAAGCCCTAGTTATTTGCCTTCCAGTTCAATTTGGATATTACAATTATAATCTACCATACTTGAATACTTCTTAGTAACTAAGAAAAATACCAATGAGGACTCTTGTAGAAGTAGATATCTGGGGAGGATTGTCATCTGTAGTGGGAAATTCTTGAAGAAGCTGTGAGAACCTATTTAGAGGATTACTTGAGCGAGCCCTGGAGCCACAATGCAGTATTAGATACTGAAGAAATATCTTAATCTATAGTAAAAGCTCTATTGCTGTAAAGACAGCTTCTTTTGTTAATTTTTGGCCTAGGGTACTGTTTTTAAACAGTATATCTTATATTGACATGTATTGACCTGTACGCTTAAAATGTGACGTCCCAGCACCATTTTGAACATTTAGTGCTCACTAAAGGGTCTCACATCTTGTTCCCCTGAGCAATTTATAATTATGTATGACTTCTGATTAAAAAAGTTAGGATAACCTCTGGGTGGAAGTAATGCAACAATCTGAGACTGTAGTGGCTGGACTCAAGGCTTAGCTAAATTGTTCCAATAATTTTGTTAATTACAAGTGGAATTGAAAGCTCATGTTGGCCTACATTCAGATATTATATTATTTCACACTCGTCATATATAGACTTAATAAAAGATATAGAAGTTTATCAATGCCGCTTTGGTAGACTTGATATTGATTTTTACTGGAAGCTTGACTACTTGTATATGGACCTTAAAGCTCAGGGACAAGATGTACTGTTACTAGTAAGTGAGAACAGTGCATTGAAAGCGGACTTTCTGAATGCTACCTAAACATTCAGATAATATGAATAACGTTGAAGGCAGAACGCCGTCATCTTTTTATAAGAATGAACTGACTCAAGTTGGCAATTTGTCAGATCTTTGCAAGTGCTGCTAGGGTCACTGGCCTTAGAAGTCCTTTTTATTATAAAGTATAGTGATATCAACAAGGAGCTGTTACATAAAC
Organism: Massospora cicadina; assembly: GCA_022478985.1. Taxonomy (NCBI): domain Eukaryota; kingdom Fungi; phylum Entomophthoromycota; class Entomophthoromycetes; order Entomophthorales; family Entomophthoraceae; genus Massospora; species Massospora cicadina. Next base: position 206,198 of record JAKSZP010015783.1, read on the forward strand.
CTGCCTTCATTATTCATCTTATTCTAACTGTTGGTGCCTCCATGCACTCTAACAATATAGAAGCTCAAAGCTGTGTCGCTCTCCCTCCTTGTATTAGTACACAGGATGTCAGATAGGGGCACCACAGGCCCCTTGGCCCGCAGCCATGTAAATCAAGTTTTTGGTTAGCCCTGTTTGTTTACTAAAGTTCAACAGGAAGGTAAAGTTGCACAATTTTATGGATCTAAGATTAGTAGAGTGGAGCATATGAGATCACTAAGTTGGTAGCGGTAATGAACTTGTTGGACTCTCAAAGTCTGGAGTTAGTTATTAAGAAATTAAAAAAGCCTAGAATGTACTACCTTATTGCCGCATATCTTCTTATCAAGGAGTTCCTCAAGAGCTGAAAGGGTGACCAATTGGAAGATAAAAACCTTAATTTCTCATTTTAAAAAGAGAAGCACCTAATTTATTTCTGAACGTTTTTTTGGAGGCACAGATGCTGTCTGGGCATCATTGTAAATGATTATGGCACACAGATTGCTCTTTGTCATTCATGCAAGCCCTACAAGGAAAGATTATTGGGTTCTAATTCCAGTAATGAACAAGGACATGGAATCACTTAAATGGTAAATTATTTTTGACATTTCACCATAATATTTGAGGCGCCTAACCAAAGTCTATGAGAGCCTCATGACCCACAACTTTGTTCCATATCCCCAAATCAAGAATTATCTCGGCATTCTTGCTCTTTTTTGACAGGTCTGAGATTACTCAGGTCAATTGTTACTTTTGTAAGAATCTTGGGACATTACAACAATAGTTGCCCTAGGTTAGGCTCTAAGCCTACGGCTCATTTTGTGATCCCCAATGATGAGGGGTACTTGGGAAAAGTCAGTGTGGATTAGAACAGTGATTTTCTACATTTTATTTTCTTAAAAAATCCCAGATACAAAAGGATCCCTGCCCCCATCTTTCGTCTTTCAGAAGGATAACAATGACGCCTCAACTCCAGCAGCTCAGCAAGTAATAGCGGATGATATGGTAACCATGATCAACTGCTCCCTAAAAAAATGCAAAGTTGAGTTGGCGCAGAAAATCACAGCAAAGCCTTATGTTCAACAGTTAGAGATACCTGAGCTTCCAGTCACCTTTGGTGATATCACCAAATTAGATGGGTCAAAGTAGTGATGCCTATTAAAAAATAAAGAAATATAGCCCTCAGCTAGGTGAGAAAATTCATGATTTGTTCAAAATCAAATGGACACCTTGGACGTCCACACAATTAAGTCTGCGGATTTTTTTATCTTCATGTAATTATATTAATATTTTAGTATATAAGCTCAAAGTTAGAGCGATTGTTGATAGTGAGGCACCAATAAACTTTGTGTTTATTGAATTGGTAAAGGAACTGGGCCTCACGCCAAACATAGAACTTCAAAAAATCTATGGTATGGCAGTCCCCCATACCACTACATCTGAAGAAGCATACAGTGTTTAGCCGCTGAAGTTTGGCTCCCTGAATTTTTCCAAATCAAAACTATGACTTTCTTATTGAAACTTCATTTTTATGAGGGCTCATGGAGTCAAAATAAGATCTAAGGAGAAAACGTTGGAAATACTTGGAAAAACTCTTCCTCTATTCACAATTGGAAGGATGAGGCACTTGCGCCTCAAAGACAATGGTTTGTTAATTTCTTGTATCAGGATGGCATAATGACAATGGGTTAACATCAGCTGAGTAACTGTACCTGGAATTTTACTTGATCAGGTTGTGTAATCTTAGGGTATTTACTAAACTCTTTTGTAGTATGACCATCCCAACAGGTCATCAAACTTGTTGTGGGGTTTTATATGAATTTGGAAATTACTAAGGGTTATACGGTAAAGTATTCATGTCATTTTGTCACCCTGATTTAGACTTGGTTGCAACGCGTTGAATTATCCTTCCTGACTATGACAAAATTCAGGTAAGCTAACCAACCTATATGTGTACCCTTATAGACAAAGTTAAATAAAATTGTTGCTTTAGTACATTTAATACCAGGTGAATAATTTCACAATGTTTAAGATTTTGTTCAATTTGTCAAATTAGGCCCTAGTGATGGTATCAAGCAAATTGTTTGCTCTATGTACCTCATAAAAGCCTCTCAGGGTTAATATAGGAGCAGTAGGACCAAGCTCTGGCCTTTTTGAAAAGTATGCCGTCATTCTTGCAATAAATTTACTGTGATTTTATCTGCAAATGACATGCTACATCATATCATTACTAAAACCATTTGCCAATTTGCCTCCATCCAATTAAATATTCTAAAGCAACAGATGATGTTGTTAACACCAAAATTCATCAGCTAGGCAAGATGGGGTGGTACGCCTTAAAAGAGTCCTTGAGCCTCTCCAGTGTTTATCTCAAGAGTCGGGATGGTTCAAACCGCATGGTTTTAGAATATCATAAGCTTAATAATATACAAAAAGGATTTTATCCTTTACTGTGTATCAACAATTCGTTAACTGCTTTGGTGTGCACAAAGCTTTTCAACCATTTATTAATTTTCTGGCTATTGAAAATTGAGCTTCTCAAAGAGGAGCAGGAAAAGTTCACCATGATTACTGCTGAAGTCCTGTACCAACCTACGCAAATGATGCAGGGGCTATGCAATGACCCAGTGACTTTTCAGTGGGCTATGAATAATATCCTTGGTGATTTAAAAATTTCTTGTGTTCTAATATATATGATATCAACGATTTCTCTAGAACGCCATAAGAACATCTACATTTGGAAAGGGTTTTCAACAATCTTGTCAAGGCTGATTTGAAGATCGCGCCATACAAGTGTAATTTTTTTCTGCAATCATCTGGAATAATTGAGGTTTTTTTATTGATAAGCATGTCTTGCAGCCTCGGCTGGCAAAAGTTAATGCTATTTAATGCATGGCGCAACCAAGTAGTAAGCGCAAGGCTCAAGTTTCTCTTGGAATAATCAGATATTACCACCGGTTTGTAGAAAAATTCAGCAATATAAGTGAATTTCTACTTTAATTCCTTATAAACGATACACCCTTTTAGGAAACAGGGAGCTGCCAGCTGGATTTTGATAAACTATGGCTTTACCTTACCCAAGCGCCACTGATAGTGTATCCTGTTTTTTAAAATTGTTAATTATATGGATGCTTCTTTCACCACCGTTGGGGTGGTGTTACCTCAGATTGATTCTTATAGGATTGTGCATCATTTGGCTTAATGTGGTAGTTTTGGAAGTTCATAAGCAAAACTATACAGTAATTGAGAAGTAGTGCCCAGTGGTTATCTATACATGTTAAAAATTCTGGGTTTACAAATGTGAGGTACATTTCGCCATATAAAATGATCACGCCTCTCTTCATTGGATACAAATCTGAAAGAGATGGAAGAGCGGCTGGCTATATGGACTTTGAATTTACAAACATACAATTTTGAACTTAATAATAGACCCAGCATAAAGCATCAAGTTGCTGATAGTTTATATCGACTGCCTACTGTGGCCTTAGCGATCAATATGGCCAAGAGTCATTTGGAAAAATGCTACTCCAAAACTATAACAACAATCATCAAGAGTTCAAAATTCCTTAAAAATATTATGGATGAACACTGTTGTCAATAATGGTAAGCTTTATAAACTTAACAATAATTAGTAATATTGGGAATCCAGTCAACAGAGTGGATTAATATTAATATTGGGGCCCACAAAGCGATGGGGAATAGTGGTTATAAGTAAACACTTGTGTTATTGAAACGGTAACACTATAGTGAATCTATGCGATTTAATATGAGTCCCTCTGCTGTTGCAAAGAATCTCAAGTGGACAATCCCTTCCAGAGAGCCAACTCCTACCAACTAGTTAAATCAAAATTTGCTTTGCACACTGTCTCTATCAATGTGGTGTCCCTCTGGCCAATACGCCTGTGAAAGTTAAATACATAATTGTTGCCATTGATCACCTTAAAAAATGGGTGGAGGCCAAAGTGGGCAGGAACTTAGATGCCACGACGACGGCTAAGTTCATAATGGAAGAACTTATTTATTACCATGGATGCCACGGTTTCTGTTGATGGATAATGAAACTAATTTTATATCCTATATGATTTTGATGCTTAACGACTTAATATGTATACACAAGATATTGTCTATGACCTATCATCCTGAGACCAGCAGCAACATGTATCAAGTAAATGGTATCCTTGTTAGAATTTTACATAAGATAATTATGGTGAAGGCGTCAAGTTGGAACCTATTTTCCCTTCCGCCGTTTTTGCTTATAATATCGAATTATTTAGCCATGGGGCATTCCTCATTTGCTTTACTTCATGGGAAGCAACTGGCACTTAACTAATTTTATATTCTTGTGTCAATCAAGACCATATGGCCCCTTTTAAACATTCAGAACCTCTGGTCAAGACTTTAAACTAACTATAAAGTGGTTCATATTCTAATGCGCTGGCTTAGAAAACTCAATCTTGTGAATGGGATAACACAGACTGACAGCTAAAACCCCACTTTTTGTAGGGGAACTCTTTTTATATTATGGAATCATATATTTGGAAGATCTAGCAAGCTAAAACATTTATGAAAGGGCATTTTGAGACTAATTAGAAGACATCCATATATGCCTACACTCTGAAAAACTCTGTTAAAAATCACTTTATTAATTGGGTAAACGCTAAGTATTTTAAGAAATATCAGCATAGTTCTAAGACAATGGCTCCAAGTTCTCAATAAGTTAGTTGACCCCATCAATTCTTTGCTCCCTTATGTTTGGTTAAGTGGAAAGAACTTTTAAAAGGTTTAAAACCATTTGGGTCATGCTACTTTATTGTCTTATTTAATGATTTATCTAATATGCAGATATCAGATTTAATTGGTTCATATTAATTAGATCGCCCTAAGGACCATATTTTTATATGTAGTGACCTAATGTATCAATTTAGTATTAATTTGAATCCCTAAAACCCCACTGACACTACTCTCATTCCCTTAATTTATGGGAATAAACGCCTTGGCCTTGATTACCATATCACCTGCTATTTATTTTGAATACTAATCTACGTTGCCCTACGCTATCATAAAATCATCAGTAATAGAGTTCCTGAAAGGAGAGTGTCTATAATTCTCCTATTCCCAGCGAGGTGGTGCACGGTGCACAGACCCAATGCTAGGGAACTAGTCATCAGTACTAAGGTGAGCATAGCCCCGCAGAGGATGCTGGAGAAAAAGTAACTTAAGGCGAGGGTGTTTAAAGAGGTATAAATTAACAGATATTGAACAAAAAACAAGGCTTAGGTGGACCCCAAAGAGGAGTCCATATCCCTGCAGCAATAAGGGCTAAAGTGCCAGGGTGCTTCAGTCTGGAGGGGACCAGGGTGGCCCAGTGGTGCCCCAGATAAGAGAGTTAAATTTGTGAAAATCAACTAGTAACGTTGTGCAAGACCTCCTTGAAGAGGTCCATGCACAGGTTTGCCCAAATTAACATAAATAAAACATAACTAATGAGGGGATTTTATTAAGAAGAAAGTTGATTAACAAGAAAGGTTGTTCATGAGAAAACATATTTAAAAAAATTGGGGGAATAATTGATTGATGGAAGTGGTACTAAACCCAGGTGCACCAATAAGCGCATGCTTCCATCAGGCAGGGTACTATAACTATAAAATTCCAAACTCAGGTTATCAATTGAAGGTAAGGCTGACCTGAGATTGATATTTTGAAAATTGAATGGGTTTCAAAACCCTGTTTGCCAATCAACCAAATTAAACCACTGCCATTTAGAATGTAGCTTGTGCGTTTTAGAGCCTAAGCTATAATGACAGGACTTTACTCATGCACATTCCCAGGACTAACACAGGCATATTTGACCAGTACTCATCGTTGGTCCAGGGTATTCTTGAGGTCAGGGAGAGCTGCCAACTTCACCTTTTTGGCACTTGACGTGCAGCTTTGTCCTTGCTGTTGGTTTCCATTATTATGTCATCCTAAAGCCATGACAGTCCCTTACATTTATTATGACTATCCACCAAAAATCAAAATCATCTGGCATATTGCATTTTTTATGGAGATTCCTTGAGCCCTAGCTTTTTTTTTCTGACCCTATTTTGACTTTACAATTTTAGCCTACCATTCTTAAGATCTTCTTAGTAACTATGAAAAGCACCAATGAAAACTCTTTTAGAAGGAGAATTTCTGGTCAGGATTGCCATCTGTAGTGGGTACTTTTCTGGAGATAATTTGAGAGCTTGTTGGATCTTTAACCAGATGATATTCCTTATATATTATGAAATTAGTGTATTTGTTAGCTGAGAACAATTGCTGACTACTATACTAGTTTTGAGTTTATTATTTAATTATAATGTACCAATTTGTGCTCCCAATTTGGTTGGGTTGAGCTGTCTTAATCTGCATCTTCAAAAGAGTATTGGGAATTTTCCCCAATAGGAAATTGGTGGGTCTCAACACCGTTGACTGAGGCCAAGGATGTCATTTTTTACATATTATCAATTATGATGGTGTATTAAATAAATTCGATGTTAAGAGTATTGGGAAAGGATCCCAAAAGGGTTTTTATTAATTTTAACACTGTCAACTTATGCCAAGAATGTAGAACCATTTAATATTTATAAAATAAAGTTAAATCACATTTTGACTTCATGAGAGTATTGGGAACAATTCCTAATAGCATTTTGGTTAAATTCAACACCAGTGACTTATTCCAATGATGTCAATATATACCTTTTTTTACTTTGATTTCAACATTTTGCAAATTGATTTCATCTTTTCATTTCAACTAAACATTTTACATTTTGGTTTAGAAAATTTGCATTTTAATTTTGACATATTGCAAATTGATTTCAACATTTTGCATTTCAATCTCAACATTTTATAGTTCAATTTCAACATTTTATATTTTAGTCTCAACATAATTTTTGGTGGTAGTTTTATTTCATTATTCCTGCTGAAATAGTGCAAGCATATTATTGTCCACTCTTTTTTCATATTTAAAAATATTTGCATATCCTTTTATCAAATTATAATCTACCAAAAGAAAACTCTGATGCTGAGGAAATCAATGAGTCTGTAGCTAGAACTAGATATGATGCAATCACTAAAACTAAAAATATTGTGATTGGATTATAAAATACTGAATTTTTAAATATAAAATATGAAGTTTAAATATGAAATGTTGAAATTGAAGTATAATATTGAATTGAAATATAAAAATGTTGAAATTGAAATGCAAAATGTTGAAATCAAAGTAAGAAGGTATATAAAATTTAATGTAAATTATGAAAAAAAGAATTTACATAATCATGGACATTTGAGGATGACAAGTTAAGCAGAGAGAATTGTTAGTGATAGTGCTGATGAGTGCTAAGCAGGGAGAATTTCCAGTGAGTGCTGAAAATGCCAGCAAAAAATGCCAATGACGCAGACAGGCAAGGAATGCCTGTAAATAGCTTGATCTTCCTCTAAATAAAGGATCTTTTCTTTCGTTTGCCTACCTTTATTAAGTTTTCTGTGGACCAAGCTTAGCTTAGCTGATAGAGATGGGACTAAAGATCCCCAGAGTTTAGGTGCTGGGATAAAATACCTGGAGTGGTCAGTGTAACCAACTCCCAACATTGACCTGGATAAGACCCCATGAGAACTTGGGCAACTAACAGCAATAATGATGAACAGGAAGGATTGAAAGGGAGAAATCCTGAGGGAGTCAATAGAGGCCGCTGAACCACAATCAGTGGAAAAGGCCCAGGGGAATATCTCTGAGCCATAATAAGTGGTCAAGGCTCAGAAGGAGAAGTTGTTGGTCTTCTGGGTTTGTGGGTTGCCCTGCAAGTTTATATGAAAAGGTTACCAATGATTGTTAAAGAGCAAGATCCAGCAGTCTTCATACTGTTTTCCTGGCACACTAATAGTCACCTATTATTGAAAATAAAAGATTTTAAATAGAGCATATATAGAGGATTACTTTAGCGAGCCATGGAGCCACTTTTTTATTATTAACTTAGTGTACTCTTTTATTTTATAAAAACCCCTACTGCCTTAATTACAGCTTCTTTTGTTAAGTTTTTTAAGGTTACTGTCTTCAAACAGTACCTCTTGTTTTGGTGTGAATTGGCCTGTGTGCTTGAAACATGACACCCAAGCGCGATTTAAACAGAGGGTATTATAATTATAACTTCTTAAACTCCTATAATGGTCCCTATTTCCCTCTCAACAGTGTAATTGGTCTCAAGGTGATATAGCTTAAACACAAACCTTTAGATTTTCTTTAAAATTTAGTTTTAGTATTACTTGTAAGATGAAGCTGGTCTAAAAGGTTATTATGATATCTGTGATCGTCTATGTCAATAGAATTAAATAAAAAGTAAGTTTGGTGGCCATTGTGACTTCTAAGTCTTTAACCTATTATTTCTACCTATCAGATAGTTGGTGATCGCTAAAATTATATATTCAAATTGACCGCCGCTGTTGATTAGGCCCACTACATCAATGAGCATAGTGTGCTAAGAAAACTTAAGTTTAATTAGATGGTATGAGGAGTCACTCTGGCTTGAGGGCTTACAATTGCCAAATCTTACATCAATTGAAAGTCTTGTGAATGTCAACGAGCAAACTTCTTGTAATTTTGTTTCTTCATCTATTAATATGACTTCTTGAACCTTCCATGACCATTAACTTGTAGGAATTAATAATTAAGTACATTTTCTGTTGGCATTGGCAATATATTTTTATATAACATATTATTTTGGAAAAGCCTCCATTTTCTAACAACTATTCTTCATCATTTATTTAAAAGTACATTGTACTTCTCTGATTTGTCCTTGTACTGTTAATCCAGCATCTTTTTATATAGATCATCCACTAGGTTGATAGCTAACGTTACAATGGGAAGCCAGAATAAACAATTAACACTTTACTGTTTTACACAAGTCAATGCTGAAAATAAATGCCATATGCTTATATTTTAAAGCTCATATTACTAACCATCACTTGAATTCCTTAAAGCTTAGAAGCCATAAAATCAAGAGATGATTTGTGCTGGACCATCTAGTACTAAAAAGAGATGTTTTGTGCCATGAAAGATACCACAAGTTTACTGGATAGTAATTCCTTGCCCTCCATAAGGAACCTGCCAGTACACCAACACCTCAAATCTTGGATATACAAGTTTTTGTCAAGGATAAGGAAATAACCCTTTATTATAGATGAAAAGGCCCAAGAAATTTACTAGTTAGAGTGTGGACATAATGCAAAATAATTTGATAATCATTGACCAAAGAGATCTACAGTATGAAGATGACTATGACATTAATGTTGGAAACTATTAAAATTGACCCCATTTCATACCTTCATGTGTCTGAAGTAATTTTCAATCCACTAATAATGGAGAGATGATCAAACTGAATTATCTTGACAGAAGTGATCAAACCTTCCATGGTAATATTGCCTAAAAAAGCCAATCAACAAATTTCAAGAGTTGATTATAATCCTTAAGTGAGGCTCATTAGAGTAGCACTGCAATTAGATTATGAGAAGATCAGCTTGATACCAAATTGAAAGAAGAAGTAATTTCCAGAAGAGGTAATGCCACTCCATACCAAGAAGCAGGTATTGAAAAAGTGATTATCAAACATCCTGTTGTAAGGATGTCCACCGTGAGATAGAGCTCGCAGATTATGCATTGAACAATATGGATTCCGCCACCAAGGCAGAATTCAAGATGAGACTTACTAGGGTACTGTGAAGCGCCTACAGTATCTCCAAACCCATATCTTGATTTAATTTCTATTTTATATCAATCTTATATCTTGGTTTTATATAAGAAGTATAAAGATACTTCAATTTTAATCTAAGTGAAAAAATTTTACCACAGAATCCTGGGTAACCTTGTTTTCTATTTAAATTGAGTTTAAGTGAAGAGTTTGACAATAAACAGTCTGGGATCCAAAGAAGAGAGAAGAACATTAATTAATCAGTCTGGTATCTGCAAAGAAAACTTCCATTTAAAGGAACACCTTAATTACTAATAACGCCAAGGAAGAGATTGATCAGGATTTCTTTTAAATCTTGTATTAGGAAACATTTTGAAGTTATGTCTGAGAGTTTCAATCAGAATGCCGCCAGTAGGGCGATGAACAGTTCTAATGAGAAATTGATGCTACATCAGGTAGCATCAGAAGAAGATCTACTAAGTGAAGATTATCATGTGCTTTCTAAAGGTCGCCTGTTGTCTAGTCTGTGTGGAACAGAACACCTCCACATCAAGTTGGACAATCATTTTAAGCGAGCAAAGGTAGATTTGCTGACTGTTGGTAAACGCTTTGATATAGACTCCATTAACATATACTCTGAATTTCTTGTAAACAATATTACATTTGATAAAAAATGGTAATTATATAGTTTCTCTCATGTACATCCAGCGTTTGCTACTGTAAGCCGCATGATGTTCCATATCATCATCATTAATTTTTGATAATACTTCTCCTATGGCGCCGAGAGAGGAATACATTTGCATAGCAAAGTGCTCACGGAATTTTGGTTACATGAGGAATAGCACCTTTATAAAGAAAGTCTTTAGTTTATCAAAAGCCCACTGTCAACTTGCTGTCTACTTTAAATGGAAGCCGTTATTTAGTGGTGATATAGTAGCTCCCCTTTTTTATATTTCCTGAAAATTTATGGCAATATTTGACCATCACATTATAAATCTGTACATCTTTAAGAACATTTGCTTAGGATTAAAATTTGTCCACCTTAGCCAGCTGGTGACATAAATCAGGCTCAGTAATAATGAGCCCCAAATACTTCAACTGCTATAGGTCAAAGTTTGCAAAATTTTACTTGATCTTGATGTCCTTAGTGAAAAGTCGTGAAATTTCCTCCAGGTGCTGCAAGTGTTTGGTGGACATTATTAAAAAGTTTATGTCGTCCAGATTGGAAGACACTAAATTTATAAATCACCTATATACTGTCCATCGCCCATTGAAAGGTGTCTGGGACGTTACACTTCCTTTGTGGCATCTAAGTGGGCTATTATAGTCCTTGATCCCTTATTTTCTTTTCTCTTCCCTTTTAAAGAAAAACGATCTTTTAATATTCAGAGATTAAGTCCATGATCAAGAAGTGTTTCGCCCTTCCCAGACGGTCTAGAATTGTTAATCCATGGCAAGGAATTAAGCCCATTTGTGATATTATTGAGTCATCATTAAAATATAATCACACGGGTGGACCCTTCATTGTGATTTTTTAAATGGGATTTCCTTAGACTAATCAATGGTCCTAAAGTCTCCTTCTGAACATTTGCCAATCTCCATGTTTAAAACTTCAAATTCTTTATTCAATTATTGAATGGGCTGGAGGCGGATTAGTGATTAATTTTGTGTCTATGTAATGTAGTATGGCCCTGGAATAACTTAGTTCAAAAAATTTTCTTAACAAAATAGTGTAAGATCTTTCAAAAAGGGTCGTGGCTTAGTCTTTCTCCTCCTTGATTAATCTCAATAAAATTTTGAATTGATCAATGGACAGATGATCTTGCAGTCTTTCTATCCAACTCAAGCTCATTCATACTGCCAAAATCATGTATTTTTTACCTCTTTAACAAGCATCATATGGACTAAGGTAATGACTAGGTGCCAATTTACATGTTTGAAATAGGTTTAAAAGTTAGCTAACAGCACATAAAATACCCTGTGATATTGGAGAATGACTCAAGCTCTGCAAAGGATTCTTTCCTGGATTGGCAGAACAGCACAATAATCTCTATACAGACTTGAGGGAATTTTTTGTTAATGACCATTCCCACTATGATTAGATGAACTGGTGGTATTCTTTTTTTAGTTGGACTTCAGTGGATGCTCTTGATTAATAATTTGATTTAGTAATTTCCTAGATTATCCGTGGCCTTTCTGGTAACTGATAAATTATGCCTTCCTAGAACATTATTCTGATGAATAATAGGGCTTGAGAATCTGGTTTGTTCTCCTTCCTCCTTAAGTATAAATGAATAAGATGTCCAATTATTTTTTAGTGTTTTCCTCAAAGTCAGTCTTGATTTCATAAGCTCTAATGAAGTAAGTTCTAACAGAAAATCATAGTTATAGTTCATTAATGTAATGTATGGAGCTTTTAGCACTATGAAACTGACCACATTGGCAGCGTGCAATAACCTTCAAGAAAGTGATTGAGTTGGAACAATGGTTACATATTCCCCAATATATATATGGCTGAAAGAGCCCATGTTTTGCAGTAACTTGGTCATAAAAAGGATAACTGTACACCTCTATCAACAATGGCCCTAAATGTAAGTTTGCTAATATAGTTATTCATATAGGTACACTTCAAAAATAAATCTATATAAAATCTAATGGATAAATATTAAGGTTATCCAATTGGATAAATCAAAATGAAGATCTTCATACAGCTGAGACTGAGCTTCAAAAATCCTTTTGGAATGGCAATGTTAACCCCATCTTATTTTAGGGATGTCTCTAGAGCAAAAGGAGTTTTTTATTGTTTTAGGAGTTAGTGAACATAGAGTACAATAATATTTTAGCAGCTTTTTTGTCGTCCTTGTTTTTTTAATAAAAGGTTTACATCTAACATGTTTAAAGTCTCCTTGAGGAAAGCTGTAGATAGGGGTCATGTTTGAATGAACAGCGAGTTGAATGTTTCTTTTGTGGTAATATTTCAAATTGTTGCAGTATTAGAATATACCCTTTTTAATCCACTAATTCTTTTTCTGGCCTTCTTCATCTACTATATTTAAAATATAATTTATATGGCTTGTCCGCTTTTGAGTGCACTAAAAGGAGAAATGCCCTTTGATTCTACATTGATAGCATGTAATGTGCCAATTGTCAGGATTTTTAGGGTGGGGTATATAGACTTTTTCTTGGTCCTTTTACTAAGGGTTGATATTAGTTTTTAAGTATTGATTTTTGGTGCATCTTGTTTAACATGTCAAAAGTAGCGCGTAGTGTTGAAGATAACTAACTAATTGGGATATATTATGCTCTTTATTCAAAAATTGGATGCATAGCTAAGTACAATAAGTGTATGTCTGGCAGGTGTCATAGTGGGAATTTATGGTGTTATAGTTGGATAAATTCTTAGCTCTAAGCAACACTTGAACCTCAAAGTAAAATAGGCTTATAAACTTCACAATTTTTATCCTTCTTAAGGGGACGTTGAGGAAGTCAGTCTTTATGGTAGACATTATCTTTGTTCATCCAATCTCTTAGTCTATGATATCTTAGTGATTGCAAAGGTCATGCTAGCTTAGCATATTTTATGCATTAAAGTTTCTTGACTCTCTGGGTCCAATGAGCTCATATTTTAGCCAACTTGTTCTTTTTACTTGCACCATATTCTGATTACAAAAAGTGACATGAAGGTGTTAACGTTCTTCATCTTGTCAACTTTTGGCAAGTTGATCAGGTAATTGTAGGTGGCTACCATTTTTTATTGGTCATCTAGTAAGCGGCATCCCCAATAGACCCTCTAGGGTGAGAAGTCAAAGAGTGTATTTGGTGTGGTCTTGTGTCATTGTAGTATCACAGACCTGTGCCCCTGGAACAGCGAGGGCTGGGTTACTGGAGAAGTTGTTTTGATCAAAAGAAATTGGTGTGGGATTGAATCTGTTACAGCTGGTATATTATACATGATTGGCAGATTTCGTTATCAGATTTCAATTATGTCTATGTGGATTTTATTTCATCAGTTGGAGGCGTTGATTCTTCTGGTGGGATAACCCTGTTTCTATCTCCAGAGGCTATCTGTAATATTTAGCTTGAAATGATTTAACATAGCTTTGAAGTAATTGTATTCTTGTTTAACTAAACTTTTGTGCAATCAGGCAGTTGGATATATCAAGTTCAGTTTATAACTCATTATTCTTCTTTTCAAATCTTTTATTTTCCATCATTGTTATTGATACAGTTTCCAGATGGAGTCAAGTTCTTGATATAGTTTGTTATAGGAGCTTATTACTCCATCCATATAACTTAAGTTTGGTGAGTCCTTATTAACTGGGTACTGATCTTATTTTATAAACCCTGGATTTGATATTTGTAGTGAATTAGGAAATTAAAAGTCTGCCAATTTGGCATTCCAGTATCTCTCTAGCTGAGTGATTAAGCTTCTACTTTTTTATTGAGTCTCTTAGACTGATATCTTTGCGCTTAAGTGACACTCCACTTTGGCTCACAGATACTCCTTTGCTTTTAACTATTGTTAATTTATTTCAGTAACCCATTAGCCAATAACCCTACTATCCGTCTCTTTTCTGACAACAAAACTATATTGATAATCAGATGCTCTGATAACCTACACTCTTTGGAGTGCATTATAAGTTTGTTAATGATTCTGCAATAAAATGGATTGTATTTTGAAAAAGTACTGCTTATCTGTTCCATTAGTGTACATTATCCTATCTTTGCATCTCATAATCTTCAACCCTCAATATTACCATGCTGGCAATCAGTTATATGTTAGGATTGCCAGATAAAGAGTTTACCTATAATGAATTCATTTCAACTATATATTACCATGTGTTAATTTTTGATCATGGTAGAATTTTATTAGCTCTTGGAACAAGAGTTTTTAATAACAAAAAATCTCTCATTTCAGTAATTTGGAACATTATCAGTTATGCTTTGGTCTTTTTAGAGCCATTCATCCAGTTTTTATGCATCATCCATTATATAAGTTCCTTACTATATTCTCTGGAGACTTTTGATGCCTGGATTATAAACTTGTATGCTTATAGTCCAGTGGGATAGCTCTATGATCAGAACATAAATTTTCTCATTATCATAACTACTGAGTTGAAAGTAGTCCTATAATCCCTCACTTGATCCATAGTTTATGAGAGTATTTAACTAAAAACTAATAGCAAAGCAGTTTGATTCTAGGGTCACATTATTAGCGTGGCTGTCTATATTTTGTTAGGTAAGTGCCACTTTAGTGAGCACCAAAATGTTAACTTAAATCAACTTTGATAATAGTTGATATTTAAGCTAGCTGCACTTCACTTGTTATCTCATTATGAAGACAGGCCAATCATTTGCAACTATAAAGATTGATTCAGAAAAATAATCTTCATATAGAACCCTGAGAGACACTGTAATCTTGGAAAGTATTGCCAGTGGTTTTAGGATATTCTTTGTTTCTGGTTTTAATCAATTTCCCGTAAAATTGCTAGTACTACCAGCTGTAATAGAATATCAAAAGATCTGTTGTTTCACCAAAGCTTTGTGTGACATTCAAGGCTATTCTTAACCGCCATATTTCCTTGGTTTCTCTCAATGGGAATACTAAGGCCAAGCATGCGGGCTATGAGGGCCTAGGCCCTTGAAGAACAGCTAAAAAATGAATTAAAATATGGGGAACAATTTACACTGGAAATGGATATGATTGCCTAAAAACTAATAGATTTGAGAACAAATAAGAGGTCAATAGAAATATATAAAATAATAATTTTGTAATATCCAATGTACCCATCAGCCATATTTTACAGATCTAGATAATATTTTTAGCGGCTGTGATTCTTAAAATAGGACCACCAAGGGCCAAGCTGTCCATGGAATTTGCGGTTACTCCCCCAAGCATATAACCCCAAGATTCCCCTTTTAAGGTATATAAACAAACAGGCAAAGATACTTATGACAACTTTGTCCTCTAAATTTTTGATATAGTTTAAAGATCTTATATAAAACTTTAATATTTTCAAACTCAACTTTCTATTTTAAATGGGAATATTGTGCTATAAAATCTAACAAAGGATTAAACCTCTGACTTTGATAAGGCTGTTGCATCCTTGTACACGCTTTCATGAATTTAGACCCCCTGATCTCCTTAGTATCAGACTTATCATATCCCAAGGGCTCATCCCTAATATTTAGCCCAAGGACTAGGGACCTTACCTCCAACTTTCTCTCCTTATTATAGCCCTTACTTGGGCCTTGATGCTTAACTGCTTTGTGGCATCCTGGAAGAATCCCGCCTGTCACATTGTATAAAATTAACACAAATTACCTCTTTCTGTGGGTGACAATACAGATCTATCGTGGAAAACAGGATTCCATCTTGGCTTGTTGCTTTCTCTTAACAGCCATCCTCCACCACATGTTACAGGTTTGGCATCAACCCCTACTCAAGAGGGAGATTATTATCCACAAGTTCACTTCAAGGAAATCCACTAAGTTCAGTAAGGTTTAGCATGAACAGACTAAACTACCTCCAAGCTCACTGACTTGCCACTCCCAAAACAACTCATTTTTGAATATCCCAGGGCAAGAGTTACAACTCCTGTAACCTGCATGTCACCTGACATACCTGCATTCTGCATGTTACCTGTATTGCCAGTGATAACCAGACAGAAGCCACGTTACCTAAATGGCTATATGTCCAGAATATTTGGATCTTATGCTGGTAAGTTACCCAGTACCGACAGTAAGCTAAGATTTATTACTTGCATGAATGGTTTTAAAGGCGCCTGCATCCACTTCAGAAAGGGCCTCTGAGTTAGCCACTCATGTACAGTAAGAGAATTCCAAAGGGTCCAATTAGACTTGCTCCACCACAGCAACTGCCAGGATTAGGACATAGAGGGGGGTGATGTGAGGGTCAAGGATATGCCTAACCACATAGCTTTAATTTCCATCAAGAGGAATACTAAGGCCAAACAGGTGGTTAAGATGTACTAGAATCTTGAGGATTTTCCAAAAAAATAAATATAAATATGAGTAAATGACAATACGCCTGAGATAGTAATATTTGACCTAAATTCAACAGCTTCAAGAACAAAACAAATATTGATAAATATTTTAATTTAAATAAGTTGTAACATCTGAGGTATTGAATGCTTATTCTAGAATGGGTCTAGATAAGAACTTAAGAGTACAAGGTTCTTAGAATAAGCCTACTGAGGGCTAAGGTATCCGCGGGAACTCCCTTAAGCATATTCCCCAAGGTTCCCTTTTTAAAGTATATAAACAAGAAGGCAAAGATGCTTAAAGAAACTTTGTCTTCTTAAATCCCCAATAAATTCGTTTAAAATATGATATAAAGTTTAAGTTTTTAAGAATATTTATTTATAAACTCAAATATCTAGCACATGAGACTTGATGGAATCACCTCTGAGCTTGTAAAGGCCATTGCTTTCATGAAACAGCTCCTTGGTAACAAAACCCTATTTCTTACAGTCAGTTTATAAACTTTTTTATATATACTCTTAATAAGTTGTTAGTTTATCCAACAGACCTACAGATTGATATAGTGTTGCTTCTAATGTTTAAGGTATTTGAATGTAGCTCTTTTAGCAATCCTCACTCAGAAACCATTGAAAGACAGTGTCCATCACACTTTGCCTAATAACACTTACTCTATATGATACAAAGTGATCTTTACTGTTCTAACAGCAGTCCAATAATAAATTTTTTGATAATAATGCATAGTAATATTTTTATTAATTTATTGATGTGTCAAGGAAGGCCTTGCTTCTATTAAATATATTATATATTTACTATATAGCTATAGACCACAAGGCGCTTCAATACAAGTGACTTTTAAATAGAATCTTCCAGATGATAATAATGAGATTACCAATTAAGAAACAATTTTGCAGTGCTGTGGGCCATGCTCAAGACGGGTGCCACCCTAGGCCAGTTTTTTCATAGTGCTGGTTTGTTGTATCTTAGGGTGAGTATATATGGCCATTTTGATGAAAGTTTATTAAATTTCACTTTTTATGCAGTGTCATAGATAAGGCTGCGAGGGCACTAGATGATCATTCCTCAACTACTGGAATGACCAAAGTCCAAAACTAAACAATTGAAGTTATAAGCATCTTACCATCTAGTACTAAAAAAAGAAGTTATAAGAATCTTGACAATTGCATAAGGGACTGATTAACCCCCTTATTATAGACGTCAGCAGCCCAAACACTTAGGATAATGTCACTTAAAATAATTTGATACCTTCATGTTAAAGTGATTTATTGTATGTAGATAATGACTCTGCGATTGAAGAAAATTAATTTTGACGGTTTTGTATCTATGGGGGCGAAATAATTTACAATAAGCCAATGTCTATAATAAACTATCCAAATTAACCCAATGGAAGCTATCAATACTTTCATCATATTAAAACCAGAAGCAGTACACAACTGATATTGAGAATCATTTTAAACCTGATGCAAGGTGCGTCAAAGTAGCGCCATTGAACAACCCTGAATTTGATTAGCATAATACCAAATTGGGTAATAAAGTAATAACCCAAGTAAAAACTGCAGCTTTCAACCCAGAAGTGGGGACTGAACAAAGGGCCCCTAAACACCCTGGTTTCAGGGATATTCCCCATGAGACAGAGCTCGCAGATATGTGGTTGAATAAAATGTACACTTTAACAAAAGTGGAAGTCAGATGCTGACTCACTAGGGATCATGAGGTCCCTAAAATCAATACAACCTTTCCCAATTTTTATTTTATATTCCTCTAAAAACTTAAACTGATCTCTATAAAGTATTATAAAATTCTTCAATTTATCTTAATATACCCTACCACAAAATCTCAGTTTATTCTATTTGTTTCATTTTTATTTGGTTTAATAGATCTAACTGGCAGTAGCCAATCTTGGATTAGCGGTTGAGAAAAACACAGTAACTAGTTTTAGATCTGCTCTGTAATACCAGGATTCATCTGCATGGAGGCCTTGGAGCTGAGCTTCCAAGGGAGAGGTTGAACAGTTTGTTTTTTCCTGAGTTGGCCAATGTAAAAGAGAACATATTAGAGAGTGTCCATAAGAGTTTTTCCATGGGTGCAAGCAACTTGAATCAGAATTAGATGATACATTGGGTAGCATCAGGGGTGGTTTTCCACAGTGAGGATGATCAAATTCTTTAAGAAAGTCTCCTGGTTTATAATCTGTGTAGAGCAGAACCCATAAGCAGTAAATCAGACCCATAATGAGTAAGCTAGGGCCATAGGGCTGACTGTGGTTCTCACTACAGGGCGACACCATCAGACCATAATGAATAAGTTTAAATACCTCCAGAACATTCTGACAATGAAGATAGGTAAGTGTATCACAGTGAAGATTTCTTTGAACTTTTGGAAAGGGAGGATGGAACCATCCATTTGTGACTCAAAACTATAATAGAGCTATTAGACTTACATAATCAACTTGATCGTGTCAAGGAGACCACTAGAAGAGCCCACATTACCTCCATTCCAATAGTGAGAGGACCTTCACCCATATTGAAGATTGAATCCGCCATCAAGGAGATGGAAGAGCGAATTCTGTACCTTGAGAATAAGAATGGAAAGAACATCTGCACAATGAACAAATTTGGAGATTGTATGGACCAGCACAATTCCATGATGCACACCTTTGACAGGAGTCTGAATGAGCTAAAAACCAACTGCAGTTTGTACCACAAACAGACCCTACCTCCTCTCGCTCATCTACTTGGTTAGAAACCTCAATCTTAACTACTCAGTTAACTGCCCCGCCAATGCTCATGATGCATGCTGAACCTATTGAAAAGGATAGAACCTCAAGCTTAAATCAAACCCATGTACACACCAGTAAAATGAACCATCGCTGGTTTCCTCCAGATGTATGAAGATAGCATGGATGGCGCGAGTGACCACCAAAAAGCTTGCCATATGCACGGATGTATGAGTCACAAGGCTCAGGAAATCATTAGCGTGAGCTTATACCTGTACTGACCTGTACTAAAGTAAAGAGCCTTCTCCTCTCAGAGCTTTAAAGTGAACAGGGTGTACACAAAGTTAAACAGGAATTTTTACTTATAAATATGGGTAAGAACAAGTTGATAGCTATCTGTGCAGCTCAATTTTATCTCAAAGCATAACGATTATGGATGACGGGAACTATGGACTTGTCAGAAGCAAAAATGGTCCTGATAAGTTCCTTGGGAATGCATCACATCTTGAAGATGTGTATGACCCTCACAGTCAAAACCGCGATGTCCCCAAAGGCTCTCAAATAAGCATTGCTCAATATCAAGAGACATAAATATGGAGTATAAGGCTTTGGAAACACCCCCTTAAAAAGTCATCAAGGCTGTTTACCTCGCTCATGACAAGAGCTATAAACCAAAAGACAAGAACTTCACACCAGCAGAACGCATGCCTATTGAGAAATGACTTTCAATAAGTGCCACCAGCCTGGACAATTTTACCAATCTTGTCCTTTAAACGCTGTCAAAAAGAAGGATACCCCAAGGAGGATAATACATTGTTGTGAACCGGGTGGATCTGCATACTGAGGGTGAAAATGACCACAAAGATGAGAACTTAGTCAACGCAGGGAACCACATACTAGGGGCACCTAGCGCGGTATCTGTGGTTGCTGAGTTAATAGTAAACAGAATTGTCAGAAATGAATAACAATGAAACTTACTTGACTCAAGCATACCAACCTACCTGAATCAACTTGGATGAAGGAGGAGAGCATCTGGTGATGGCTACTTTATTGAACCTAGAGCCATATAGCATGGATACTGTCAAAACCACAACATGCTCTGAAGCCCTGAAACAGTTTGAATTGTCCACCACTGACGTTCTGATGACTGGGAAACCTTTAATTAAGATTTTACTAATAGTGGAAGCAGTGATCCAGAAAGTCTGCGTCTTGGCTGTGCTGGAAATTAGGCTCCTGTCATCGTAATGTCATCTAAACTCATGAAGAGACTGGAGTTTATGCCTGACATAGATTTCAATGTGAAATACTGAACAGCTAGACTCAATGTTACCCGCACTTTGGGAGATTACTCAGCATTATCGGTATGCTTTGGGTGCATGGTTCTAATGGCTCCAGTAGTGGTCTTAGATAAAAATTGCTATGATTTCTTAATTGGTATTTAGTTTCTTCTTAAGTTTGGAGCAAAGATCAATTTTACAACCAGTACCTTTAGTATTCTGAGCTATAATTACCATAGGCGTATAAGGATGAGGACGTTAACCCACAAAAGCAATGGACATATTAAGTGGATATAGATCAATCAATTTACCCTATTCTTTACTCCCTTACAAAAAAGGGTGTGAAGCAATTACCCTCCATGGTCAGCGCAGAAAAAGGTCTTCTTCTGAGTGCGAGTGAAACCATGGAGATCAGACTAGGGACCAACAATGGATGACTCTTTTGGATTAGTGTGAAGCTATCATTGAATTCTATGTTGAAAGTTTATATCCATAATGGAATACACAAACAAGAGCGAATAGTTTTACCTGGCTTTTATCATACCAACTACTCAGGAGAGTTGACTGTCATATTAGGATAATTTATAGCCTAGCCAATAAGAGTAGAGAAAGGACAGATTATTGCTCAGGCCCAACTGACCAATTTCAATGATATCTAGTCAGTACATGCTGTAGGAGACTTTGACATGCTTAAGTTTGAGGATGTGACCCCCAAACAACAGAATAAACTAGAATAGCTATTGGACTAGTTTAGGGATATCTTTAGCACCTGGTCTGATGACTATGGGCTCTTTAAGAGAGAATAACAAGATTGAAACTAGATTAGCTATAGCAATTAAGTCATAATTTTACCGCCATCTGAAAGCTGAAGATGCCATTATTACCCAAGAACTAAGCCAACTAGCAGAAGCCAGACTGATTAAATCTTTATGAAACCTTAAACTTAGCCACTATTACTAGTTTGAAAAAAGGATGGGACTCACTACATATTCATGGACTACCACCAATTAACAAAATAACCAAAAAAGATTCTTACCTGCTCCTGTGCATAGATGACGCCATGAAACGCCTGAGAGTATAGAAATATTTCTATGGGATAAAACTGGACAATGGATACTGGCAGATGGAGCTCTCACCAGGAGATCAAAAAAGGTTCAGCCTTATTAGCAGTCAGGGGCTGCTTTAGCTGAAAAAGATGCCACAGGGGCTGTGAAACTCCCCCGCCACCTTTCAACACGTGAGGACCAAGGCTTTGGTGAGTTAAAGCTTTACAGTGTGCTTATATACCTGGACAACATTAACATGCTCGGCCAAACCTTTTAAGAACATCTTCAACACCTCTGTGAGGTCTTTCCTGGATGTGAGCATCAAACTTAAAACTATAACAAAGCAAATTCACCTTTCTAAAGAGGCAATCGGAGTTCCTCATGCATGAGATCAGTACCAGCGTAATCAAGCCCAAGGTTGGGAAGGTCAAATCAATCATGGTAATAGAGCAGCCCAAGAGCATTAGGGAAACTCAAGTGTTCCTCAGGATGGGGGAGTATTACCATTAGTTTATCCCCCATA
This sequence comes from Massospora cicadina, assembly GCA_022478985.1. Lineage (NCBI taxonomy): Eukaryota > Fungi > Entomophthoromycota > Entomophthoromycetes > Entomophthorales > Entomophthoraceae > Massospora > Massospora cicadina. Next base: position 228,505 of record JAKSZP010015783.1, read on the forward strand.
TTGCAGACTTGCCTGAACCCCTCATTTACCTGTTGATGAAAAAAGACTAAGTTTGAATGGAGCTTGGAGCAAGAGCAGGCCTTTGGGGAGCTAAAGTCGAGATTGATAAAGGCACCAATCCTGGCCTACCTGACTTTGAAAAGACCTTTTACCTATACACCAATGTAAGTGATGTTAGACTTGAAGTGATACTCGCCCAACTGGACGAAGAAGGGGTGGATCACCCCATAAAGTACTATTGAAAAATTTCTTAAGGCTGAAAAGATTATATTGTCCATAAATAGTGCTATGAAGTGATCTGAGCAGTGAAGTATTTCTGACCCTACCTGTATGGGGTGCACTTCAAGGTCGTGATGGATTACACATTGCTCTAATGGTTGTGGGATATGAACGATCCAGATGGACGCCTTTCCAGATGGACAATGCTTCTTTTAAGGATATGGTTTTGAGATCATCATTGAGCAGGTGAAAAGCACCTCACCGTTAATGGATTGTCAATATTACCAGTTTTACACCAACAAGTGCCAGAAAGCTGCTGACTGTACAAACTAATTAAGCTGCCTTAGGAAACATGACAGGATAAAATGATGAGGTGATTGTCTTGAGAAGATGCTCCAGACACCCAACCTGTTGATGGAAACTTTTCATAAGAAACTTAATAACAAATGTTACCTGTACATCAGATAAAGTGACTGGATGGAACAAGTAATCAATGCGCACAAGCACGTCAGCCGTGAGAGGTTTTAAAAGATGTTGGCCTACCTGAAGGAAAGACATTATTAAGAGTCCATGTCTGATGCAATTCACCAGGTCTTAGAACTGTTTATACTTTGCATGATTTTCTGACCTCTGGAGAAAAATTTTGAGTTCAAACTAGTCCCTATAACATCCCTGTTTAGTAACGCGTTCATTGATGTGGTGGAACCGCTTTCAACTGCCTCTAGTGGAGCAAAATTTATACATGTAGCCATTGACTACTTTACTAAGTGGGTCGAAGACTCAGCATTCAAGACACACACTGTGAGATCAACCACCCAATTACTATATAATCAAGTTATTTTTGGACATAATGTCCCTATATCTTGCTCTCAGATAATGGCAAGAACTTCATATCAGATGATGTGGGGTAAAATGGAATTGGTTTGAGTGAAGCTACAGTTTACCACTCCCTACACACCATCTTTAAATGGCAGCTTGGAGCATGTGGATGGAACCTTATAAGATATACTAAATAAGATGGCCCTTGTGACAGTCAAGGATATGCCTGACCACCAAATAGTCTTACTTTCCCCTAAAAGAGATATTAAGGCCAAACAGGTGAGTTGTAATGGCCTTGACCTTCAAAAATTGGCTGTAAACCTGAATTTAAATCAATAGAGGCATAAACAACATTATGCTAAATTTAGTAATATTTGACTATTTGAGAATGAATAAAAGGTTAATATAATTAATTTAGATAATTTTTTAATTATATAGTTTTTTGAAACGTCTATAATTTCATCTAACGATCTGGAACAGGTCTAGACATTAACTTTAAGGTTCAAAGTTCTCAGTATAGGCTTTTCAAAGGCCAAGCTGTCCGCGGACTCTGCAGGATCTTCCCCAAGTGCAATTCCCCAATTCCCTTATCTTATAATATAAACTATCAAGCAAATGTGCTCAAAGAAAATTTATCATCCAGAATACCTCATTATACCTTATGATTCCAAAAAAAAAATTTAAAATTTCAAAATCATCTTTGTTTTTAGCAATTAGAAATCTGGTGCTATGGACGTCAGGAAGGGCACCCCAGAGCAAAAACAGTGTATTACGTTCTGCCGCTCCTTAAGGATGAAACACAGCTTTTATATTCATTGTAGGGTTTTTTGATAGTGCTGTACCTCCTAAGATGCATGTGTAGCCAACAAATATGCAATTTCATTTTTGGCTCTTTATTCTTATTGGAAGCTATAACTTTAGTCCAATCAACAAACCTTTTTGAGCAACTATTAGAAGATGATGCCATTACAGCCCCCATCTATAAGTTAATTGGGTAAGCTGCTACCTTCTGGCTGTTGGATTAAAGGCTTAGCCACCACCAGGTGATTGAGTTGTTCCATTAAAGGCCTTGTATAGGCAAAAAACAGCATTGCCAACCCCATTAACACCAATTATTACCAAGGACCAAAAGAAATTCTGCCTGGAAGTTATCAATAAGAGCTAGCCAATGAAATGATTGGTTTACAATTGGTATTCTCCAGAAACATAGAGGCAACTATACCCCAAAGCCACCAATGATAGTTAGTGATGAGCTAGGCTTCAAAATTCAGTCTAGGTGACAAATTATTGTTTTACCACTTATGAAGAAGATAGTAGAAAAGCTTCAGGCCATCTGGACTGGTCTGTAGATCTAGGGGAGCGCACCTTGCGCTTAGACAGGAGGTGTTCCCATTTCCCACCAAGAAGGGTCTGAAGAGGGCAGTCATCCCCCTTGTCACATAGGGCGATCTCGCCCATGTGGTAGACAAGCGGTGGGTTATGGCCTAACCCTGAAGGCCCTCCGCTCATTCCTGTTATGACAACTTACAAATTGATAAAGTTTATCAGGATGGTTTGTGCTGAAGTTACAGCAGAAAGGCACTGACGCATGGAGAATAAAGTGAGTCTCCCTGATGCCAGGTTCTATTTCTGCCAGATCGTTTAAAGGAAACAAACCTTACCCTTTCATGCTGTACCAGTGCCACTGAATGTCAAAAGTTTGCAAAGGAACTGGGGTTACCAGGGGCAGTTAGGTTGAGTGTGCTAAACCCATTTTAACCAATTGGGGCCATCCCTATATGGAATGGCCCTGGGAGGTCCCTGCAAACTGTTGGTTAAGACGCTGCTTGGGCAGGTGCAATCACTATAAAGTTGTGATTCAGTCGCCAGAGGCTGAATTGACAATGACTTTGTCTTCTGCTGACATGGTCACATAAATTTGAATAAATCCCAACTTGAGTTCCGTCATTCTAGAGCAGAAAATCAAGGCCCCACGCCCATGAACGCCATCTTATTACCCAAGCAACTGAGTATTTAAACAATCATTCTAACAGGTATGATTGTCAGTTAATTTCTTTATCTTATTTTGTAATTAAAAAACCCCACAATGAATAAATTTGTTTTTTATAACTTTTTTAGTATCTGTTACAAAACCCAGCCCCAAAAAATGAATTTTGAGTTGCACAATGACTGGGCCTTTTTGGTCATCATAACAACGATGTTACCTACTGTCATGGACTGGGTATACTGTACTTGGGGCATCCTCAGACATTTCTCGCTTGACAAAACTATTTGGCATATTAATCTTTTACTCTTATTGGAGGCTTTAACTCCCTTCTGGGCGAGATTTTGCATCTTGCTACCCGCCCTTTCATCAACAACTCTACGGTGGAACCCAGTCATGTTGCCACAGCTCACAAGCTTTCTGCACCCAAATCTCACCAGACCTGTAGGGTCAACAACCATGCTGTGTGCTAGTTTGCTCCTTACTATCATCTTGAGTCGCCGTTCATGGTTGGTCACCTTCCATCCCATCTTCAAATCATTCAAGCAGCAGTGCCTTTAGAATTCTGGATTACCTTCTGGATGCTCACGCAGTCCAACTGAAAGTCCAGTCTAAATCTCATTTTCCGCTTTCAGACATACTTGTGACTTTCTTGGCTAAACAAGGAGCTTAAGACTTAATATGAGATGATCAAACTAACTTAGTTTTTATAGAGTACATGCTTAGCACCTAAGACATTTCCCCAAGTCTCATCTTGGGAGGGGAAGTATTGTGGATGAGGCTGCTAGGTAATCAGATGATCATTCCTCAACCGCTGAAATGAACAGTGTCCAAAACTAAACAGAAGAAGTTATGGTAAGCTTTTAAGTTGTGGAAGGGATTGATAATCTACCTTTTATAGATTTCAGCAGCTCAAGCATGTGTGATGATGTCACCCATAACACCTTTGGTACCTTCCAGTCAAAGTAATCTATTAAATGAAAATGACAAAGCCATCACCAAATAATATTAATTTTGACTCCCTTTTATACCTTTGAGGTGGGTGAAATACTTTACAATCACCAATGTGAAAAATGATCCAGCCAAATTCCCCAATGGAAGCTATCAATATTTTCATCATACTATTACCAGAAGCAGTAAATAACCAATTTTGAGAATTATACACAATTCTGATGTGAGCCATTGTGAAGCAGTGTCATCAAATAAACCTGAAGCCAATTAGTATATTACCAAATCAGGCAATAAAGAAACAAACAGAGGAAGAACTTCAGCCCTCAACCCAAAAAGTGGGGGACTGAACAAAGGGCCCCTGAACATCCTGGTACAGGAATAACCACCTGAGATGGAGCTTTCAGATATTTAAATTGAATAAAATGAACACTGCAGCTAAAGTGGAAGTCAGATAATAAATTAATTGGGGGATTATGAAGACCCAATTTCATGACCCCATTCCCAATTCTATTTAATTTTTATCCAGATTTATCCTAGAATCATAAAGTAGTATAAAAATGCTTCACTTCACCAAAACAGAAATCCTTCCACAAAGCCTCAGATCATCCTTTTTAATTCATTTGTATTGTTTTAAGTGACTAATTGAACTTGCCAGTCTGGTAATTTGATTGAGCAGAATACAACAACCAGTATGGGACCTGCTCTGGAAGACCAGGACTCTTATTTGCACACATACTTGGAGCTGAGCTGCTTAGGGAGATGTTAGATAGTATTACATTGTGTCTTGAGGTGGCCAAATAAAATAGAACATGTCAGAGGGTGTACATAAGAGCTTTTCCATAGATGCAAACAATTTCAATTAGAAATCAATGCTACATTGCTAACATCAGACAAGGTTTACATAAAAAAGATGATCATGTCCCTTCAGAAGGTCTCCTGGTGTCTAATTTGTGTATAACAGAACCCTTAAGCAGCAAGTTGGCCTCACAAGTTAAGCAAGCTAGGGTGAAAGGCTGACTTTCATAACATTATTTGAAAGTTGCTGATTTATTTTATGAAAATTTATTAAATTTGGTTGAATAGAAGTATATCAAATTTATTTTGATTATCTGCATAGGGAATTTCAAGGATTACATAAACCATTGGTCAGTTATAAAAGCAATATTGAGGAATAGAAAGTGGATGCACTTGGACAATTCAGAAGATTATGAAGACTACAATTCAGGAGGGTTTTAGCTGTTTTATTATGGAAAAATGCGTTTTTATTTAAATTTTTGAAATTAGATTTTTTTAAATTAATTCAACTAAATTAATTTGCAATTTTTGATGAACAAAATTTTCAGGTAGATAACATGGTATCTCAGCATTTATAAAGTTATACTCCTTATTTTTAACCTATCATATATAATACCCTTATGATACTATACCTCTATAATGGTAGAAATAGCTATTATATGTAGTAAAATGCAAAAAATTTAAGGGAAAATGTAAAAAACAAAAAATACAAAACTCCTAGTATTTTTACTTTAATAAAACTAGAGGAGTAAGTATATGGATCATTTACATGTGCCCTTCAAAAGTTCATCAGGCTGTATGAAGTAGTTTTTGAGAGAATTGGTAAGGAAAGTTATCAAATTAAAATTGGCAGGCTAGTCCATTCAACTAATTTCAAGGGGAATGATGAGTGTAATGAAGTGTGCTGATAGAATTAAGACTGGTTTGGAACTCATAGTGAGTGAAAAATTAAAGTAAGCCAGAATGCCTCTGGTAAAGCCATTCATATGAGATGAAACAGTAGTAAGGAAGCTGCAAGCACAAGCCATAGATTTCCAAATATGGCAATCATTGCTACTAAATGTATGGTTGAATAATAAAATTCACAAATAAAATTTATTTTTTTAACTTTTTTTAGTACTAGATGGTCCCTATTTTTTTAACTTTTTGTTGAAACTAAAGGGTGGAAAAGGGGGAAATGGAGCAACAAAAAAACCTGTTGAGGCTTACTGCCTTATAAGCTCACAAAAATATTCGAGAACAGAAACAATTAAATTTGCTATTATAATAACTATTCAATTCAACTACAGTTGATTGACATCCCAAAATCTTTACAATGACAAATCAATCTCAGCTTGGCCAGATGACTTCCGCTTAAATTTTTCCACTAGATTTCCTTTCCTGACACAATTCCACTTGGCAGATTGGTGACACTTTGTCCAGTGGGCAACTAGGTGCGCCCATGGCTAGGATGCATATGACTAGTCCCATTGAGTAGGGAAGGGGTTACTACACCCATGTCTATCAAGGACAGGCTCATGATTGCCAGTAAAAAAGGGGAATGGCAGTTGGGATTTCAAGCCCAAAACTGATTTACTTGATTTAATCTTGCTAGATATCATTCTAGATTTATCAGAAGAACTTGAACCACCAGAGACAACCTCTTGAGGTGGAGCATTGCTTCCAACCCTCATCTTGCAATGGCCCTGGCTGCCGCCACCTCCCCACTTGCACCCTGAACTTTCTGGACTAACTCATGGGTGGTTGGATGGGGGAATTGATGCAATCCTCAAGGGATACACAATTACCCACCTCTCATCTACCACATGGGATAAGTCGCCCAGGGTGATGAGAGGGACATCCACCAGCTTTCTCTCCTTCATAGTACAAAAAAGGAATTCCTCTTGATTAAGCTGCAGTGGTTGCTCTCCAAGACTTAAAGATTAGTGAGGAGCAGACTCTGGTTCACCTTAATTAAGGCATCCACCATTGACAGCTTTGGGTTCACAATAATTTTTCTTCAGGCATTTGAGAGTTGGTCATCCATGAATTCTTGCCAGCCATTGTCATTTTGGGTGAATGTAAATCTCAAATTTTGAGTTGAGATCATTAACTCTTTTAGTATAGTAGTTGTAAGGACAAGAGGTGCTTAAGTTTGCTTCAGTTACCACACTGTAGTTCCCACAGAACCACCCAAGTCATCAATCAAATAGATGTATAATGTACCCAAAGAACTCTATCCAATGATGGGTCAGCATATTAGCACGTGCATGTTGGTTGAAATGCGCTCCATGATTCACAAAGATGATCTTTCAAATTGTTTCAAAAATGAGATGCGCTCTACCATTAATGTCCTGGCTTTTGAATGCAAAGGAAAATGTGAAACTTGTAAAGGGATATTAGAGAAAAACTATAAGGAGTAGCTGAAGATAGTGGGCAGAAATTTAGATTCATGGAAAATAAGATAATTATACCATGAAAACTAAATAAAAGGGATATGTAATATGAATTTTAAGATATTGTGAAAAATTTAAATTAAAAGGGTATTAACGTGGAAGAACTTTCTAGGGGCAAATCTGCCATTTACGCTGTTTAATTATAGAGATTTTAACACAAAAGCCTAATACTCCAAACTACAATTATAATAGGCAATGTGGGGATAAGAGCAGCCTTATAAACAGAGGGTAGAATCCATAGAAAAACCTTACAATAGTCATGAGATTGTAAGTTAGGTCAATACCAAGTTGGTTGTGGGTGGCAGGTTGATATAATTAGGGTCCTCTAGGTACCTCTTGTTAAGTGCCACCCATGGTGGCCAGAAAAACATCATAAGGGATGAAACAATAAAAACCACCTGTAAAAGTGATTGAGGAGCCTTACACTGGTCCTAAGGGATGGATTATGGATTCAAACTTTGTAGAGTGAGTGCAAAACAAAGCCCAAACTTTAGTAATTAGTTTTTATTATACTAAATGTGAAACTATCTCAATGTCCTACTATTGGTAGGGACATGAGGTTTAAAATATATATAGGAGAAAGAAAGTTAGTAAACTATCATGAGTCTACTAGTTGAAGGGGATTTTTACATATTGGCAGAGTTATTCAGAGAGAAACTTTTTGGACTAGTGGTACTAAAGGCTAGGGAAGGCGCAATCATATTTGAAATTTCTGTCAGGACAAAGCTTGACATAAGTGGGGTTACTGAGACTCCAGATATTAATTATCACGTCAAGGAAATTATGCAGTGAAGTTAGACTAATTAGGTGCGCATCAGATAATAATTGTGCTAGGATTGAGTCAATTAATTGCATACAAGAACTCAATTGCAATTATATTGAGCCAGCTAATTATATACTAAACCTGATTTTCAAATAGAGAGATAATACCAATTATCTTTTAAAATCAATTGCAAATGGCAATTGCAGAAGCTCTGTTGGATTTTAGGGTTTGAAGATTCTCGCAGGTGCGTTTTTGCACCTAAACTTAAACAATTTGATTCAGAGGGAAGCTATTTTCACCACTTGTAATAAAAATAAAAACTTAAAAGGTTAAATTTTTAAGTTTATATTAAGTGTGATAAGTGGGGATAAGAAGAAAACCCCCTTAATTAGTTGATAGTAATAAATAAAATGTTGAGGCTCAAAAAATTGGATTGATTAGTAAAGTCTGAATTAGGCAATATAAGCTGTTTACCTATTATATCTTTTAAACTCGCCTCATTTGGATGGAACAGCTAATTGAGGGCAGGAGCAGGAAGGACTAGTCCATTAGGTAATGATTTTATGTTACTGACCCAATCAATGGGCTGGAAAATATCTTTTTCTTGGTAGGACCCCCTCCAAGCCTATAAAAGGGCCCAGTCCCCATGTAGGTTTGCATAAAGGGTTAATGGGACGAGGAGAAACCTCAGAGGGAAACCTCAGAAACCGCCGCTGGGTCAGTGCAATCTGACTACATAAACTCGTGCTATTTGACCAAGAGTTATAAATAAATTTATTGCCTCAATTCAAAGGGTTTCACCAAGAATCAGAAAGAGTCTTTTGGCCGATTTCATCCTTATTTGCATCCATATTTTGAGCCAATACACTATTATTACATATTGGACTTGTAATTGTCTGACATTACCCCCTTCAAGAGTGATAGTGGGAGAATAATGGCACAGAAACCAGTTTTGGACTCAGTTGAAAGTAACTCCAGTAGCAAGGAACTTAATAGAGTACTCCTCCCCTCGCTTATAAGTGACTACAAAAGAGCCTTCCTAGGTAGACCCAAGCTTCTCAATCCTGGGAGTGTAAAATTGTGGTAATATAACACTAAATATGACACTTAAAAGGAAGGAAGGGGCTTTACTATGCTCATTTGCTGCACCCTTTCTTTGGTTACCATTTTAGCTCGGTTAGTCATGACATCATACTGCAGCTGGATGATGCGTTGTGATAATCTTTTAAGGGTTTTTTCAGGATCATCTGTCCTACCAAAAAGACAGCTTTTGCTAGCAGGGCTGGTACTCCTGGTTCCCAACCATATAATATGCAGAAGGGAGACATTTTTAGGATTTGATGGTAGCTGATACAGTAGGCCATGAGGGCACTAGGTAAGAATTTATCCCAGTATAGGGGATCTGAGCTGGCCATTTTCCATAATATGGAAACTGGGTTCCATTTTCTCTTTTTCACAGAATCATTTGTGAAAGGGTTGTAGGGGGCTGAGAATAGTTGCTGCGTCCCCATGGATGTAGCCAAAAGCTTTACCACCCACGAGGTGAAATTCTTCCCATTGTCATACAGTAGGACCAGGGGACAACCATGCCTGGGAAAATATGTTGATGGAGGAAGGTGGCAGTGGCTTTGGCGGTCTGGGCCGGAAGATCAACCACTTCAATCCATTTGGTGAAGTGAACAATGCCTACCAGGATATAGCGATTTCCGCTGGTAGTCTGAGGTAGTGGACCTACCACAACCAAGTTTATTGTATGAAACGGTTGTTTAAGCGTGGTTGGTTGGTATTGATACTTGGGTTTGTATCTTGATTGCTTCTTACAGATTAGGCAGGCATCCAGCACATAAGTTATAGACTCCACGATTCCCTCCCAGTAGTATCATTACTTCACCCACTCATAAGTTTTATGCACTCCACTGTGCCCTAGCATAGAATGGACCTCCATGATCACGGTAACTCGCTCAGAAGGTCGAAAATAAGGCAACCAATTCACCCCTACTTTCTTATACAAATTCACGCTTTCCACCATGGTATTGCAGGAGTATCAAGCTAACATTTTCCAGACAGGTTCATCCTCGTCTTCCCAGGCATCAGGTTCATAAGGAGTTCATGCAGCCTCTCTGCTTCACTATTAACCAAGTGAAGAATAGGCAGCTGAGTCAACCATCAACGTTCATATGGCAGGTTTCAGCTCAGTGCACAACTTCATATCATAGTGTTGTAGCTTTAAGGCCCAGCGAGCCAACCGCTCAGTGGGATCTTTAATATTTTGTAGCCACTTCAGGGAGGCGTGGACAGTGACCACAGTGAAGGAAGTTTTATATAAAAAAGAGCGGTAATATTTTACAGCCATCAGGACTGCAAGACACTCCTTTTTGGTGACACTGTAATTGCGTTCCACCTTGGACAACATCTTGCTGAAGTAGGAGATGGGATGATCCACGACATCATCATCTAATTGAGCCAGGATGGCTCCAATAGCGCAGTTAGAGGCATTGGTAAACAGAAGGAAAGGTTTACCATAATCAAGTTGATGCAGGATAGGGAGCTTTTGTAACAACTGCTTTAGTGTCTCAAAGGTGGCCTTTTGTTCATCTCCCCAATGAAAAGGGACGTTCTTAGCCAATAGCTGTGCAAGAGGCTCACTCAGCTGGGCAAACTTGGGGATAAATTGGTGGTAATACCCCATCATACCCAAGAATACCTGGATATCGTGCAGGACTTGGAGAGCATGTATTTTGGATATAGCCTCAACCTTGTCTTGGAGGGGTTGAATCCCATTCTGTGAGATGTCATGTCTAAGAAATTCTAACTTTTTCTTGTAAAAAATGCACTTAAAGAGCTTTAATTTAAGTTTGGACTGACGTAAGCGTTGAAAGACTTCTTTTAGGTGATCAAGATGATCATTGAAGGTCTTAGAAAACACTATAATGTCATCAAGATAGAAGATGATGCAACTTAACTTAAGGTACTGCAAGATGTGGTCCATGGCTCGCTGGAAAGTTGCAGTAGCATTGCACAACCATTGATGTAATTGAGTGGGCCGGAATAGGCCTTCAAAGAAAATCAGAGGGCATTTTTCCTGATCTTGGGGAGAGAGTTCCATCTTCCTATAGCCGTAGGCTAAGTCCATGGCTGAGAAGAACTTAGATCCAGAGATCTGTGTTAGGGAATTGTCAATGCAAGGTATAGGATAGCCATCCTTTTTTGTAAGGTTGTTTAGCCTGCAATAGTCCATCACAACTCAATGACCGCCATTTTTCTTTTTTAAAAGGAGGAGAGGTGATGACCATGGGCTTTGCGAGGACCAGTAGTCCAGCATCTAGTAGCTGTTTGAGCTCCATCCTCATCTGTTGCTCCTCAACTTTTGATTTAAGATAAGGTTTGGAACAGATGGGACTAGCATATCCTGCATTGATGGTATGACTTCAACCCTTCATATGACCATAGTTGGTCTCAGCTTTATAGAATATGTCGCTATATAACTCTAATAAATATTAACTTTATTAAGCTCAGTAGGGGTTAGATCATTGGAGATATGAACGTTGGGCAATGTACATAACGATTTATCAGCAGGTAGGCCCATGTCTGACATAGACCTAATTCAGTGGATCTGGTTAATCTCCTTAACTGGGATCAGCAGACCTTTCCCAATCTCCTGGTGTTTCTTTACAACCATGTATTTACTGGTTAGATTCTTCAGTAGAATATTGATAGGACGTTGGTAGGATGGATCTAAGATTCTTGGTAATACTTGAGGTTCTAAGGGACTAATTCCATTGATGCTAGTTATGTGCAGCAGGCAATTGTGGGGATTTGCAGGGTAATCATAGTGACAATCACCATTTGTTAATCCACTTTAATAAACACCTCCTCTGCTGAATAAAACGAAATTTGATTGAGGGCGTCCACTGATTCAGGCAGCATATTGGTATTTTGCCCACCGTTGTGTAGCGTAAGGATAAGGCGGATAAAGTATACTTAACTGTGCAAGCTTATTCCTTTTTTAATAATCTCATTGTTGCCCAGAATCTGGGGAACCTCATAGTTAATTAGGAATAGTTAGCCCTGCTTCAGATTGATTTTACCATCAAACCTGAGTATAAAATGAATACCAATGAGCATGTTATAGGTATTTTTGGCTAAGGCCACCGTGGGGGCTGAGAGGAGGAGTTTTCTAAATTGGATAGGTAAAGAGGAGTAGGCCCCAATAGCGCGATTGTTGGTCAGACCAGCAGTGCCAAACTCCTAAGTATGGTTGATGTCGGGGGCCAGCTTAATTTTTCATAAGCTTTGACAATACCACGTTCTTGGGGGATCCAGTGTCAAGGATAGCAATGACTCATACTCCGTTGACAACAACCTTCACTTTGGTTAAGGTTCCACCCAAGTTAGGGGGAAGAGCGAGGACCTCCTTCAGCTGGAGAGTAGAAGCAAGGAGTTTGGCAGTTTCAGGAATTTATCCCAGAGAGACAGTAATGTATACACACTCTGAGTGGATCAGATCATTATGGCAATGAGCTGGTCAGCGTCACTGGCGGTATCAGTAACATCCAGGCCTCTCAGAACCTGATAAAGGTATGTTTTGCAAGGCATCCTAGCCATATCCATTCTTTCTGGGTTCAATTGGTCAGGTACATCCACTTCATCTGGGCTCCTAAGACATAGTGAATGACATTTTCACAACCCCTTCAAATTCGTCATCAGAGGGATTCTCAATGCACGTCAATGCCTCCATTGGTTGGGAGGTGAGGTCAGGGCTTCACTTGTTGCAGGGGAGGTCCTGGGGGCACTCAATTACTTGGGTAACTTTTTTAGGAGACGCTGTGTTGGTTATGGCTCTGCATTTATCCTTTGATGCAGGGGGTTTGGGCTGCCCCATGGCTACAGGTTTTGAGCTAGAAATGGCAGGAGGAGAAGCTGAAGGGATAGCATCGTGGAAGTGGAGGCTTCAACTATGCCAGCTTTGGGTCAATCATCAGCTATGTGCTTTTTGGAAGCATGCAGTTTGGCATTTGTGACCTGGTCATTTAACCCATTGGGAGTGGGGGCAAATGGCACCCGAGAGAGGGTTTTAGGCTTAGGGGCTGGCTTTGGCTTCACTTGGTGAGGCTTATTGGCTGACAAAAGATGATCCTGGTGGAAAGGTAAATGGACTATGGCCTTTAACAATTGGCTTTTTGAGCGGAAGGTAAAGGGGAGCACTTCCCCATCATGGCCATTATACGCTGGCTATCCTTATGATATGAGGAATCTTTTTGAAATGGCAACTCCACAAGAGCAGGTTTTCAAGGGGGGATAACTGTAGGCGAGGCTAAAGTGGTCAGAATAGATTCTTGCATAGGGTTAAGTTTATATATGTCAGCCACTGTTAGCAGAGCCTCTTTTATATCCAGTACATTTTTGAAGGTGCGCTTGACTAAAGAGATATGCAGTGCCAAAGAGGGATGACGAGTTAAACCAGCCAATATAGCAGCAATGGCATAATCTAGAGGTAGCATTTTTGCTAGCAACAGAGGTTGAGATTCACCATAAAATCGCTCAACAAAAGAGGGGATTGATTCATCCTCTTGCAGGATAAAGGAACATAAAGGCCTGTTTTTGCCATTTTAAACTCTTTAGGGAGCCAAATTCTTCAATAAGCGTTAGTTTAACCTCCGCCCAGGTGCTGATTTTGGCCATGCTGGAAACCATGATCTCTTACACCATGTGACTCAAGCAAGGGAGGATGTACTTGATCTTTTGATGATCCATTGTGCCATCCATGGAAGATTTATAGACATATAGAAATGAAGTGATGCTGCCCTCTTCTGGTATAAACTTATCTTTAAACGGGGGTTTAAAGGAGACAAGGGCACATCCAGTGAGAGAAGAATTAGCAGCAGCAGCTCCAGGAGAAGCTAAAGAGGGGCGCTGCTTAAGCTTTTTATGTCATGATAAAGCGCTGGCTAGTTGCTTTTCAAGGGCAGCTATCCTGGAGTCATGATCTGAAGGAAGGGAAGGGGGTTACACACTTGACCATCCCCCATTTTAGGTAAAAGATTATGGTGTACAGGTGCACCTGTAGTGAGCACCACTTGTTGGATTTTAGGGTTTAAAGATGCTTGCTGGTGCATTTTTGCACTAAAGCTCTAACAATTTTATTCAGGAAAAGTTATTTTCACCACTTGTAATAAAAAATAATAAAGCTTAAAATGTTGATTTTTTAAGTTTATAATAAGTGTAATATGTGGGGATAAGAAGCAAACCCCTTAATAAGTTGATAGTAGTAAATAAAATGTTGAGGCTCAAAAATTTGATTGCTTGGTAAAGTCTGAATTAGGTAATATAAGCTGTTTACCTATTGGTTTTTTCAAACTCGCCTCATTTGGATGGAACAGCTGATGGAGGGCAGGAGCAGGAAGGACTAGTTCATTAGGTTTTGCTTTTATGTTACTGACCCAATCAATGGGCTGGAAAATATTTTTTTTTCTTGGTAGGACCCCCTCCAAGTCTATAAAAGGACCCAGTCCCCATGTAGGTTTGCATAAAGTGTTAATGGGACGATGAGAAACCTCAGAGGGACTCCTCAGAAACCGCTGCTGGGTCAGTGCAATCTGACACATAAACTCATGCTATTTGGCCAAGTATTTTTATTAAATTTATTTCCCCAATTGAAAGGGTTCCACCAATATTTGGCCAGGGTCTTTTTGCCAATTTCATCCTTATTTTTGTCAATATTTTGAGCCAATAACTCTTATTACACTATCAGACTTCTAATTGTCTGACAAGCTCAGAAGAATAATAGTACAACTCTATCAAATTAACTAAGCATAATAAGTTTAGAAATCAGAAAGGAATATGTAACTAATGTGTATAATTGTTAAAACTTTATGGTTGATATAATACTATCAAATGCAGATTCCTCAATGTATCTACAATAGTTTGATACTTATCCCCTATCTCCTTATAAAAAACAAAGACATATGGCCAAACATAAGCTTTTATAAACCTACATCAACGTGTATATTTCATAACTGCTTTTCTGTAAATTCAATTGTTTTAATAATAGAACTACCATCACCTAAACAAACCTCTCTCTCAACACTTCTGCATCCAAGCATAGCTGTTGCACTAAATTGATATTAATGGGACAGGTTTTAACAGGCCTCCTTTCATCAGCTTAAATCAGCTAAATGTCACTGCTATTCTTTATACAGTTACACTACCCCTTTGTTATACTGGACCTTTTGCTCAGGAACAGCAAGCTCATGGTTTGATTTACCAAACTGGGATAAAGTATTTACAGTACATGACAGTTTACTTTTAAAACTCTGAAATCTTGGTAGACTAGTATTTTCTTGGGGTTAATGTACCCCTTGGATCCTCAAAAGGATTTGAGACCTTTGGGGTTCAGGTTTGGGGTTCCCTAAGGGTTTGGGTCACTTGCTGAGTTTATTGAGAGTATCAATTCTGAAATCTCCTTGGTTGATCTAATTCTGTTGAAATTTGCCCACCTGTTCTGATGGTAGAGTGGTGATTTTAGTGCACATTAAATGCTTTCTTGGAGTGGCAGACCTTAATTTTTGCTCTCCCATCAATCTGGACGTCCCAAGGGCCATAAAACCCATGTTACAAAATCACTCAATTTTTAACTGGTGCAATCCACCTTCCATACCAACTTTTGGTACCATAGAGGGTAATGGTAGCAACCCAGCATCTTATAGCGTGTGCCCTATTTCATCTATTTTTATAGGGTGCATGCTCTGGGGTTTGTCACTTCTTTGTCTGGAATGGGTGATTTGCCCAATTTAACCTAAGGGTTGCAGCCAGGATCCTTACAATCTCTAGGGTCAATGCAAGACAGATTGGGGTCCTTGGAACATTCCAGATAGATACCATTGCAAGGGGACCAACGGATGATCTGAAAAAATGTATGCTAGTACTGTAATAAACCTTTAACCTCAGCTAGAAAGCCTTTGGAGGATTATTGAAATTACTAAGTGAAAACAGCTTTGGAATATTGCTTTTGTTAGAGTTTGAGTTTGGTCAAATACAACTACAGGTGCTGGTAACTCACCCTTGGTCCAGTAATCAAGTTACTATTGGTGAGTTAGTACTGGGGCGTTGGCAGATATATCAGTTGTCAGCATAACTTCTATAAAGGTTAATATATATTAGTTTAACGTATCTTTGGGAATCCATCACTTATTGTGGGTCAAAAAATGATTCTTAAAAAAGTATTCAAGGTGGGTCGACCTTGGGACAAATATACCACACCGAGAATTTTCTAGCCAGTATTCTTAACAATTAAATTAAATAAATATTTAATGTCCTTACCTTGATCTACTCGTTTTATTCATATCTCTTTCTCTTTCCCTTACCCTTCCTTAATTTGCTTACTTTTTGTATTATGTTAAGCTAAGAATGACTTAATTAAAATAGAAGGTTGATAGAATCATAACACACTATTAAGGCAAAGTCATAAGCTCAATACCTTTGCCCTTGGAACCTATAGCGATTATATTAATGATTTGAAATCGCTCTTTTGCTTTCTATCCCGGTATCGGTACCCTAGAGCTAATAAGG
Source organism: Massospora cicadina (assembly GCA_022478985.1). Classification (NCBI taxonomy): domain Eukaryota; kingdom Fungi; phylum Entomophthoromycota; class Entomophthoromycetes; order Entomophthorales; family Entomophthoraceae; genus Massospora; species Massospora cicadina. The sequence continues at coordinate 245,039 of JAKSZP010015783.1, forward strand.
GAAACGCACCGATGGTTAAACTGTCGGTTAAAAGATATTTAGAGTTAAACTAGCCTTATACTCCATTTAAGATTTCTAACTTTTTTAAAAGGATTGGTAAAGTAAAACTATCTAAATTGGGTTGACAAGATAAATATAAAAAGGGGGTTGGGGGTAGTTTACGGGGGATTAACCCCTATCGAACGTACTTCAAATAAAGGGGGAATTTAGGGTTAATTTCCATTGATTAACCTTACGTAAGGAGATATAGTTTATCAAAAATCTAAGCCTTACGCAAGGATTGAAACTATATGTATAAAATATTAGTTTATTTTACTCTGCCCAACTAATCTAAAACTACTAAAATAATATCTTAAGGTTGTCTATCTATGGTTTAGGTTGAATTGGTTTCTAAGCTGTAAGCGGACTGGAAACTTGGTAAAGGTTAATGCGAGATTAAACATTAAAATATGTTGATTGAATTGAACTGCGTTTACATCTAGCGGGTTTGATGTATCTTTGATGTATCTTCTGGGAAAGTTGATGGATCAGATGAACTTGTGAAGAACTGAGTTTCGGAGGTTTATAAAATCTAAATTAAGTTGAAGCCTCGCATCAGTTGCACATCCCTCACATGTCAGCCCCTACAGCTCGAGTACAAGTGAACATTTGGCAACCAACTTAGGATAATTCTCAACTAAGATATATGATTGGTAGAAGGACTGAATAGTTTGAGCATATGATTGGGAGGTAGGAGGACCGAATGGTTTGAGCAGTTGATTTGAAATATCCGAAGCGAGCAAGTTGAAAGGGTTGAGAATTAAGCCAATAAATTCAACTAGCAATTTCAGTTATCGCATCCACTTCCTCAATACCGCAAAACGTTCCATTCTAGCCAACATGAACGTGGAGCTCAAAGTACCTTTTACCACGGGTACGCCGCCTCAAGAAAGTTCCCACCCCAAACTCAAAAATTCAAAGCTTAACTCTCACCACCATTTCCTTTCCAACCTTTTCTCTTCAAATGCCAAACGCCCTTTTTAAAAACGGCCAAATCCAACTTGACACCGTTGACCAAACCGACGGTGAGGTATTCAATGCCCAAGTGGTCACCTCAGATACAATCCGCACCAAGGATTTAAAGTATGTCATCTATAAGATTTTAGTCTCCAGTGGACTTTCGCAGTGGTTTATTTACAAGCGCTTCTCCGAGTTCCTCCACCTTCACAAGCTGGTGCTAAAGAGGGCCCCCATCCCTGCAAAGCAACTTCCCAAGCTCCCTCAAGGCGCATCTTTTTCGGCAAGTTTCTTACCAGCCACGTCAACTCCCGAAAGGAACGCCTCAACAGTTATCTTAACGCCCTCTTTGAGGCCCCCACCCTACGTAGCCTCGAGGAGGTTCACCACTTCTTTGCTGAGGTTGATTCGCCGGAAAAACCTGAGCTGAACCCCGCCGAGAGCGGATCGACTGCTGCACAGCTGCCCAATCTGATAGTCAACATTTCCGGTGATAATCCGGAGCCCCCAAATTTGACCACCGACTCTTCAGATGCCGTCTCGGGGGAGAACTCGTCCACCTTGGACTGTTCGGCGTACAGCCCAAGCTTTAGCCCACCCCCCAAATCTCCAAAAAGGATGCATCTCAAGAAGCCTCAGAAGAAGGTTGTCCATGTTTCTCACCGCTGCTCCGTGGTGCTTAAGAGGGCAGCCACGAGCTCTTTATTGGGTTCGTCTCCCGGTTCTACCCCCAGATCAAGCTTCAGCGCTGAGCACTCCCGCTCCCATTCGGCATCGGTAGCTCTCCCAAAGTCCCCTGTGAACCGCTACAGCTCAAGGACTTCTGAGCGGCATCAGTGCAAACGCTTTCAGAAACCCAAGCCTCCATGTAGCCGAGCTACCCTGGATGACTTCGTTTTGCTCAAGGTTATCGGCTCCGGAAGCTACGGAAAGGTGATGCTTGCTCGGCACAAGAGCACCGGCCTGGTACTGGCCATCAAGGCTATATCCAAGAAGCAGCTTCTGCACCAGCCCCGGGAGATCGCTAGGGGTCATGTCGGAACGGAGCGTCCTCAAAACAACGCTGAACCATCCGTTCCTGGTCACGCTTCGCTACTCTTTCCAGACCCCGGAGAAGCTCTACTTCTGCATAGATTACGTCAACGGGGGTGAGCTGTTCTTCCATATCCAGCGGGAGAAGCGGTTTTCGGAAGATAGGGCCAGGTTCTACGCCGCAGAGATACTGCTCGCCCTGGAATACCTGCACTCCAAGCATATCATCTATCGAGACCTCAAGCCCGAGAATTGCCTCATTGACTCGAGTGGGCATATCCGGATTGTCGATTTCGGTATGGCCAAAGAGGTGGCTTACGTAACTGGCGGTCGGCTCAACTCAATATGCGGGACGCCCGAGTACATGGCTCCGGAAGTGCTCAAGGAGGAGGGATACGATATGACGTTGGATTGGTATTGCTTCGGAGCCGTCATCACGAGATGTTGGTCGGGTCGCCCCCCTACTATTCTCGCGAGCGCTCCGACATGTTTGACCGGATCCTCCACTCGCGCCTAAGGTTCCCCTCTTTTATTTCGCCAGTGGCGCGCGACCTCATTAGCCGGCTTCTGGAGCGGGATCCCGGCAGGCGTTTGGGCGCTGGCTTGAACGGCAGTTACGATATCCGGTCCCACCCCTTCTTCGGAGGCGTCGTTTGGGATAAGGTGCTACACAAGGCTGTTGAGCCCCCATTCGTTCCCACCGTCACCGGGCTACTTGACATGAGCAACATCGACCCCGCCTTCCATCACCAACCCCTCCCCGAGTCCATCGAGAATGAGGGCAGGGTTTCCATCTTTCCAGCCTACGCCGGCGAGCGGCTTCGGGAGGATAGATTCGGTTTGCTGGGCGGGGTAAGGGACTTTGACGCCCCGCTGGTTGTCGGCTTAGACTACAATCAGCATTTCTTTGCCTCCGGCTCTAGGTTCTCGCTGTCTCAGGACCGCGGCTGTCGCCTGGATGGCGACCCTACCTTTGACGCGCCGGCGCCACAACCTTCCCGCCATCTCCGCCCCAACCCACTTGAGCCCGGCAACCCGGTTACTTCGGTGGAGATGGATTCCCTCTCTAAAGCCTTCGAGGGGTTCTCCTACGTATGTTCCGAGATGGAGAACTATTAGCGGCCCCACCAGCTTAAGCCTTTGCGCTGAGCGGTGTCCTGCTGGTGCCTATTTCGCCCGCCGCCCTGTTACAAACCATACTTTTCTCGTCGGTTCGCTCCGTGAAGTTTCGCGCCACCTAGGTTGCTCTACCCTTCCGGTACCTACCAACTACAACTTCAACCCTTCAAGTTGCTTAGAATAAATTTGTGTTATATTGGTAACCGTTACCGTTTTGACATTTGTTTCATTTTTTATCGATCGACTTGAGCATACCAAAGGTCGGCTTTTAAAATCTCGGGTTAGTTTTGAGGCGTGTAGGGCTCCCATTTTAAAGCTCGATGGTGCCATGCCCAAGTAGCCTGACATTCAAACCTTGAAGCCGACCAAGTCGCACGACAAATATATTTTTATTTAAAAGGGGGCCAAGTCAACACTTATGCCCCATCAGCTCGAGTATCCATCCTATGGTAAGATGGGCTTATTGAAGTCAAGTCCCAAAATGGGATATAGAAATGATATGGCTTTAGTATAGTATAAAATAGGGGTTTTTATATGCTGCAATTAACAGTATGAACCCCAAAAGAAAAGGATTAATAAAATAATGGGGGTGACATCCGGAATGGAGGCTCTTGGTCAGGTGATGCATTAAGGAAGGTACAATACCTCTGTATCATATTTTTGATGGGGAAAAATTGTAAGTTGAATACCCAAGTCAGATGAGACTGGGGGTCACTTAGGTTGATCATTTGCAGCTTCTTGATTCTGAACCTTTTTTTGAATTCATCTCAATTTGCTTCCTCAAGTGTAACCTTGAGTAGTTGTCATCTGGCCAAGGATGATTTTTCATTTCTACTAGGCCAGAATTCATCTCAGGGTATCTTGGGCTCAGTTTGGTCCATCAGAATCTTCCCAGAGTAGATTTGGGCTATGCCAACTATCAATTTCTCCAGGTAATTTATTGAAGTAATCCCTTTAACCCCTTTCCCAGGTCCAGGTATCAATTTGGTTGATGGAGTCAGATGGTCAATATTCTTATCATGTCAGATATCCTGATATCTGACATCACCCCCTTTAAGAATATTGGCAGGTAGTACCAAAGCAAGGATTAGCTATGGATTTGATTAGTAGTTACTCCAGTTTCTAAGGACTCATTTGAGTAATCATCCCCACATCTGTAAGTGATGGCATATAACTCATTCTACATGGGATCTATCTTTTCCTCCTTGGGGTACTATTTGATTGTGATGATATAGGACCAAGTCTGAAATCTCAAAGGTGGGTAAAGGTTGGTGAGTTTCATTTGCTGCTTGACCTTCTCTTATGACCTTCTTGGCTAGATTTGTCATAGCCTCTGGTTAAAGTTATATAATCTTCTGGGCTAATCTTAGCACCTTCTCGGGCTCTTTAGTATATCACTTATAACTTCATGAGCTAATAAAGTTGGGCTTTCAGGTTCACTTCTGTATAAGGTTTTGAAGGGTGATATTTAATGTTTTGATAGAAACTTATCTAATAATCTATCAGTGCACTTAGAGATATTGGTCCAAATGTAATGGATCAGTGGTGGCCATCGTGTGTAATATTGAGACTAGCATCGCATTCATTCTTTCTACATTCCCATTAGTTGAAGGGTTGTAGGGCACCAAGAATAATTGTTAGGTACCCATGTAATAGTTGAAATTCTCAGAACTCTTTAAATAAAATTCTTCCCATTATCACACATCAATACCTGTGGGCAGCTGTGCCTAGTAGTGCTTTGGTATAAAAAGTTAGTGGTAGCCTTGGCAGTCTGTGCATAAATGGAGAATCGCTTACCCACTTTGTGAAATGATCAATCCCTACAAGGATATATCAATTCCCTCCTATGGATTCAGGTAATAGACCTACAATATCTAAATCACTAGTGTGAAACGGTTGCTGAGAGGCCATGAGCTGATACTTGTACTTAGCCTTATGCTGCATCCAGTTTATTTCAAGTGATGCAAGTGTCTAAGACTTCCACTACAGAGTCCATTATTAATTCCCAATAGTAGTGATCCTTGATCCATTAGTAAGTTTTTCCAGATCCTCCATGCCATAGGGTATTGTGGGCTTTCATTATACCTGGTACCCAATCCAAAGGTCACAAGTAAGGTGGCCAATCGATTATGGCTTTCTTATAGAGTAATCTATTGAAAAACTTCATATTTGAGTGTATCAATTGAGCAACTTCTAAAGTGGTTCAGCTTTATCCTCCCAAGAGCCTAGCTTCATGAGTAGGTCATATAATCATTCAGCTTTGCTATTATCTAAATATGGTAGGGGCTTTTGAGTCAGTCCATCTACATTCATGTGCTTCATTCCATATCAGTGGACAAAACTTATACCATAGTGCTGAAGCCTGAGAGCCTATTAGGCCAGCCTTCCTATAAGATTTTTTATGTTTTGCAGCCACTTTAGAGAAGTGTGGTCTATCTCAACTTTAAAATTTATACCATGCAAGAAGGGTTGGATATGTCTCACTGCAATTGGGAAATTAAGAACTCTTTCTCCATAACGCTATAGTTTTACTCAGCTTTGGAAAGCATTTTGCTATAATAAGACACCGTGTGGTCAATGTCATCCTTATCCAGTTGGAAAACAATGGTGCCTACAGCCAAGTCGGAGGCATTGATAAACAAGATATAGGGCTTCCCATAGTCCAGATGTCATAGGATCAGTCTTCTCTTCAACAAACTCTTCATTGACTTGAATGCAGCTAGTTGCTCTACTCCCCATATTAAAGGGGCATTTTTGGCAAGAAGTTGACAAGAAGTTTGGCAAATTGAGCACAATTAGTTATAAATTGATGGTAATATCCCATCATTCCTAAGAATACCTGTATTTCTCAAAGGCTCTTCATCTCAGGCATCTTGGAGATTGCTTCAACCTTATTGTGCAAGGGTTAGATTCTTTTCTGAAATATAGCATATTCTATATTTTCCAGATCTCGCTAGAAAAAAGGTACACTTTGCACCCCATAAATTGATGTGGTTCTCTATAAGTGGTTGAAAAACTGACTTTGGGTGATCTAGATGGTTAATAAAGGTTTTGGAAAACTCTATTATGTTATCTAGGCATACGATCACACAGCTAAGTTTAAGATCTTTCATGATGTGATCCATCACCCATTGGAACAAGGTGGGAGCATTGCATAACCCTGAGGGAGCCGGATAGGTTGGAATAATCCTTACATGCATATCAACGTGCATTTTTCTTGGTCTTCTGGCAATAGATCCATCTGCCAAAAATCTCTGGAGAGATCCATTGCAGAGAGGTAATTTGAGCCAGAGAGTCATGCCAGAGCATCATCAATTCGTGAAATTATATAGCTATTTTTATTAGTGAGGCTGTTTAGCTTCCTGTAATTCATCACTATTCTGTGACCACCTTTCTTTTTCTTTACAAGTAACATTGGGGATGATCATGGACTCTGGGAGGGCACAAGTAAGTCAGCATCTGATAATTGTCTGATCCCAGGCTTTATGTATTCTCCTCTACATCTAACTTTTTATATGGCTTTGATCTGTAGATGTTAAATCTCCAATGTCGATACTATATGTCCAGCCTTTAATGTGACCATAGTCAACATCTGACGTGGATAAAACGCCCTGATATTTTCAAGTAATTGGCGCACTCTCTCAAGTTTCCATGATTTAACTTATCAGATCTTTGGACTTTACAGATAGCGCAAATTAAATTGTCAGTGGGTAGGTCAAAACCAAGGTGAATACAAATAAAATGTACTTTTCAATTTCATCAATGGTAAGTAATTGAACTTTTCCAAATTTTTGTTGTTTCTTAGCTAAGATACCTTTGTTGGTTAGGTTCCCAAGTAATAGCTCTATGGGCCACTGATAAGTTGGATCAAGGACTTCTGGAAAAATCTTGGTTCAAACCTACTTACTACATCAGCACAAGTAATGTATAACTAGCAGTTTGGGGTGTACTCAGGGTTAAGTTGGTGGAAACCACTCTTTAATCTTCTGGTTAACTTTTTCCTTTTTGGTGGCATAAAATGGTTTGACCTATGCTGCATCTACTGAGTCAAGTAGCTTTTTTTGTTTTTCTTCCAGAGGTAGTGTAAAAAGTTACTAGTTTGGGTTAATATTGGCAACAACCCTAGTAACCTTTTTACTGCACAGGTTTAGTTTCCTCATGCACTTCACCACATTGTATAGTAGAATGGATTATTAATTGATAATAGTATGATGACTATTATCCATAGTTGAGTGTGAATTCTTATATTTTGGCCCAACGCTCAGCCAGTATTCCCAATTAAATAATTGTGATGTAATCATAGGGATTCATTCCCTTGTTCTGTCCAATCCAATTTTCACTGAGATACCCTGGTGACAGTCTCTTTGGTCCAACACACAGTCAGCAACTATCCCTGATTGTGTCTCCTTCTTCTCTAGATCCTCACTTAGATCTTTACTCTTTTCTCTAAGAGCCTTCTAATTATCACACACAGAAATAATATCCTTGAGAAAGAATACCACAATGGAAGCTGATGATAGTTTAATCTTTAAACTTTATAAGAAATGAATAACTTAGAACTATATAACTCTGTTCTTGTAATTACTCTTTCTTTTTTTATTATAGTGAATCCTAGGAGATTTATAGTGGGAATTTGGTCATCTAACCCTCAGTTAACACTTCTTTGATGAAATGGCAGCCAAAGCTATTAAATCATCCATCCTCATCTCAGCAGCAATGGTCTTCCCATCCTGGCTAGGATTCCATTGTTGGACATACTTGAGACCTAAACGGAAAGAGTCAGAAAACGTGTCCCTAACGTTTTCCTCTTGATCCAAGTGAACCAACCATATTTGGTTAGTGACCTGCTTAGGTAATGGGAATTATTACCCATTAAGGCAGGTCATGCTCCACCAATTGATTCACTAGTTGCAGGTGGCATCACTTGCCTCACAACTTGCTATTTATTCCCAATCAGTTGGTGATGAAACCCAACAGATCCCAATCAGTACACCTGATAGTTAATCACTATCAGATGCCCCTATTTTGCTGGCAACTCTGCCCAATAAGATCTTAAGTATTCATCCAGATTGATCCCTGATGGATATGACCAGGAAAATATCCTAAAATTCCCTGAACGTAGTTACTCTAAAACTCAGGCTAAACAAATATCAATTCACTTTGCCTTAGGGAATTTTCCCCTAGCAATTCCAGGTAATCTAGCAGGCTGGGAATATGGGCAAAAATCCCAACAAATCCCCCCTCTTGCCTAGATTTCCAGCATAAAAAGGACTGGGGCACAAGAACACCGCTTCAGACACCTGGTTGAATACTTCATTGGCTCAAGTGGAGTACACTCATCAATACTCAATGCTGCTCAGGATGATCTTCGGCATACAGCACTCTTCCTCTTCCTCCTTGCTACCACCTTCTCAGAGCGCGGTCCCCACAATCTACTGTTGTGCCAGGCTGATCAATTTACTCATGACCATACTAGTCCCAGGATCAGGTTTCCCCCCTTCAGGGTATATGACCCATGTCATATTCAGGATACTTGATCTGGCATCCTTGATTTCCTGATTTTCTCCTTGTCCTAGACAGGAGACTCTTGCCATCAATGTTTGTTTTGCAGCTAAATTAAGAATACTTAATTTTTTATTTTGTTATTTATCTCATAACCTTTTGGCTCAAGTCATTCCTAATTCTTCTCTTGGAGAGCTTATCTCATTAATCTTGAGACTAATTTCTCCAAAATTGGAGCTTAATGGATTGTAGGGTGCATAATGTCAACTTTCATATAAGTCCAACATTCCCCCTCTCATCCAGCTCATATGTCAAATTCTGAGTCGCGATACCAGCAGCTTCCAAATAGTTTGTCTGATCAAGACCTCCATCTCTTCCAGCAGATGAGTCGGGATGCTTGGCAGAACCTTTTCTATGGTCCTTCCAGGACTCATACACCTAGTCTGGTGCCAGCGGCTAGTCCTTCATGTTGAATTACTGGAAACAGTAACTAATCCCTCCAAAACCAGGCTTGCCATCATTTTGAACAACTCTCAGCCAATTCTTCCTCTGCTGTTGATTCCAGAGTTGGATTTTGATACTCTACTGGATTCAACTCCTTTCATTGATGCACTGACCATCGTCATAGATGCTCCAGAGATTATGTCATTTGCTCTTGATCCCTTGTTTCTTGCCAGGTCAGACCTGCTTCCTGAGTTCCTCTTCTGACTCAGACAATATTACAAACCCGCTGTTCTGGCTATAGAGCTCACCATTGATAACAGTATTCACTTTGAGCTCCCCTACGCTGAACTTCAGGCCCAAGTCACCAAGGCTTTGTCCCTAGTGCTGAATCCCTCTGATCTTGATAACATCTTAGATCGGGATACCGCTGCTTATGCTCTTCACTTTTCTTTCCAAGTTCTTTGAAGTTGGTCCATGAAGCTTCCAGCCTCACCCAGGTTTCACTGCTCATTCAGCTTTAGCTTCTGAGAAGCCCATAGTCATCATTTTCAGGATGCCATTTGTTCCCTGCACAACTATCTCTTCGCTGGTGCTTCCCATTGGTATCTTCTGCTGATGGCGTTGATAGGGGGCATGATTTGGCAACCCCCATCAAGCATCCCTTGTTTGTTGCCAGCCCATATATCCGGTGTTCTTGAAGAAGCCCGTCGTCAGGCGCTCAAGACTAATCTTCTAGCTTTAGTACCATATCAGGATTACTTGGGGTGTTATTCTCTGATTGCCTCTTCTTATACTGTTGCTTTCCTCCCCACTCTGGGGTTTCACGATTGGCTTCATCTGACATCTCAATTTCCCTTCCCCTAGTCGCTTTCTTGCAGAGCTCTGTGTCCTCTCAAAGAATGTGGTTTTGTGTAGGTCTAGCCCTCACTAGCATCCAAACTCAAAGATTTTGACGGTCTGTTCATTCCTACTGCAATCCATCATCCCTCCTCCAAGAGGCGACATAGGCAGAATCATCCCTGTATTGAGGACAATTAATAAAAATAAAAACTATAAATTTATATTGGTTTTTCTATGCGGTTTATAATCTTTTTTCCCAATATCTTTTATCAATTTTTTTATCTTTATTCTTCTTTTTTCCATGGTACTTGACCTTATTTTTGTTCAGCGGTTCATCTTTTTATTTTTTCCCCCAAACTGGGTCCTTGGTACTTAAACCTGCTAGTTTTCTATGGTTCAAAGGTCCCTTTTTCAGACTTAACCATCTAGATTGGTTCAGAGGTCCTTTTTTTGGACTTGACCTAATCATCAGGACATGACCAACTTAATGTTTCATTAGTCCTTCAGGAAAACTTTTATTTTTTTCATCAATCCATCGCTTCAGATACTTAATGTGTGGACTTGATTCACAACTCTTCCATTAAGAGATTCTTGATGGGATAGGCATCAGTTGCCATCTTGGTGATCACTTCAAATGGACCTGACCACGATGCATCTAGTTTGTTTCTTCTTCCAAAACCATGCGTATTGCAATAGGCTACTCTTTCACCTATTTGATATTCTTATAATGCCAGTCAGTTCTTATCGTCCATCAATTTTGCTTGTATACTTTTCTTCAAAGTTGTATAAAATGTTTGTGATTGCATATCAATCAGGATACCCATCAGTCAGTTCAAGTATTGCTCGGTACTCATCCCCAACGTAGGTACCACCACCAAATATAAAATTGGTGGCAACGCGGCCTTTTTCCTGTATAACAATTCAAACGCTTCTTTCCCATCACTGTATGATGACTAATATTGTAGGCGAATGTCACTAAACTCAGATATGTTCCTCGCGCGGAAGTTCTTCCTGTGACCAGCTTCCTCAGCCTCACAGCCTGAATTCCATTCACCCTTTATACCAGTACGTTTGTCTCCATCTGGTAAGATACTGACATTACTAATTTGATCCCCATTGGTACATTCAATCTCAGGATCACATGAGATGTGAAGTTGGTCCTATTAATGCTAAGCAGGACCTGCAGACATCCATGCCAATATACTACTTGATCCAGGATGAACCTCGCAGTACTGGTAGCATCTACTTTTGTCAGGGCCTTCATCTCAACCCATCTTATCAGATGGTTAATTGCAACTATAATGTACTTGACTCCCCCTGTGCTCATTGTCAGCAGTCCCATCACATCAATGGACACTGTATGCCAAGCAAATCCAGGGCGGACCAGTCAGTATCCAGTTGTACTCTTATGTGGTTTGTGCAGCTGGCACTCCACACAAAAAGCTAGATAATCCGCAACATCATAGTTGATGGACTCCCAGTAATAGTACTGGTGAATATGATCAGTTGTTTTCATCAGGCCTCCATGCCCGACAACCTTATGAGCTGCTTGCATTATAGCTGCTCTTTCCAACAGCTTTGGGAATAATAACTGCTTCCCATTGATCTTCTTAAATACTTGTCCATCCATGGTCTCAGGGTTTTCCATCACTTTCTGAGGCGCACCTTGGATTTCTTGGGGCTTGTCCACAATTTTTCTGTCAATCATTCTCTGAAATATCTCATCTGCCTGTGGGTATATTATCTGGACCATTGGTAACTGCAATAAGCCATCCACATTCTGGTGAGAAGCCCCCACTCGGTGGACAATCTTGTAATCATAAGCCTGGAGCTTAAGTGCCCATTGGGCCAGTCATCCTTCTGGCTCTCTCAAGTTGTGTAGCCAATGCAGTGAAGAGTGGTCTGTTACCACCTTAAAGTGCATTCTGTGGATGTACATCCAAAACTGCTTACATGCATAAATGACCACAAGGCATTCACACTCAATCATGGTGTAGTTCTTCTCAGCAGCTGAGAGTGTCCAGCTCACATACGCCACCGGATGTTCATCCCCAAGTTCATCTACTTGGCTTAGTACAGCGCCGATCACCATCAATGAAGTATCAGTTTGAATAATAAACCCCTAATCAAAATTTAGATATTTCAGAAGCAAAGAATCTAATAAAAACTGGCGTATCTCATTAAAGGAGTCCTGGGCCTCTTCATTCCACATGAATCCTTTTTTGGATCCTTCAATAAATGGAATAATGGCTTGGCTATTTGGGCGAAGTCACAAATAAATCTTCTGTAGTATATGACCATCTCAAGGAACACTTGGATATCTCAGACACTCTTCAGCACAGCCATCTGTTATATGGCTGCTATCTTTTGGGTTTGCAGCTGCAATCCACTGTAGTTGATTACGAATCCCAGATATTCCAACTCTTTCTTAAAGAAGTGGAACTTCCTCAGCTTAATCTTATTGTTAGCCATGGACAGTCACTTGGATACTTCTTCCAAGTGGTGTAGGTGATTAATAAACGTCCTACTGAACATGTTTATATCATCCAGTTATACCAGGACGCATGACAACTTCAAGTCACTCAGTATCGCTTCCATGGCCCTCTGAAACGTTGCAGGCGGATTACATAGACCCTGGGGCATCCTCATTGGTTGGTATAGCCCCTGCGCGGTAATAATTGCGCATTTTTCCTGGTCTTCCTTTGGCAAGTCAATCTTCCAATATCCCAAGATCAGATCCGTTGTGGAGATATACTTCACCTCTCCTAAACAATATAGCGCATCATCAATCCTCAGTAGGGGATATGAATCCTTCTTCATAATTTTATTCAGCTTCCAGTAGTCAATCACCACCCAGTTAAATCCATCCTTTTTCTTCACAATCAGAATCAGACTCACCCAGGGACTTGACAATGCAACTAGAAGCCCATGATTCACTAGTTTGCTGATTTCATCCTCCACTACTGCTTCAGCAACTTAAGATCATTGGATCAGTCTCATCCTGATTAGCAAATTTTCCCTGGTGTTGACCTTGTGGATCACGTCTCATGCGCATCCCAAATTGTGGTCATCTTAAGAAAACACTTCCAGATACTTTTCAAATAGTTTGAGCACCTCCTCTTTCTGGCCTTCTGACAGATCAGTGAGCTCTCTCTATCAACCAATAGGTTGATACTTTTGGTTACCCCAACAATAATCCCATCTCGCTGAGAGTCCCAAAATTGTGGAATCTTCTCAATTTGGCCATTGGGATCAGATGAACAAATGTAATGATCTGATTCCTCTTGATCTTCATCAGGTTTTCACTTAAATTTTACAGGAGAACTCAAATTTCTCCATGGCCCAGCATTAGTATCCCAGGAGCCACCCAAGGCTCCACTCTGGACTTCTTCCAGGGGCTTCTGACCTCCCCATACAACAGCTCAGGAATCTTTAATGTCAACCCTGTGTCAACTATCATCTGTGATCCTGGCAGTATGGTCCTCTCATTCTTGATCCTCAGTGGAATTTCCCCGGTTCTCTAGGATTTCCTCCAGCATTTTGCATCACTTTCTACCAACTAATTGGTACCAAATTGGGACAATGCCATCATTGTATATTAGATTGATGAAGTTGTTTCTCCGATTCAGTGGAGCTTCACCATCCTTCTGATATACCAATGATAACGTCTGACCCAATATGGTCACCATATTATCCTCAAAGTTACATTTAACTCCATATTTGCGTAGAAATTCCATTCCAATCAGAATGTCATAGTTTTGGTTGGTCAAAACTATTTCTGGTGCAGATACCACCAATGACCTGAATCATAGTGGCAACACACTATACACTCCACAGGAGATGGTGGTGTTTGGCCCAGCTGTCCCATATTCTTTCTTATGTTCCATGTCTGGCAAGATCTTCATCCTCTTTACCAGATTGGTTGAGACAATATTGATGGGCACTCCACTTTTGACAATCGCCCTCACTCTTACTCAATTCACCTATATGTCTATATAAATACATTAGGAGTATTGCAATATAGTATTTACTGAGTGAATAGTGGCATTATTAGCTGAATTGAGGGTGTGAATAATTTGTGCTGATAAATCAGGAAATGATTCCTTTATCACACTGAGGGGGATTGACAAATTGGCCTCATCTAATTGGACTTCAGATAATTCTTCAGGATTCTCAGTGGTTCAAATCTTGTCTGCCAGTTGTCAGGTGTATGGCTGGGAAACTTACTTGATATCTTGAGGTTGATTCTCTTCGCCCCAGCTCTGGTCACGGCATTTACATCCAAATTGACCACTTGATACAGCTGATCCTGCTTGTTGTCTACGAACAGATCGCTGATATCAATTTCCTCAGTCATAATGTTGGGAGAAACAGGCTTCTCTGCAGCTCTAGATTGTTCCCCATCTAGGCCATGGGCCCTTTTCCCGATTCCTTGGTAGCTGCTGACTCTTTCGCCTGGACCACGTTGATCTGATCCTTCAGCTTCTTACAGTGCACGGCGAAATTTTCTTTCCCACCACATTGGTAGCAGACCTTTTCCTTCTTATTCAACCATCTGAATTCTCCGGGCTTATTTCATGGCACAGTTTGATTAGTCATCTCTTTAGCTCCTTCATTTCCCTTTGTGGGATTCAGATTGCATACTGGATTGGATTTGAAGCTTCTATTTGGGGCATCAAAGGTCGCTCCCAAAATCTTTAAATTATCTACCATTTGTAAGGTAGTTACATCCACTGCAAACACAGAAGACATCATGTGATGAAAATTGTGATAGGGCCAAAGGGCTTCTTGCAAGGCGATTCTAGCATCAAAGTCATCCAATACTTTCGCTCTAACCAGGATCTGCGATTCCTGGTAAAACCAATCCGCGAAGCTAGCTAGTAGACCCATCTTTATGGAACTGGATTCCCATAAATTACTTCTTGAATTTTGACATGCATGTCAGACTCCCAAACTCTTTCATGATGGCCGCATTTTACTCAGCATATGACCATCTGTCCCCCTCCAGGTGAGGTAACACTAAGTTCTGACAATTGGTGTCTAGGCAATTCATGACTGTCAACACCTTTTGACAATTCCCATAGCCATACATGGTCATGTCAAACAGTCAGAAAAATGCTGGGGCGTTATCCCAATAAAAATTAGCAATTTCAGCATTGCCTTATATTCCTCCAAGTTATTTCTGACCGATTCTCTTGGTTTGGCCACTCAGCTAACTTGAGGAGTGACTTCAGGCGTCATTTCCAAAATGGTAGCAAAAGTGGGCATCATGTTTCTTGGGGCATGCGACTTCCCATGTATTGTGTAAGGACTTCTTTCTTTGGCATTGCTTGCCATATTGGGCTCACAAGCACATTTGTGAGCTTTAAGTTCCTCCACTTGTTTGACTAATTTCTTTATATCCACACCAAAATTTTTCAAATGAATGCAATCCGCTTCTCGCTCCATTTTCAGGTATAAGACCTCTCCAATGAGGTCCCCTTCTTTCTTCTTCAACGAAGTTACTTTCCCAAGTAACTCATTCCCAAAGCTTGCCACATTATCTATCATTTCCTCCACCTTGGAGACTCATTACTACAAGGCTGCGAATTCCCAATGATCCACTGAGTTTAGGGCATTTTGGTTCACCGTGGCTAACTTGGTCCACAGTTTGCATAACTCATCTTTGTATGACATTCTTATAAATTCTTCAACTCAACTACCCCTGTAGTGAGCATCAACTTGTAAAAACTTACTAGTTTGGATTATTATTGGCAATAATCCTAGTAACCTTTTTACTGCACAGGTTTGGTTTCCATGTGCACTTTGGCACGTTGTATAGTAGAATGGATAAAATTTGATAATAGTATTATAACTATTATCTGTAGTTGAGTATGAATTCTTATATTTCGTCCCAACGCTCAGTTAGTATTCCTGATTAAATACTTGTGATGTCATGATCATAGGGATTCATTCCCTTGTTCTGTTTAACCCAATCTTCGCTGAGATACCCTGGTGACAGTCTATTCAGTCCAACACACAGTCAGCAGCTATCCCTGATGTGTCTCCTTCTTCTCTAGATCCCCACTCAGATCTTTACTCTTTTCTCTAAGAGTCTTCTAATTATCACACACAGAAATAATATCCTTGAGAAAGAATACCACAGTGGAAGCTGATGATAGTTTACTCTTTAAACTATATAACAAATGAATAACTTAGAACTATATAACTCTGTTCTTGTAATTACTCTTCCTTTTTTTTATTATAGTGAATCCTAGGGAATTTATAGTGGGGATTTGGTAATATAACCCTCAGTTGACACCTCTTCGATGAAATGGCAGCCATTGCCATTGAATCACCCATCCTTGTCTCAGAAGTGATGGTCTTCCCCATCCTGGCTAGGATTCCATCATTAGATATCCTCGAGACTTAAATGGAAAGAGTCAGACAACATGTCCCTAACATTTTCCTCTTGATCCAAGCAAACCAACCATATTTAGCTAGCAACCTGATTAGGTAATGGGACTTATTACCTATTAAGGCAGGTCATGCACCAACTGATTGATTCACTAGTTGCAGGCGGCATCACTCACCTCACAACTTGCTATTCATTCCCAATCAGTTGGTGATGAAACCCAACTGACCCCAATTGGTACACCTGATAGTTAATCACTATCAGATGCCCCTACTTTGTCAGTAGCCCGCCTGATGAGATCTTAAGTATTCATCTGGATTGATACCCGATGGATACAACCAGGCAAATATCCCAAAATCCCCTGAATGTAGTTACTCCAAAACTTGGGCCAATTGATTTCCAATTCACTTCGCCTTAGGGAATTTTCCCCTAGCGATTCCAGGTAATCTGCCAGGTTGGAAATATGGGCAAAAATCCCAACAGGTAGAATATTGCAAAGGTAAATTGGAAACAGGGTACTTTACCAGAAAAGAGTAATCCTTATTGCTAAAGTTCTTATTATCCAGTACAAGGGGAACCTCATAGTTGAGAAGTGATATGCATTCCTCTTTCAGATTGATAGCTCCTTTAAATTTGATCATAAACTGTGTCACGATGAGTAGATCATATTGACTGTTGTCTAAGGCAACTGCGGGAGATGAGAAAACTAATTTTCTAACTTGGATTGGCAGAGATGAGTAAGTACCAACTACCTTGGTTTTATTCAGTCTGACAGTACTATACACTTGAGTGTATTCAAGGTCTGGGGCGATCTTTATCTCTTGTTTGGTTGGGATGAAACAGCATTGAAATGGGATCCCTTATCCAAGGTATCCATAACTTGAACTTTCTGAATTACCATTTTTACTTTGGTAATGATTCCTCCAGACTTCAGTGGAAGGGCTAACATCTTTTTTAGGAGGAATGGTGCATTGAGCTTATTGGCAGCCTTGGTATACTTTTTCTTGTTCTCCAGAAGACTGTAAACACTCAAGTTGTGTCATATTAACAGGGCAAGGTGCTGATCAGCATTGATGCCTGTATCAAATTATATTAGGACACCTTATAACCTGACTGAGGTATGTGCCTTTAGGAATCTGGGTGTTGTCAATATATTCAGCGTTCAAACGGTCCAGAATGTTGAGCTCAGTGGGTAAAACTAAAGTGTAATAACTTGTATCCTTGTGACCCCCTTCAGAGTTGTCATTGGGTTTATTCTCAATGCAAGCAAAATGAGCAATAGGTAATATGTTGCTTTCAGGTACTATGGGTCAGTCAGCTTTAGAGTTACCTGACCCTAAGCCAACCTTCCTTTTCCCTGCTTGGCAAGGTCAGCGTTTTTCTTAAACACATATCCTCAGTATGGTTATTCTTCTTACAGTAGTTTCATCTTGGCTTTTCCTCCTTTTTATGCTTTGCTTCCTCAATGGAATACACTCTGGGCTTTGTGAAGGCCTTTTATGAGGTCTCTGGCTTGTGTATGTCAACTACATTGAGCAGGTCTTCTTTAATGTATAAGATAGAGTTGAAGCTGCATTTGAGGGATGTGACGTGCATGGCTAGATCAAGGATACTATGTAAACTAGCAACGACAGTGGCTAAGGCATCGTTTAAGGTAAGCATATTTGAGGACAACAGCGTTTGAGACTCTATATAAAAGAAATCAGCAAATTGGAATGGGTTTTATTATGGCATAGCGAAATTCTCATGAAGATCTGTTTCTTCATACTCAGGCTCCGCTTTGACCTAAATTCTTTGATGAGCGTTTTTTCACTTCTTTACAGCTTTGAATGTCATCCATAAGAGGTACCATAACCTCTTGAGCCATACATCCTAAACAAAATAAATATGCTTAACCTTTTGATGGTTGGTCACACCTTCCATTGTGGCTTTATAGATGTATAGAAAAAACGCGATGCTCCCTTTGCCAGATATAAACTCATTTTTGAATGTAGGCTTAAAGGTAGTGGCATCTAATCTATAATGATGTGATTTTAGGAGCTTCAGAATTCTTAAATTCGGGTTTTTATGTTTCTCTATTAAGCTTGGAATTTAAGCTAACATATTTGGTCCTGTGGAGTTTTGATAGGTTACTTTATATTATCAATGGTAAGTCTTAGGGTAACATCCAGAAGATTGATTCTTCTTTCAAGAATGACTTTATCATTCTCCAAGTTCTTAATGTGAATGTACAGATCAAGAATTTTTTTGAAAGTGAACAAGTGTTATGCTCACAAAAACTTGTTCTCATCCTCCAATACTTGAATGCACCAATTCAAGCCCTCCTTTGACTTTTTACATTTGGTGCTCTGGGAAGTATTGTCAGTCTTGGCTTTTAAACCTTCTGTGAGATTATTCCAGCGTTTCTCAGCTTCATTGAGGTAAAGGTAGACTTAGTTAATAAATTCTTGACTGGATTTTCCTCTTAAGTTGCTAACTAATTTTGTTGAGTTGCTCAATAATTGAAAAAGTAGATGCCTGAGTCACCCAGTTCACTAATCCTGTTTGACATGGGCTACTCATGAAATGATATACTATGACACTGATGAGGTATCAGAGGTTTGATGGGCATCCAGCTCATCAATTTGTCGCAGGGTTTGCTCTAGATGGGCCTTGTGGAGAGAGATCTGTTCCTCATCTTGTTGACGTCTAGTAGAATATTGGGCTGCCATTTCTCCATGGGCTTCAATATCTTGTCTTTGGAGCTCCTCATTAAAAGCGTTTATAATTGCTTGGTATTTTCGTTTGACTCCAAGATGTCCTTTCAAAGGAACTTCATAGATTTCTCCACACTTTTGATAACACTGGAATCGATGGCCCCCATTTGATCATGGAGCTGAATAATGTAGGAACTATTTTAATCAATCAAACAGCAGACATCTCCTATACTTTGTGATGGTAAATTATATACCTGCTTGTAGGCCATCTGTAAGGCCCCTTTAATATTGATATAGTGGTGAAGTTCCTAATTGT
This sequence comes from Massospora cicadina, assembly GCA_022478985.1. Lineage (NCBI taxonomy): Eukaryota > Fungi > Entomophthoromycota > Entomophthoromycetes > Entomophthorales > Entomophthoraceae > Massospora > Massospora cicadina. The sequence goes on from JAKSZP010015783.1 coordinate 264,378, forward strand.
GGACTCCTAGTATATGCACGATATGGTAAATCGCAGCGTGCATAAATTTTTATAATATAACGTGATAAATTCACACTTGATCGATATCTGACAGAGCACTAGATTTACAGGTTCATGAGAGACCTGTCCACGGCGGATGCCCTTTAGCGTCTGTCTTTTTCTCCTGGGTTAAAGACTCCATGAAGTAACTCTTTAACTCCTTCATTAAAAACTAGGTTAGGTGACTAGATTTAGGAATATTCATAGGATTTCCTTGATCTTCTTCAAATGTGACAATGGGTAACTTCCTATTTGATCATCTTCTTCACCATTTCTGTTGTGCACCCAGTGGGGGACACTATCAGTTGTCTTATCTTACATGGAGTGATTAATTTGTTGCAGGTATATTTAAGCGTCAGCTGAGCCCCCTGTAGTTAGCAACAGCTTGTAGGGCTTCTATTTTTAAGCTATTTGGTGCTATGACCAAGTAGCCTGACAGTCAATACTTGAAGCTGACTAAGTCGCACAACAAGTATATTTTTATCTAAAATGGTTACAATTCACCGCTTATTTCCCATCAGCTAGGGTATCCGTCCTAAGGTAAGTAAGGCAATTTGGACTTATTTTGTTAAGTATCAAAACGAGATATAGAAATAATGACATAACTTTAATATATTATAAAATAAGGTTTTTTATATGTTGCAATTAACAATATAAATAAAAAAAGAAAAGGATTAATGAAAATAATGATGGAGAAAATTCAGAAGTGAGGCTCTTGGTCAGGCGATTCATTATGGTAGGTATATGCATGTGTATCCTATTTTTAATGGGAAAATTATAAGTCGAATACCCAAGTCAGATGAGACTGGGGGTCACTTAGTTTGATCATTTGCAGCTTCTTGATTCTGAGCCTTTTTTTGGATTTATCTCAATTTGCTTCCTCAAGTGTAACCTTGAGTAGTTGTCATCTGGCCAAAGATGATCCTTCATTTCTACTAGGCTGGAATTCATCTCAGGGTATCTTGGGCTCAGTTTGGTCCATCAGAATTTTACTAGAGTGGATTTGGGCTATGCCAACTATCAATTTCTCCGGGTAATCTATTGAGGTAATTCCTTTAACCCCCTTCTCAGGTCTAGGTATCAATTCTGTTGATGGATTTAAATGGTCAATATTTTATCATATCAGATATCCTGATATTTGATATCACCTCCTTAAAGAATATTGGCAGGGGAGTACCAAAGCAAGGATTAGCTATGGATTTGATTAGTAGTTACTCCAGTTTCTAAGGACTCAATTGAGTAATCATCCCCATGACTGTAAGTGATAGCATATAGCCTATTATACATGGGATCTATTTTTCTCCTTGGGGTACTATTTGATTATGATGATATAGGACCAATTCAGAAATCTCAAAGGTGGGTAAAGGTTGGTGAGTTGCATTTGATGGTTGACCTTCTCTTGTGATCTTCTTGACTAGATTTGTAATTGCTTCATATTAGAGTTATATAATCTTCTGGTCTAATCTTCTTAGCGCTTTCTCATATTCTTGCGTAGTATCACTGATAACTTGATGAGCTAATAAAGTTGGGATTTAAGGTTCTCTTCTGTATAAGGCTTTGAAAAGTGATATTTAATGCTTTGATAGAAATTTATTTAATAAGCCATCAATGCACTTTAAAGATATAGGTCCCAGTGTAATGGACCAGTGGTGGCCATCATGTGCAATATTGATACTAGCATCCCATTCATCCTTTCTACATTCCTATTAGTTGAAGGGTTTTAGATGACAAGAATAGTTGTTGGGTACCCATAACGTGGCTAAGCTTCTCACAACCTTTGATATAAAATTCTTTTTCATTATTGCATAGCAGTATCTGTGGGTAGCTGTTCCTAGTGTGTGAGTGAGTTTGTATTAATCATTACATTCCAACTCAGATTTGATTTTCTCAAATCCAAGTTTGATCGTTTTTAAAATATATTTGGCTCAGTTTTTTTGGGCGCTGGGTTGTGCCTCACCTAGTTGTAGATTAGGCTTGTGTGAGCCTAATCAATGACTTGGGTGAGGCCCCAAGAGGCAGCCTTTATAAGGCGCGCCTGCCCATTCCAAAGCTCACTTTGGAATTTTGTTCCCCTAGCATTCCCTACCTGGGGAGAATTGGCGGTGGCTCCCCAGACAAGCTCTGGTCAGTGGGCACCTTTGTTTTTTATGTTCCTGAATAAAAAAAGATGTTTTGGGGTTATCAAACCTTGCATACCTGTGGTCTTTTTCAGGTGTTTCATTTCAAGGAGGCTTTCATGTGGTTGGGTCATACCAACCCAGAGGACTTTGCATAACCAGTCAGTAGAAGTCAATGTTTGGCGCTGTCAGTGCCCCAAACCTCTCCTACTCGGTTAGGCTGCATTTGGTTGCCTACCAGTGGCACCAAAAGAATATTTTTATATTGGCGGTCAGAAACTGGAAATTTCCAATTGTGACACCTGGTAAATATATTTTTGTAAAAAAGTTAGTGGTAGCCTTAGCAGTCTGCACGGGAATAGCAATTGCTTTGACCCAGTTCATGAGATGATTAATCCCTTCAAGAATATATTGATGACCGCCCATGGATACAGGTAATAGACTTATGGTATATAAACTGCTGGCGTGAAATGGTTGCTGAGGGGTCATGAGCTGATACTTGTACTTGGCCTTATGCTGCATCCAAATAATTACAAATGATGTAAGTGTCTAAGACTTCCACTACTAGTACATTATTAATTCCTAATAGTAGTGATCCTTGATCCATTAATTAGTTTTCCTGGATCCTCCATGTCCTGGGGTATTGTGGGCTTCCATTATAACTGGTACCCAATCCAAAGGTCACAAGTAAGGTGGCCAGTTGATTATGACTTTCTTATAGAGTAATCCATCAAAAACCTTCATATTTTAAGTTTGTCAATTGATCATCTTCACAACTGGTTCAGCTTTGTTCTCCCAAGAGTCTGGCTTCATGAGTAAGTCATATAATCATTCAGCTTTGCTAATTTATAATTATAGTATGGGCTTTTAAGTCATTCCATCTACGTTCATGTGCTTCATTCCAACTCAGTGGACAGTACTCCTACCATAGTGATAAAGCTTGAGAGCCCGTTGGGCTAGCTTTCCGTCAGATCTTTTATGTTTTGCAGCCACTTTAGAGAGGCTTGGTCTGTCATAACTTTAAGGCTCATACCATACAAGAAGGGCTGGATATGTCTCACTGAAATTGGGCAACTAAGTACTTTTTCTCCATGACGCTATAATTTTACTCAGCTTTGGGAAGCATTTTGCTATGTTAAGACACCGTGTGGTCAATGACATCCTTATCCAGTTGGGAAAGGATGGTGCCTACAGCCAAGTCGGAGGCATTGATAAACAAGATATAGGGCTTCCCATAGTCCAGATGTCATAAGATCAGTCTTCTTTTCAACAAACTCTTCATTGACTTGAATGCATTTAGTTGCTCTACTCCCCATATTAAAGGGGCATTTTTGGCAAGAAGTTGACAAGAAGTTTGGCAAATTGAGAACAATTAGTTATAAATTGATGGTAATATCCCATCATCCCCAAGAATGCCAGTATGTATCAAAGCTCTTCAGCTCAGGCATCTTGTAAATTGCTTAAGCCTTATTGTGCAAGGGTTAGATTCCTTCCTGTGATATGACATTTTCTAGAAATTCCAGATCCTGTTAAAAAAAGTTACACTTTGCACCCCTTAAATTGATGTGGTTCTCTCTAAGTGGTTGAAAAACTGACTTTGGGTGATCTAGATGGTTAATAAAGGTTTTGGAAAACTCTATTATGTTATCTAGGCATATGATCACACAGCTAAGTTTAAGATCTTTCATGATGTGATCCATCACCCATTGGAACAAGGTGGGAGCATTGCATAACCCTGAGGGAGCCGGATAGGTTGGAATAATCCTTACATGCATATCAACGTGCATTTTTCTATGTCTTCTGGAAATATATCCATATGCTGATAAGCTCTGGAGAGGTCCATTGCAGAGAGGTAATTTGAGCCAGAGAGTCAGGCCAGAGCATCATCAATTTTTTGAAATTCCAAACTATCCTTAATTAATGAGGCTGTTTAGCTTCCTATAATCCATCACTATTCTGTGACCACCGTTCTTCTTCTTTATAAGTAACAGTGAGGATGATCATGGACTCTGGGAGGGCCCAAGTAAGCTGGCATTCAATAATTGCTTTGATCTCAGTCTTCATGTAATTCTCCTCTACCTTCAACTTACTATATGTCTTTAATTGAATAGAAGCTAAATCTCTAACATCAATACTATGTGTCCAGCCTTTAATGTGACCATAGTCAACATCAGACGTGGAGAAAACGCCCTGATATTTTCAAGTAATTGGTGCACTTTCTCAAGTTCCCATGATTTAACTTATCAGATCTTTGGACTTTATAGATAGCGCAAATTAAATTGTCATTGGGTAGACCAAAACCAAGGTGAATACAAATAAAATGTACCTTTTCAATTTCATCAATGGTAAGTAATTGACCTTCCCCAATCTTTTGATGTTTCTTGACTAAGATATCTTGGCTTTTTAGGTTTCCAAGTAATAGCTTTATGGGCCACAGATAAGCTGGATCAAGGACTCCTGGAAAAACTCTTAGTTTAAATCTACTTACTACATCATCACTAGTAATGCGTAGCAAGCAGTTAGGGGTATACTCAGGGTTATGTTGGTGAAAACCACTCCTTATTCACCTGGTTTAATTTTTACCTCAACGGTGACATAAAATGGTTTGACCTATGCTGCATCTACTGAGTCAAGTAGCTTTTTTGTTTTTCTTCCAGAGGTAGAATATCCCAAAGGTAAAGTGGAAACAGGGTACTTGACCAGACATATGTAATCCTTTTTGCTGGATTCTTTATTATTTAAGAAAAGGGGAACTTCATAGTTGAAGAGTGATATGTATTCCTCTTTCAGATTGATAGCTCCTTTATTCTTGATCATAAACTGTGTCCTGATGATTTTAAATATTGACGGTTGTATAAGGCAATTGTGGGAGCTGGGAAAATTAATTTGCTAACTTGGATTGGCAGAGATGAGTATGCACCTATCACCTTGGTTTTATTCAGACTGGCGGTACTATACTCTTGAGTGTATTCAAGGTCTGGGGAGAGCTTGATCTTCTTGATTAGTTGGAATGAAACAATATCGAAGGGTGATCTCTTAACCAAGGTATCCATAACCTAAACTTTCTAAATTACCACTTTCACTTTGGTATTGGTATCATCAAACTATATTAGAAGGACTAACATCTCTTTGAAGAGAAACTTTGAATTGAGCTTATTAGCAGTCTTGGGATACTTCTTTTTGAGCTCTAGAAGAATGTTGACTTTCAAGATAGGTCATATATACTGGTAAAGGTACTGATCAGCATTTTTGGCTGTAACAATCATTTTAGGACACCTTATAACCTTAATGAGTCAAGTGCATTTGGGAATCTGGGTGTTGTCAATATGTTTAGCGTTCAAACGGTCCAGAATGACGAGCTCAGTGGGTAAAACTAAAGTGTAATAACTTGTATCCTTGTGACCCCCTTCAGAGTTGTCATTGGGTTGATTCTCAATTCAAGCAAGATGAGCAATTGGCAGTGTGTTGCTTTCAGGTACTATGGGTCAGTCAGCTTTGGAGTTACCTGACCCTAAGCCAACCTTCCTTTTACCTGCTTGGAAAGGGCATGATTTTTATAAACACATATCCTCAGTATGGTTATTCTTCTTACAGTAGTTTCATCTTGGCTTTTCCTCCGTCTTATGCTTTGTTTCCTCCATGGCATACACTCTGGGATTTGCGGAGGCCTTTTATGAGGTCTCTGGCTTGTGTATGTCAACTACATTGAGCAGGTCTTCTTTAATATATAAGATAGAGTTGAAGCTTCATTTGAGGGTTGTGACGTGCATGGCTAGATCAAGGTTTCTATGTAGACTAGAAATGACAGCGGCTAGGCATCATCCAAGGTAAACATCTTTGAGGCCAAAAGCGTTTGGGCTTCTATATATAGTGATTATTGAATTTGGAATGGGTTTCATTGGGACATAGCGCAATTCTCATGAAGATCTGTTTCTTCATACTCAGGTTCCGCTTTGACCTGAATTCTTTGATGAGCATTTCTTTCACTTCTTTACAGCTTTGCAGGTCATAAATAAGAGGCACCATAACCTCTTGAGCCGTACAACCCAAAAAAGATTAATATGCTTAACCTTTTGATGGTTGGTCACACCTTCCATTGTGGCTTTATAGATGTAGAGGAAAAAAGCGATACTCCCTTCGCCAGATATAAACTTATCCTTGAATGTAGGCTTAAAGGTAGTGGCATCTAATTCATAATGATGTGTACTCCGGGAGCTTCAGATTCATTAATTTTGGTTTTTATGTTGTTTTATTCAACTTGACATTTAAGTTGACATATTTGGTCCTGTAGAGGATTGAGATGTTGCTCCAATTACTCCATGGTATGTCTTGGGGTAGCATCCAGAAGATTGATTCTTCTTTCAAAGATGATGTTATCATCCTTCAAGTTCTTAACGTGAATGTTCAGATCAAGATTTCTTTGGAAAGTGGACAAGTAATATGTTCAAAAAATCTTGTTCTCATCATCAAATACTTGAATGCGTCAATTTAAGTCCTCCTTTTAACTTTTTACATTTAGTGCTCAGGGAAGGATTGTCAGTCTTGGCTTTTAAACCTTCTGTGAGATTATTACAGCGTTTCTCAGCTTCAATGAGGTGACGGTAGACTTGGTTAATGTCTCTAACTGGATTTTCCTCTCAAGTTGCTCCCCAATTTGTTGAGTTGCTCAGTAATTGAAAGAGTAGACGCCTGTTTCACATGGTTCACTAGATCCTGTTTGACATGGGCTACTCAAGAAATGATATCCTATTACACTGATGAAGTATCAGAGGTTTCATGGGCCTCTATATCATCAAAAGTCGCAGGGCTTGCTCTATATGGGCCTTGTGTAGATCTGTTCGTCATCTTGGTAACGTCTAGTAGAATATTGGGCTACCATTTCGCCATAGGTCTCAATATCTTGTCTTTGGAGCTCTTCAACGAAGGCGTTGAGTAAACGCTTAGTATTTGCGTTTGACTACAAGTGGCTCATTCAAAGGAGCTTCATAGCTTCCTCCACATACTTGATAACACCAGAATTAATGGTCCCTATTTGATTATGCAGCTGAATACTGTAGGAACAATTTAAATTAATCAAACAGCAAGACATCTCCTATACTTTGTGATGCTAAATTATAAGACTTATTGTAGGCCATCTGTAAGGCCACTTGAATATTGATATGATGGTGAAGTTTCTATTTGTGGACTCCTAGTAAATGCAAGATATGATAAAGCGCAGCATGTACAAATAAATAATAACGTATTGAATTCACAAATGATCCATATCTCTGAGAGAGCACTTAATTCATGCAGGTTATGAGAGACCTGTCAATGACAGATGCCCTTTAGCGGCCAGCTTTTTCTCCTGGGTTAATGAATACATAAATAACTCTTTAACTCCTTCATTAAAATTAAGGTTAGCTAAGATTTGGGAATCTGTATAGGATTTTCTTGAATTTCTCAAATGTGACGATGGGTAACTTCCCATTTGATCATCTTCTTCACCATTTCTGTTGTGCACCCAGTGGGGGACACTATCAGTTGTCTTATCTTACATGGAGTGATTAATTTGTTGCAGGTATATCTAAGCGTCAGCTGAGCCCCTGTAGTTAGCAACAGCTTGTAGGGCTTCTATTTTTAAGCTATTTGGTGCTATGACCAAGTAGCCTGACAGTCAATACTTGAAGCTGACTAAGTCGCACAACAAGTATATTTTTATCTAAAATGGTTACAATTCACCGCTTATTTCCCATCAGCTAGGGTATCCGTCCTAAGGTAAGTAAGGCAATTTGGACTTATTTTGTTAAGTATCAAAACGAGATATAGAAATAATGACATAACTTTAATATATTATAAAATAAGGTTTTTTATATGTTGCAATTAACAATATAAATAAAAAAAGAAAAGGATTAATGAAAATAATGATGGAGAAAATTCAGAAGTGAGGCTCTTGGTCAGGCGATTCATTCTGGTAGGTATATGCATGTGTATCCTATTTTTAATGGGAAAATTATAAGTCGAATACCCAAGTCAGATGAGACTGAGGGTCACTTAGGTTGATCATTTGCAGCTTCTTGATTATGAGCCTTTTTTTGGATTCATCTCAATTTGCTTCCTCAAGTGTAACCTTGAGTAGTTGTCATCTGGCCAAAGATGATCCTTCATTTCTACTAGGCTGGAATTCATCTCAGGGTATCTTGGGCTCAGTTTGGTCCATCAGAATTTTCCTAGAGTTTATTTGTGCTGTGCCAACTGCTAATTTTTTTGAATTAAATAATTAAGGTAAATCCTTTAACCCCTTCTCAGGTCCAGGTGTTAATTTGATTGATAGAGTCAATTGGTTATTATTCTTCCTATCATGTCCAATACCTGATATCCAATAAGATAAGAATTAAATATAAAATCAAATTTTTACCAGCAAAACAACCTCAACTAGCGCTAAACCATCTCAACCCCCTCTATATACCTCCCACCATACAATTAAACCTCACAAGTCACCAGCTACTTTTGTTTACACAATTGAAAAAGCTTAAAATCTAATAATCTTTCACCATAAGGTTTTTATTAAACTTCCTGTTAATAAATACACTAATCCCCCTATTAACGCCTAAACTCTTGATATATTAAAAAAACATTAAAAACTTATGGCAGAGTTAAAAATTCTAATTTTGAATCTAAAGGTGGACCTTTGTAACTTGACAGTGTTTTTGGTTTAACTTAGCCCATATATTATAAGCTTATCGGTGTACATACCTTGAGATACCCAAAGATTAAACTTGAACTTGAACATGGCAACGGGCAGTCCTCAATCAAAAATAAATAAAACTTTGAGAGCTTAAGTTAAGGGGTAAGAGTTTAGTCCCCCCTGTGAAGTGGATTTGGATTACTTGGCAGTCACAGTAAAGGTAAAGATTTCAGGTATGGTGTGTAGGTTAATATCTTGTACTAGGTTATATTAGATACTGGTTACCTTGTAACATATTTATATAGACTAGTGTAATTGATCTGATATTGTTTGTGATGATGATTATGATTGAATTTTACAAATTATGAAGGAAGTGAGTACTCATGATCTATGTTGTGATAATTGAACCAGAAGATCACCCACCAATTAATTTGTGTGACTAACTTATTCAATTAAGTTTCAAATTGGTATGGAAAGGTGAAACTCTGATCAAAAATGTGTATGAGGAGTCACCAGTTAAAAACCACCTATCAATGATTTAAATTATTATTTCTTTATCCTAAATGATAGAATATGGAAGCCCTACCAAAATAGATAAATGAGCTCCAGTATTAAGTCAGATGTGAAAGATTATCGATCAGTCTACAATCTGGAAAGGAATAGGAGATTCTAAATGAGGTGGTCCAAGGTAAACCTTACCGTATCAAGTTCCCCAATTCCTAGAAGTGTCAAACGTTTCTAATATGTTAAAAAGTCATAATTCCATCATCTAGATTGCTTAACAATGTCAATTCTCAGTAGCTTAAGTTATTGGTGTGTATCACTAAACTTATGTAAAGGAAACTGGTCTCAAAGATCCATTACAAGTATAAAGCTAGTGATTGTGCCTTAAGTCACTGTAGTAGCCATATTGCATGAACTATTCAAAATTTAATTGAAACCTCCAACTTGGGTATCTCCAAAATTCAACCTTTTCTCATCTGCTCAACAAATATAGGAAGCTAATATATGGTACTCACTACATGGGAACCCAAGTTGTTACACGGAAAATCTATTAATGATTAGATGATAATTTTAGCCAAGAATATACTTACTCTTATAAAAAATTGATATAACCAGACGTTTAGATACTTGATAGTATGAGGTACCTCCATTGGAGCCTTACAACCTAGAGCTGTGGGCTAGATTTAGTCTAACTACCATTAACAAAAATAATTTTATTCAATTTAAGCATTTCAATACCACAAAGTAATATTTTTTTAGATAGGATTTACATAACTTAGAGCTGATCTAGACATTCTTGAATAATAGCCATACCATTAAATATAAGAAATTCCTATACCTCCTCACAACTACTTTCTAGTAAGCTAGGTACCAGAAAGACCATAAGCTTTGCCTATATGTACCCTGTGATCTGCCATATACTACATATCATTTCTATATATCACCCTTTGATGGTCCACCAATATAGGATGATTCAAACTCACCATGGAAACATTGTATAAATTTAAACAATACCACTTCTGAATCCATTCAAAATAAGATGAGGCCATTATAGATGGCTGATACCTTTTTAATGAAACCTGAAACTAATCTCCTTTTTCAACTCTTGAATCCCCATATACCTTGACAACATGATGAACCACCACCCCTAAGATATTATGGCCAGAGTAAAGCATCAAATTCAGCAAGCCTCTTATGGCTTAACTATCCAGTTATGGCTTCAAAAGTCTAACTAAGCCTGAATAAAAAATTATCTCAATTTATTGATCCATGAGTTGCAGCAGTATTGTCAAGGACTCTCCCAGAAAGAAAGTATTCCAGGTTTCATCAGACCCAGCTGACTCACCAGATCTGAAGGGCTCAAAAGCTCTCTTAAGGCCTAGAAGATCCTAAATGTCAAGATTACAACTGATAAAGATTAGACTGGGCTCCCAGCATGGGTGCGTGAAGAGCCAGTGGAGAGACCATAGTGTCAGTGGCACAGAAGTCCATGTGACTCTGAAGAGTGGGTTCTAGCATTAAATTAAGGGTAGTATAAGTCTAGTATTGTACTGAAGTACCCCAAGGCAAACCAAATGGCCTGATGAAGGAAACTGAGGGACTTGCAGGGGCAACCCCCAGGGGCAGGAGAGTCAGGGAGGGTGACAACTCCTCAAGTTTTCATGGTTGCTGGCCTTCAGGTGGTCTATAGTGATAGCTGGGAGGCAGATTGAGGCCTTGGCGCCCTACTGGGGTCTTGTGAGAGGTAAGGGTGCCATTCAGTTTTACAAAATGGATGAAACGTATTAAAACAGGGCATAACGATTCCAGAATCTACCAAACATGGACTGCAAAGATTAAAAGGGTTCAGTTTCTCACATGGGTTAACGGCAGAGGCAAGCGTTAATGAGGCCTTCACAGATCTCTGGGGACAAGCTCCCCTGAGGGGGGTGCTCCAGGCCCTTTGGGAAACCGAGATCTTTGGCAGATTAACCAGGTGGGGTCACGGGTTTTGCTGGTGATAAAGCAGTCAACATTTCACTGTTGGGTCAAACAAGAAGTTTCCGCTGAACCAGTGGTGGGTCAGCAAACCAGATTTTGAATAAATGACGTGAGTCATGGGTGGTGGAAAATATGCGCTGTCCAGGGAAAATATTTTACTAAGATTGGTGATGACCCACTAGGTGTCAGGGTCAATCAAGAGGATGGCCCAGTTTACACTCATTGGATAATAATCTGGGTGTTGGCATGTTTTACTGTAACAGGAAAGTTTTTAAGATTAAATGTGGCAGAAATATTCTGCAATAAAGCTGAATATGATAAAAAGAGGGCTTCTATTTTGCAACCTGAGCGAAGAAGGAGAATTAACACACAACAGACCCTAGGGGGCTTCTGTCTTATGAGGGGAGGGGGTATCTGGGAGGGGCTCCAAGGGATTGGTCTTAAGGGTGTTGGTGACATGCTCTGATTTGGCTAAGGGGAGCACTGGTCAGGGGTTTTCTGAGACTTTAGTGCATTTCAAAAAAACTTTGATGGTCTCCTCCTAGATTTTGAGGGCTGAATCAGATTGATGGAACTGACCTGGCACCCGTCAATTTGTGTCAGGCCATCCATGTGCACCATTATTTCAGATTCTGTTCCTGCAGGTTGGGGCAGTCATGCTGACCTGTGATTCGATTAGCTGGCTGAGGGTATCATAAACCAATTTGTTATTACATAGCAGACAACCTGAACTGGATTTCAAAAACTTGGTACTAGTTAATCAAGCCTCAGAACCATTTTGCCTCTTTATAGGAGAGATTTGATAATTATGGCCAGGGGTGGTGTGAATTCCAGGGTCCTGCCAGTGGCCCCTGGATTGGCCAGCCTCACTTAAGTCTCCCTTGTACATCAGCACTAAGGTAGAGGAGGAGGGAGAGACAGAGAGGGGGATCCTTAGGGGCCAGGGCAGTGACTAGCGCTTATCTACCAAATGACAGGTCACTTGTCTGTGACATGGGGTCCACCTGAACCTTTAGACCCTTCTTGCGCCTGAAGGGATGCTGGTCATAGTATAGGCACAGTGGCTATGCCTCAGGACTACACTAAAGTCCCTATGGGCCTTCTGGCCCTTTTTGCCCATCCAGCTCATTGAGATCACCAGGCCCATATGTGACCTTAATTAATATGTTCCCAAAGATTGAAGACTATAAGGATCCAAAAAAGAAAAATATTAACTATAGTACAAGATTGCATGTCCAGATAGATGCTTTAGCTTAGTTGATGTGGTGTCAATCCTTATGGAAACAAAAATTACCTGAGCCTTACATTGAAGCCTGTCTGAGAGCTGTATTAGTCTGGGAATATTTACTGATGTGACAGATTAAATATCCCACTTATAAAAGACATTTGACTATTTTAAAGACTAGGTAGGCAACTGCAAACGTATGTCACAGAGCCATTATAATGAGATCCAGACCCTATAAGAACATATAAATAAAAAGGCCCCAAATGCCTCTCTCCTCCAGTAATGGGGCGAAGCTCAGGGCAACTTGGAAAGATTATGAAGATTGTCCAGCAGGCCCATAAAGAGTAAGCCAAGATGTAGTCTTCCAAGCCTGGTCCTAGTGCCCCACGTGTTTTAATAAACTTACAGCTCCATATGTATCCAAGTTTAAGCTCATATTTAATGAGAAGTTAGACCTGGTAAGTGAGGCATTGTCCCTTTTTTAACATATTTTTGAAAGTCAAATAGATGAGATGACTGAATGTCAGAAAGTGAAGCACTTTTCTAACAGCTTCAGATGTAAAACCCATTAAATCATGATCCTCATCTATAAGAATTTGATACTATGGAACAAGTAAAAACAGCCATAATTATAAGAATTTAGAACTAAGAATACTCTGTCAGACCAAAAACAAGCCTTCATGGTAATAAAATTATATAAGGTTAAGACTAATTGATTTTAAAAACTGCTTCTATGCTGGGGATCAACCCTTAGCCACTCGTTTCTGATCAGCTCAGATGATACCATCACCACTATAGTCTATGCACTTGATACAAGTTGATAATTCAACTTAACATTAATAGGTTCAAATGGACCTTCAATAGAATATTATAAATAATGTTACCTTGAATATGATCCCAAAGCCCTGGTTAACAAGACTGCAGAACCTTTACCACCTACAATAAACCTTGAGTAAATTACACAAAGGAAAATAGATAATGATAAGACAATAAACAAACTTCCAGGGCCAACACTACAACGCCAAAGAGTGCTGGTGCTAATTTCAAGAATTTAAATGAGATGGGGCTGGACATACCAAACTAATTTCAGAGCTTCACCCCTCATAAACAATCTAGTATAGTGGTAGGAGGATAAGTTTAAAGACTGACTTATAATTGCAGATCAACCTATGGAAAATTATTTTTAAAAATGTTAAAGGATTCAAAGGTATGTAAGTTAAAAAGTAGGGGTGACCTTGAAGGTAGAAGACAATTATTAGCTAAGTATAGAATAATAAAGATGAACTTTACCAGCAAGATATGCGCTATATTTTTATGCTTTCTAGGGGTATGTCACTTAAGCAACCCTTTAATGGGCTGAGAATCAAAACATTACATTTTACTCAGACTCTGTCGAGATTGTGACAGTTCCTAGAGATCTTACAGTAATTTTCTTAGATCACAAGCAAAGGTATTTTCTACTTTTTAACTTCATGGCATGAGGCGCTCTGATCCTATTTTTTCTCATCACAATTTCTATGTCACCTTTAGTAGTAGCCTTCCTGATTGACATATTGCAGTTGATAAATTATAATAGTTGAAGTAGAATTACTCTTCAAACCAGGTGCATTTTTGAGCCTGGGGTCTAATAACCTTATTTAAATCATACAATTAATCCCTGAGTTCTTACAATGCCCCTCATAATCCTTTAAGATGGGAATAGATCAAAAAATTATATGCACTTGATTAATTAACGCCCCTAATAAGATTAGCCATGAAATGACTGAACCCTCATTTATCTAGTATTTTATAGGGGCGCAACCATGAGATGTCAGTTGGTTATCCCACTGGGATGATGATAATAAAACAGGCTTAAATCAACTAGTAATAAACTAGTAAGAAGGTTTATATAAAAGTTGCTCATGTGGTTTCCCAATTGGTGGTAGCTATTTTCAAAATTTTGTGACCATCACCTAAAGCCAGATAATCTTATCCACCATGGATTTTAGGGTTAATTTTGGAGTTTTCTGGAGCAGAAGACTTTAAAAAAAACTGGAATCTGGTAGGTAGTTAAGATTTCATTCCATATAGAGTTCTAACTGAGGAAAAATTTGTCATCCTAGGGTAGCTAAACCAGTATCCCAACAAGGCACTTGACAGATAATGATTATACTGCATAAGGTCAAAGGTAAAAATTTTGTATTGTATTGATGTTAGAGTTCAGTTACCTTCCAATGACTTTATCAGTAGCTGGGTTATAAGGAGTGGAAAAGATTTACGTGGAATCTAACTAAAGTGTTAACTCTGGAACCACTTATGATGTAAAGTTTAAACCATTGTCAGATAGCAATAATGTAAAAGCTTTAGTGATATGTTAAATTGTGTTAAATTCTAAAGCGGTAACTCAAGAAGTAACAATGGAACTGATATCACCTTGATCCATTTATTTAAATGGCTAACAGCAAAATATAATGTATTAATGGCTTAGAACTAAAGTTGGCAGAAGACTGACAAAGTAATTGGGGTATGATAGGGAGCAGAGGAAAAGACTAACTGGTGTTGAAACTTTAGGTTAGGCTTATCATAGTGTAGGAAGGTAAGTTGGCGTAAAGAACATTTTTGATGTAATTTAGCAAGACATCCCAAAAGTGATGGGTCTACAATCTTTAACGATTTGTTTGACTAGGAAATGGCCAGTTCTTGCGTGTCCCTTCAAGAGAACTCAGATTAAATTGATAGTCAAATATTTGGTTCCGTTTTCTGAACCAGTTTGTACAACATGCTTTAGATACTTGTATACTAGATGCCTTCATTATAAGTCTGACCTTTACTTCAGAGGTCTACAAAAGCCATATTTCAGATTGACCTAAGAGCTCATATAATTTTAATCTTTTTCACCCACCAATATCATAAAATGGCATCCTTTATAAAAATCTGCATCTTGATTAATTTCTCCTAGTTAGTGATGAGTTAGAAATAGTAGTTCTTAATTGCAGTGCTCACCTAGCCAAAATGCCATTGGGGTCACACATCTGCTGTAACAAGTAAGGATGCGTGATTAGTTATGATAGTGAAATGAGTGACATATAAAAAGAGCCATAAATTTTTGTTGGTAAGGATAACATCTAGGCATTCTCATTCTGTGAAACTCTATTATACCTCACCTTAGTTAACAGTTTTAATAAAATTTTGACTAAGTGGTCCATTTGGATTTCATCATGCTGCGTTAAAATTTTGCCCACAGCCATATCAATTACATCAGAGAATAGCAAAAGTGGCTTTTAAATTTTGTAACAAAAAAACAGATGGCTCATTTAGGGACATTCATAATTCTATTTGAGGTAAGCTGACCTGGAGACAATACTTCACCAATTAAATGTATAAAAAATAATGGGAAAGGAGGAAAAAAAATCTGGAGTTTTTTATGTGCAGCGTTCTGATAAGCCAGGAACTCCATGGACCGCCTTGTTATTTGCTTTCTCTATTTGGGGCATCTGTGCGCAACGTCAACAAAGTCATAAGCATCCATTACCCAAAGATCATCTACCAGATCAAACTCAGGAGGCAGTGGCCATCAAGTACATACTCTATCATTAGGGTACCCTCACAGAGACGTGCATAATGTATCAGAGGAAAGTTGCTACTCCAACATTGAAAAAGTTTAAATTCCTCTTTTTTAAATGAACTAATTTTTTAGCAAGATTGGAGAAATTTTGAATAAAATGGCGTTAGTATCTCACCTTCCTTAGAGAGAGATTTGATTATCTCATAAGCTCTGTGGTGGGGACATCTTATATATCGCCATATATATCATGTAGAAACACAATTCATTATTGGGTAACATTATGACCTTAAAACTACAATTAATGCTAATATGAACACTTAAATACCTTCAGCTTTAAAGAGGCACTATGTATTTTCTTAAAGACTTTTTCTAATGGTTAATTTGGGCATTAGATGTTTTTAAAAAATATGGTGATATTATATAGATACACCAAAATGCAGGATGCTTCATAATGCAAAGACCACATCATAGCTTACTGAAAGATAGCAGAGACATTATATAGCCCCTGAGGAAACATGGAGGGATCATATAGTCCTCACTTGGATATCAGAGCGCAACCTATATTAGTCTTTAAAGATAGCCTAATATGCCATTTTCACTGCTCAAATACACTGCAAAGAAGTACTGTGAGCCTTAAAGTAATTAGAGGGATTCATTACTGCAAGGCAGGTAATAACTGTCTTTATTAATAATAGAATTTAGCTTGCAAATTCATCTTACTCTAAATTAACTTTTTTCTGCATCAAGAGTAGTGGCAAAGTCCATTTAATTTTGAAGTGTTTCAAAAAGACCACATAAAGAAGCTGTTTTAGGGTTATGGACACTTGTACTTTCTCTACTTTCTTTTTATAATAAGATCTTAATCATATAAGTAGGGTATCCCCATTATATACTGATTTGTTATTACATTCAATCTAATAAGATCATGCGGTCCAGTAGAGATGTCAAAGTATTCACTTATTAAATCTTCGCCTAATTAACGCTATTAAGGTAAGGTCACCCCAAAGTTGTGTTTGATAAGAGTATTGGCAGGGAGATTTTTTATAGCATAACTCTTACAAGACAAAAATTATTTACACTGAGAATGGCATTAATGAGTAATAAATGAATTTAAGCTACAGGAATATTCTTCTTAATAATTTTTCCCTGAGGAGCTAAACTCCCCAACAATGTGAAGTTAGTGACTAAAAATAGCCTAGAATTTACATGTAAGGCAAAGTTTATTTGACATAAGGTTTCTCTGACTCTTATATAGAAAATTTGCCTGAAGGATATAGTTTTAACACAGATATCAACAATAACCTGAGGCTTAAAAAGGTATAGTAATTTGATGCAGATCATAAATAGGCATCCCTCCCTTAGTCCATCAACAGGGGTTGGTAACTTCATATGGGGACTCACTGAGTTGTACTCTATTTTGGTAGTTCTACCAATTACCTTTCATAAGGTATATCCGCTTCTTGGGGGTAACTTCGTTATTGATAAAATTCTAGAATATAAGCGGGACCTGGTTACCCAACAAAGACAAAATAAAATCAGTCAGTACAATGGTCCACAAGTATCTTATGGAAATTGAGTTACCAAAAAGAAGACATAGAACTTATTTTTAAATACTACAGACATAAGGTAAACAGCAGCTTCTAAATCTTCTATGGCTTTGAGGAATATGCAACTATAGACTTGGTACAATTAGCTCCGAAATACCATATTTGTCTCATGCTGAAGGTCAGGTTCAAGACCTATCCAACTCACTAATCTAGAGAATATAACACTCAAAGTTAAACCTGTATTATCGTAGCATATATTATAAATTTTTGAACCCTTACTTATACTTTAATTACTGCGTTTCCAAATAATGATAGCAGTCTTAAATAGGAATCCTAAGAGGTACAATGGTAACAATATAGTACAGATTGCAATCAATCTTTGGTCTATCTATCATACTTAACAAAATTTTGGGTGTCAACTAGCGCAGCTGGCTAAAAATAACTATTATGGCAAAGTTTAGTTGCCAACATAAAGATCTTACTTCTTCATGTTGACTAAACTTTACCTAGCTAATAAGTAATTCTCTTGTAGCATTCTTCAGTCATTTTTAACCATTTTCAACAATAATTGCACCAACAATTATTTTCACTCCATAAAATTTCATAATATCTTAACATGGGGACGTCCAGGAAGAGTTAGAGCATCTTTAATTGCCTTTTGAGTATGTTATTAAGAATCTAAATAATAGCTTCATTAATATATAGGATGCTTTAAAAAGTATCTTTGACCAATTATGTAGCTGCATGCCAGGATGGGAAGCTAAGGCTGACATTGCAGCGATGATTGAATTATCTAGGGAAATACAACTACAGGTCACTGAAGTTGGAGCTTCATAGTAGAAGCAGTATAAAAACTCAATGTGCAATATCTATTGAATTTTATTCACATGAAGGACTGCTTTTTAGTGGATAATGTTTCATTGCTTCCAAGCTCTTTTATCAATGCAGCTTTGATTTGATTTTTAATAATGAGTGGTTTTTAAATAAGGGACCGTGATCTCTTAAACAATATTACTAATAAAGAAGGTAAGCTATTCAATTTTTGCTCAGTGGCTTCCTCCATAGCAATTTTGTAGATAAAAAAAGAATTAAAGCAACTTTAATTAGAACGTAATTTCATTTAAAGAATGTTTAAAGTTAGTAGCAGCGGGCTTAGATGAAACTTTAATTCCTGTTGCAATAAGTATATATAAAGATAATTCTGTCCTGAGGGTACTACATAGTTGTAGTCAGTCACTTGGGTTCCTATGGCATTCCTATCATCCTGAAATGAGACTATTGACTCATTACTACTGAAGAGGTAGCCTTTTGAGATAGCTGATCTTTAATGCTTTATATTTTGCTTGTTAAGCTATTAAGTTATTATTTTTTTAGCACTCAGTGGTCACAACCTAATGGGAGGATATATCAATCTACTATTAAGGTATTCTTTATTTTGAACATCAATTCTCAACAACTTAAAACATATTTAATTATTTGAATGATACACACCTTGATTCTGTTAAAACATATGCTTAATAGCAAGAATATGTCCTACATTATTACTATTTTTTTAGAGTATCAATAATGTAATCAGAATTAAGAGCATTTCCAGCAATTTCTACCACACAACCTTTCCATGTTATCAATTTGACCTTCCAGCTAACAAATTAAACCTGAATGTCATTACCTAAAAGATAAGGCTCATTCACTGGTTCTGGAGGATTTAGTTCAGGGAGGGTTTTGAAGGACCTTGAGACCAATATGACCATGTAGGGCCTTAAGATCCTAGTGAGCGTGAGAGACCTTAGACCCAGACGGCCCTTCAGGTTCATATGGACCATGGCCTCCAAAGTGAGGCTCCTAAATTATTTACTCAAAAAGATTAAATTGTTTATGTACGATGTAATTTCTTCAAATTAAACAAATCATTGTTCTTAGTTGATTACATCACCCAAGTATAGATTTTTCCTGAGTATACAAATAGCCTACGCCAGGATTTGCCTCAATGTAAGTAAAGCCTCAACTTTGGGGGTCCAAATGGCACATTATTAAAATTGCCTTATATTTTAATTAAGCACTAATTTATCAGTCAATGCTTTATTATACCAAAGTTCCAAAATCAACTTTAAGTCGCTATTCTGCTAATCAATGATCTGTTGGGCTGAAGGGCTAAAATTTACTATTAGCTTTGAATCATTTAGCATTGATTAATCCCCATTTACAAGAGTTAAACCATCAAATAAAATAATCAGGAAAATTGCCTCAACAGCCCTATTCCCTTATGATTAGGCGATTCCTCCCTTTTCCCGCCTACTCCCAATTTTCCCTAGCACTATTAAAGTGCTAGGATGATATCAGATCAATGAACCTTTTTACTCTTAGGCTGATTTTGCCTTGTTGATCTATATAGAAATTTTTGCCTGCTAAAATTAGTAAGATAGCCTTGACGACGTTCATCCCATCAAGACATTGTCCTAGAGACCTAAGGTCTACTAGGAGATTCCGTTGGTGCTATTAGCAACTAACAATGTGTCACATTTAAAGTCTCCCCTTCCAATTTACTTAAAAATCTTAACAGCCTTAACTGTAATTGAGTTCCAGTCTCGCCTCATTAGCTTGAGTGGTGAGTAAAATGTTGTAGTTAAGTATTAGCACCAGCGTCTAGTTGAGCCACCGCTAATGAACTTTATTGATCAAATTGCAATTTCAAGGATTCCATCTCCATTTCTTGTACAAAGGAGGTGGCAGAGTGATAGAGTATAAGGTATAGGAATTTACAACTGAATAAGGTTTAGCTGACACAAGATTCTCCAATATGTAACCCTGAAATCTGTACAACATGGTAGATGGCAGGGTACACAAGGTGATGATGGTATTGGTCAGCTCTGGTATCAACGTCTTTGGATGCTAAATTTGTGGATTAATATAGCTCTCTCATAGTTGAGGGATCTACAGATCCTATAGCCTAACTTGATCGTCCTTCAGGAACAGATTATTGCAAATCTGGGGGAGCGTCCCCTATCCTTCAACCATAAGGCGTTCCCATTTGCACAAAAAAGGGCCCAAAAAAGGTGACCGTCCCCTTCATCACCCATGGAGATTTTGCCAACATGGTAGACAAACGGTGGGTGATGGCCTACCCTTTGAGGGTTCCTCCCTCCCCACCATATTTAACCATGAGCGAGCTTCTCAAGCAGATTATGGAAGTATGTGGAGGTTGCAGTGGAATAAGATGTCAGCCAAAAGGTGAGGGTGTACGTGTTGATCAAGCTCTAATGTTGGGGTCCACCAAGGGGACAAAGAATCTTAAGCAATTGGGGGAACAAGCTTCATAAATAGTTTTTATTTTGTACCAATAAGGCGAAAAATCTGAATAATCTGAGGGAACTAAAACCAGTGAAATTAATTGTGGGAAACTTATTCAATACCCAGTGGGACAGGACCCCTGTGCCCTGACCATGGGCGATTCCAGATGCCCACGAAATGAAGTGACGCCAAGATAAGCAAAAACGTGGTGAGAGGAACTGTTTAATAACAAAACTTGAGTGGGATTTGGATGGCAAGCGGAAGCCAATTTGGCATTGAGTTAGTTGCAAAATCTTTGTTTAACAGAAATTGATTGTGCTTCTAATTCCTTAGTTAAGAATTTTGACTATTCCCAAGCCTCTAAGCCTTATGCAATCGTCCCTCACTGTTATGGATGTCAATCAATTCTTTATGTTTAGTTTTCTTATAAACTACCTTTTCCCAACCAAAAAATTACGTTTATTAAAATTTTCAAGAATTTGTTGCTTCAGCAGCCCTGAACCATGTTTCTTGGGCTGCATTACAATTGGGACCAAGTGGCCATGCTCGCCATTCTGCTCACCACCATTATTGAATGGGGATATTGTATGCGTGACCTATTGGGGATTTTATTATTTGCTAGTGCTCTCTGACAGAAAGATGTGACAATGATGTTGGAAATTTATCTACCGCTGGGTGAGGTTTCATAAACTCACCACTAAATCTACCACTAGTGACCACGCAGTAAATCCTGGCCTCACCGTTGTATCTAATGGGTCCCCAGCTTCCAAATCCTTGGGCCCTTAAGGGCCGTTATCTGTTTGCTTGCTGGGTTGATGGTTATGGAGGCCACCAGCCATCATCCTCTGTTTGCTTCCCTCCCATCTAGCTATCAGATTGCACAGATGGCAATACCCTTGGAATTCTGGCTTGTTTTCTTGATGCTCACGCACCCCAACTGGCAGGCCAGTCTCAATTTTATTCGCCAATTCCATGATGTAATTGACTGACCCATAATGTTCGCCAATTTCGCCCTTCTGTCTTAGCTGGGTGAAGCAGTGGTTCACCTATCAGATGAACTTTCAGTCAGTGCTTTGCCTTGTTCTGTTAATTTGGCCAGCTGTCACATTTGTGCTTTGCTTCCAGGTGGCGGTGGGAGAGTTTCTCACCAGATGTGTAGTCCCCAAAAAACCAGTCTCAGTTCCAGCCCAAACTCAGGGGGTAGGCTCATTTTCTTTATCCATCGAGATTGCAAAACAAGTGCTTGACGCCCTTGCTGAGCTGTAAGTATGATTCTCAAATTCCCTAACAAGTTCCTCTACTGTGACAGATGCCCAACGGAGTGTGGCCTTGTTGGACGCAGTTGAAGGTGACGCCTGCCGTTGGTGCAGGGTATCCTGTGCTCAGCCAACCAGGCCAGGGTTTTGACTCCCTCATTGCACTGGTGTCATCATTGTTACAGGTGCCAGTGGAGATATTGGTTTGGTTGCTTCAATTATTTTCTATGAGTGTTGATGCGTCTAACCTGTCTTCATTCATAAATATCCTTATGAACAAGCCCCTGCACTAAGCCTTCCGCTGGACATCATTATGGCAGTATTCTGCTCTGCCTTGGATCCCGTGTCCACTAACCATGCCATTTGGGCCACACCAAGCAGACAGTGGATCATATGTGCATGAAGGTGACTTCTATTAGTGCCACACTCCGCCGGGTGTTCCATGGAGTGGGGGCTCTTATATCTACATCAGCTTATCCTGGGGGGTCGCCCTAAAGTCCTAGTCCTACTTGCAGACCTGGTCTCAAGTAATGGTATTTGATGAAGGTGCGGAGCTACCCATCCCTGAGGATGAGTCCAAACTTGCATTGGCTTCTGTAGGCGAGGCGCCTCCTGCAACTGAGAAAATTATTATTAATCCATTGGTTTCCCAGTTGATGGATGCCTAATGTGAGGAAATTGCAAAGCAGTTTTCTAGTCTGGGTTCCAAATCCCCAACCACACCAGTTTCCCCACCTGACCTGATGGTTATTACCACCCAGCTTGCATAATCATACGCCCTGGCTAATAAACAAGATTTTGCTTAATTTTGTTACCATTTTAAAATATGGATGGGTGTGCACCAAGTGCCATTTGAGGCCTTGATTGAAATGGGTATGGCGGGAAACTTCATGAGCTTGAGCAGGCACTGCAACTTGAGTTGTACTTGGATGTAGGGGCGTCGGTGCTTGGAGCGTCATCTTCTCCAATTTCGCCCTTTAATGTGTGACAACTAGTGGCCTTCTCAGTGCATCAATTCAGTCTGTGATTGGTTAATGGTGATGCCCGACCTGCTATTCACAGTCATTCTGGAGGTAATCTGGTGATGATGCCAGAAGGTGAAGATTCATTTGAACTCAAACACTGTCTTTTGTATTTACCCAATTGGGAGGCGAGTTTCCCCTTATTGATACTCTTACCTCAGCATAAGCCGTAGATCCATCACTATGATTGCTTCTCCGTGGGCCTCCCCCCAATTTAGCCTCAGCGTTAGCAGCAGAAAATATATTTTTGATTTGGAAAAAGCAAATTGTCTTTTGCTGCACTTTATATAAGATTAGCATTCGCTTCACAGTAGCCATGATCACTATCAACTGTCCGCTGTATCCATACATGGCAGAAGATTATAAGGCTTTAAAAATATGGTTGACTGACATGCTCAAGTAGGGGTGTGTATTAAGAAAACGTCCCTTATTGCCTCACCTATTGTTTTTGCTCAAAAGTCCATTGGGATGTTGCGGCACTGCGTTGACTACATCTTCTGAATAATATCACGGTCCATGATCCCTATCCCCTCCCCCTCAAGCAGACGGTCATCCAGGCGATCTTGAAGTCCCAGATGTTTTCTAAACCTAAACTCATCAATGCCTTTAACCAAATTTAAGTATCTAATGGCCAGGAACGGCTAACCACCATTCAGACTAGAAGAGGCATATTTCAGTACCAGGTGATGCCTTTTGGCCTGAAGAACGCTCCAAAATCCATTCCTTAATATGATTAATAATGTGCTGTGGACCTTAGGTTCACCTACGCGGTGGAATATATTGATGATATTCTAGTCCATTCCCCACACCTGAGCGACATGAGAAAGACCTGGAGGCTGTACTGGCCACTTTGCACAAGGTGGGGCTCTATGTCATGCTGTCAAAGTGTGAGTTCTTTCATGAAGATGTTACCTTCCTGGGTAATCTTTTCTTGATAGATGGTTACACCACACCCAGCAAGCTTTAGGCCATCCCCAAATGGCATACCCCTCACAACTCAGAAGCAGTTTAAGAGCTTCTTGGGAACCATCTTTTTCCTGAAAAAAAAATTAACCTGCCTTTTCGCAGCTGACCACACTGCTGCATCCCCTGATGGGGAAAAATGTGCCATTCTGCTGGACGGAGGAGTGTCAGCAGACATTTGAGGCCATCAAGCAGGTGGTTTTGTCTCCTCCTATTCTAAAGCACGCTGACTCTACCAAAACGTTTATTGTAGCATGTAATGCTTCAAACACTGCGGTTAGGGGCAGTTCTGTTGCAGGAGCATAATGGTCTGGAACACTTAGTGGCTTACTTTTCCTGAAAGTTTGCCTCTTCCAAACAAGCTTGGTCCATCTACAATATGGTTTTGGCCGCCATGGCATGGGCTTGGAATCACTGGTGGTATCTTCTTCAAGGCGCTCAGCACTAGGTAACTGTGTGGAAGGATCACCAAGAACTCTTGTACTTTTATAAGCCGCAGAAGTTGATAACCATCAAGCGCAGACGTATCATGACCTTTGAAGCTTCAATTTTAAGTATAAATTCATGAAGTAAGTGTTGAATTTACTTACAACTTTCTAAGTCATAATCCTGCTTTGTGTCCAACGGAGGCGGACAAGAAAGAACTAATCACGGTTATCCCAACAGACCAGATTTTGGCTATTGCTCCTTTAATAATTTCAGTGGCAGATCTGGGTCTGGACGCGCCCCTGGTTTTGAGGGTCCTAGTGGCCCAGAGGGCTTGTACAGAGGGTTTGGAGTTATTGGATCAGTTGGCACTCCAAGTGCACAAGTGGTCTCTTTATTTTTTGGTGGAGGGCCACATTTAGTTTAGGTCATGCCTGTGGGTGTCACCCCTCTTTGGCAACAAGGTTATCTGGTTACATCATGACCCCTGAAGCAGGGCACCCAAACAACAAAAAATTCCTCAATCTAGTTAAGTGGACATATAACAGGCCAGACTTGTCCTAGGATATTCCAGCATGGATTGAAAATCGCATGACGTGCGCATGGTCCAAGCCAGACCAGTCAGGGAAAAATGGACTCTTTCACCTCCTACAGCAGGTGGAGGATCTGTGGACTTTGGTGTCCTATGATTTCATTATCAAGCTTCTCATCTCTAATGGGCTTACTGGCATTATGGTGGTAGTGAATATTATCACTAAATTTGCCCATTTCATTCCCTGTCTTCTGCCATAAACTCTGAGGTAACAGCCAGGCTCTTCATGTGCCATGTATTCTTGGTGTTTGGGTTGCCACAAGAGATTGCAAGAGAACGCAGGCTCCTTTATGGTGCGATTCTGGAACAAACTCCTCTCAATCTTGAGAAATACGCCATTTCATTCAACAGCGTACCATCCTCATTCAGATAGCAAAAGGAGTGGGTAAATTAAGTTTTTGAACAGTACATTTATTGTTACACTGCGACTGCTTAGGACACCTGGGCGGATGATCTTCCACTTGCTCAGTTGTGTATAACAATGGAACACATGCATCAACAGGGTTCTTTCCCTATGTGGCAACACTGAGGTACAGCCCTTAATTCTTAGTAGGGATGTGTCTTTGTATTGAAGTACTAACTGCGGCTGACCACGCTCAACATATTCGCAGCATCCAGTCTCTGGTTTGTGAACATTTAATCAAGGCTATCAGCTACTATAAGCATTTTGCAGTCTGGAAATGTCTTCTAGCATAATACAATGGTAGTCTCAGACGTTATTCTGGATAAAAACCAAATGCATATGCAGTTGCCTTCCCACAAATTTGCAAGTAAATGATCCAAGCCCCATCCAGGTGGAGGTGGACCTGGCAATGGGATGTTTCGCCTGAAGCTTCCAGTTCATTGGAAGCAACACCCAGTGTTCCATGCATCGCAGTTGTCACTGTTTAAGGGGGCGATTCCATTGGAACCTGGGCCAATCATGATTGAAGGGTTAGAGGAGGCTGAGGTCAACGCCATCTTGGTTTACTGGCGGTCACGCCATTTAGTTTAATACCTGGTGGCGTAGGAAAGGCTTCCTGGCTTACAAAGACAGTTGAGTTAGTGCTCAGAACTGCGCCAATTGTTCTGAGTTGGTTGAGGCCTTTCACGTCTCCCATACTGATGCTCCCGGCCCCCAGAAGATTACCACGCTGATAGCAATCAAACTCCTGAAAGCCCACAAAAACATCGCCTTGGACCAGCTTCCCAGTGGGGGTGCTCCTCCTCTTTAAAGAGAAAAAGGATAATTTAAGTCCAGGGGAGCGTCCCCTACACCTTGACTGTAAGAAGTTCCCTTTTTGCGCAAAAGAGCTCAAAATAGTCGGCCAACCCCTTCATCAGCTAGGGTGATCTCACCCACGTGGTGGGCAAATGGTGGGTGATGGCCTACCTCTGAGGGTTCCTCCTTCCCCGCCATATTTAACCATGAGCGAGCTTCTCAAGCAGATTGAGAAAGTGTGTGAAGAGGCCACGGCGGGAAGATGACAGCCAAAGGGCGAGGATGAACGAGTCCCTCCAGCTCCAATATTGGGGTCTGCTGAGGTGGCAAAGAATTTTAAGCAATCAGGGAAACCAGCTCTGATGGTGATTTTGGGTTTCACCAATAAGGCGAAAAATCTGAATAAAGCAGGGGAATTAAACCCAGTGAAATCAAAATGCGGGAAATCCATAAAATATCAGTGGGACAGGGCCCCCATTCCCTGACCATGGGCGATTCCAGATGCCCATGAAATGAAGTGACGCCAAGCTAAGAAAATTGCGGTGGGAGGAACTGTTTAGTGCAAAACTTGAGTGGGAGTCAAACAGCCAGTGGAAGGCCAATTTAGCGTTTAATTGTGAAATATCATCCAGCTGAAGATTGGTTGGGCTCATAACTCCTTTGATCATGAATTTTCACCCATTCCCCAAGCCCCTAGGCTTTAAGGCAACCATCCCTCACTAGTACGGTTGTCAATCAATTCTTTATCGTTAGTTTTCTAATAAACTACCCTTTCCCAACCAAAAATTTACTTTTATTAAATTTTTCCAGAATTTATCACCCCAAGCCCTGAACCATTCCTCTTGGATTGCATCACAATTGGGCCCTAGTAGCCATGCTCACCAAGCTGCTCCACGCCTTTGTTGAATGGAAATATAATATGCGTGACATAATGGGGGTTTCCCTATTTGCCAGTGCAAACTGACGGAAAGATGTTATTGATGTTGGAATCTTATCTCCCAACTAGGCGAGGTTTTGT
This sequence comes from Massospora cicadina, assembly GCA_022478985.1. NCBI lineage: Eukaryota > Fungi > Entomophthoromycota > Entomophthoromycetes > Entomophthorales > Entomophthoraceae > Massospora > Massospora cicadina. The sequence goes on from JAKSZP010015783.1 coordinate 291,764, forward strand.
GACCTCGCCACCCAATATATCACTAGTGCCCTGCGGCAGATCCTGGCCCCACCACTGTACCTGATGAGGCACCATCTTCCAAATCCTCAGGGCCCTCAGGGGCCGTTATCTGGTTGCTTGTTGGGTTGATGGTTATGGCGACCACCAGCCATCATCCAAGTTTTGCTACCCTCCCACATATTAATCAAGTCGCTCAGATGGCGATGCCCTTGTCATTCTGGTTTGTCTTTGGGTACTCACGCACCCCAACTGGCAGGCCAGTCTCACTTTAATCTGCCAAGTCCGTGACACTACATAATGGTATTGAGTTTTAAGTCTAATGCAGTGGTTGGTGATATCACTTTTCCACTTTCTAGAAAATCCAGATTGGTACAACACTTGTGTTACTACTTTCAGGATAACCTTGTTAAGATGAGTATTAGTTCATCAATTTGGCCATGATCTCCTGCGGCGAGTCTATGGTTAAAACAATTGCTTTGCGCACTTCTGTAAAGCTTATGTCAAGCTTCTCCAACAAACAAGATCGGTTCAACTGTTCCCCCTCCTGGACATGGTAAAGGTTTGAAAGCTCGAGATTTTGGTGAGCAAAAATGTGTTGAGCGTGTGTAATAGATGGTTGCACAAAGCTAATCAAATATTTGTTTGCGTGGGCCTGATTCTCCTGAAGTCTTTGGCCCAAGGCATCCATAGTTGCCTCTCTATATTTTTGATATAACTCGTTCTTTTTTAGTAGTAGATGGTCGATATAACTCGTTCTTCATGGCTTGGTCTTTCATATAATAAAGAAAGACCAAAGCTTAGGTCAACTGCTAAAGAGTCAAACTGTTAACCTCAAAAGAGTATCTTCAACATTTCCTGAATATTGCCTGGGCAAACTCAAACAGATTAAAGGGTATAGTTGGTCCTGTTTCAGTTTATATTAGTTCTAAAGAGTAATTGTTCTCATCCTTAGTGTTGGAACAATTTACTGAAAAGCGTTAAATGTACTGAACATTACAAGTTTCAATCTCATTGTTACTGTATTCCTGGTAAAATTCTAAGAGATGTTCATCCATGTTCATAGAATGTAGAAGTGAATTTTTAGTGAGCACCAAAATGTTAAGTTTTAGCCAATGGTGCAAACTAAATTGACTTAACAAGGGGAATTGAGGAATATAATCGCTTTATAAATGAAACTTCTACTCAAAACTAGGAAGTATATTCTCTGTTGATCCTCAATAAGAACCAAGTAATTCCAGTACGCTTAATGTTCTTAAGTCTATTGGCTAAAACAAATACAAGATCTATTTTCTTTATAACCAAAAATAAAAATACTCTTAATAAATAAGAACTACTTCTCTTGCAAGTATATAGCTAAGTACTTCTATTTTGGAAGTAAGCACACACATCAGTTATATAATATAGACAAATAGATATCAGGAAGGAACAACATATGGACAATAGATGGCAAACATCAGTTATATTTGACAAACAGTAGTTATTAATGACCAAAGGTTAGTGATATTCTATTAATTATCCAGGCGCCGGTATTATATACCTCTCAGACATCTCCTGGCCAAACTCATCTATCAGATAAGTTCATTCATATCATGCCAATACTCTGCTTGTCATGGAAATAACTATAAATAAATCTTAAGTCATTTTGTTCCGTGAATTGATTAAATAAAAGTCCTATCAGCTTAATCAAAGGCATTTTACAATCATATTTGGGAGGATTTTGAGTGTGATAAAGACATATAAAAACGCAGAAACATCCCAATATCCACACAGCTAGAGCTACGTCATACCTTGATAATTAACAAAAGATGAGGATAAAAAGATGAATGAATATAAAACATGACAACCTAAATCAAGAAATCGTCAAGCCTCTCATAGCACTAGGTATGCACTAATTGAGCTTGTTGGACAATTAACCTCCCAGCTATAAGAAAAGAATGCTTTGGGTCAAAATAGGATGAAAGGGGGATTTTTAAGAAATTTACAAGTTGGAAAATGGGGTAATAGTATTTTAATAAACATAACTATAGTATCAGCCAAAAAGATCCTGGTCAATTCTCATTGGAACCCCTCAAATTGGGGTAACACTTTTGCTAATACTACTTAGACAATTAGCATGAGGTCAGGAAGTCAGATTGCCCTGAACACACAGCGGAATATGGGGAGTCCATTGGAGGTTCCTCCCAGGCCACAGTTAGTACAATTCAGACACCTAGGCGGGGACCACCCCCTTTTATAGGCTTGGCAGGGTCCCACAAGGTGCAATTAAATTCTCTCAGAATGATTGGCTAAATTATAAAAATCTTTACCACACAGGTTCATCTTGCCAAAATTAACTTTTCATCAGCTCTTGATATTTTTTTAACCGCTCAAAGTCACTTTTGAGCGATTTTAAATTTAAGTTTATTTATCCACAGCCATCTGCCCGAACCTATTCTTTGATGTCCTTGGCTCTGCCGCCTGCCACCCCAGTGTGGGGCAGCAGTGCACCCCCACCTAGCGTTTTCCGCCCTGCAGGCAAGCGCGTTTGGATGGGTTCAAACAGCCCGCCCACTGCTTCCAACCGTTTTGTCCCCCCACGAGACCTAGCGCTCCACCTGGCGCGCGTCCACCCTTCTCACCCCCATCCTTTCGCCCTCCCTCACTCTGCTATTCGCTATTGCCTCAGAGTGGACTATGGGCGTTTGTTCCCATATGCTGATAAGGCAATTATTGACCTAGCCACTACAGCCTTTGCGCCAGCTGGCTTTATAGACTTCCACCCTTTTAAGGGCTACTTTGACGTTGGGTTCCAATCTGAGGAGGATGCTGAAGCGGCAGCACAAACTCCTCTAATTTATAAAAAAAAACCCCATTCCCACAACCCGTACTCGCCTCCCTTCAGACACCACGCTAGTGGTATCCTTTGCAATTCTCCCATCCCACCTTCCACCCCAGGTTTTGTATGACCAGTTGGTCGCGGGGCTCATGGCTTATGGCACTCAGCCCAACCTCATCTTTGCCATTCCATCTGGTGCAGAACGCCTTGCTGCTCCAAGTGCAACAGCCACCATCATACCACACCACCCTACCATAGCCCAACAAATCCCACCCCGCGCTAATGTGGCTGCAGCGCCTGATCATTTCTTTTGGGCTCAGGTCAATAATGGTAGGCAGATTTGTTCCCTCTGCTTTGGCCTCGACCATGCAAAAAGAGCGTGCCCTAAGGCCAAATCTGCTGATGCAGCTTCTGAGCCCCCCTCTGGAGGTTCAGTATAGGGCACTTTGCTGCCCCCTCCCACCCTCCAACTCGTTCAGTGGGCCCACATGGAAAATCAGCCCCACCCAAAACCTCCATCCTCACTCTCCCACCTAAATCTACGCCAGCCAATCAGAGCAATGCTTGGACCAACATTTGCACCCAAGCAGCTGCCCATTCGCCCAATCCTACCCACTCAAATTTAAACGCCACTATTCCAGTGAACCAAAATCCATGGGATCTATTGGCTGAAACTGACGAATCAGGTAATATCCTCATTAGTAAGCATACAGGTCAACCTCTCTGCCATGGCGATTATGGTTGGGCAGAATTTTTCCTTCCCAACTTCGATGAAACCCCTACCCCTCGCCATTTTGCTCCTCTACCCAATACAGCCCCCTTCCAAAGTGACCACCAGCTCGCCTTAGCTGCGGTGGCCTCTCCTCATTGCCCAAAACTACGCACCGCGGTGGCCCAGTCAGTGGCTCAGCTCCAGCATGGCCTGCCCACCATCTTCTTCCCCCCAACTTCCCTGAATCTCCCTGCAGTGACATCTCAAAACTATTTGATGATGCTGAAATCGCTGTTATGAATGTCACAACGCTTGCTTCATTCAACCCCTCAGCCAAAATCACCCGCCACAGTATCTCCCTTTTCACCCAACTTCCTGAAGCCCGCAAAGAAGCTGAAGTTCTCCTCGCAGCTTTTGTTGAAACACTTTCCCATCATTATCTTGATGCAGAAGTGGAAAACTCCTACTACGCTGACCTCAGCCCCCACCATGAAGATGCCCCAACGCCCTGGCTCTCTGCTCTGATCCAGTACTGTAACCAACATCCCTTGATTGAGGTGGGTCTTTCTGAAAACCAACCCCCGACCCCTCCTCACCCTCTGCCATGGTGGTTTAAACAGTTTCTGCTTCTCGCCTGGTTAGTAGTTTATTTTGCCATTTTGAGTGTTGTGATTGGTACTGTCCATCCCCTGGTCGGTGTACCTCGAATAAATCGAACTTTCCATCAGCTGTTTCACCAAAGTGAAGCAAGTTTCCTAAACTCTGATAGGTCAAGTTTCCATATACCCTAATTCAGACATTAGTAAGCTATTATGAACATTAGCATTGCATTCCATTCGACCCCTAATACTTGATACAGTTTAAATATTGAGTGATAGTATCAAGATGATTACTTTTTGTTTCTTGTCCCACGCCTTATAAAAAACTCTTTTAAAAAAACCCATATTTACTTTTATTTAAAAAAGTATTGGCTTTAGTTAATAGTGTTTTATGGAAACCTGGCTGTTATCAGCACCAGCGAGCATAAACCTTGCTGGATTACCACAGAGCTATCCATGTTTAAGTGCATTATTAATTTGATTCCATCAATCAAGCCCAAAGTTTTGCCTTAGTGCATTTATATTAGTGCACTAATTTAGGAGGTTCAAGTAAGTTAATGCAGTGAAACCACTTTTCACCCAAGTGGCCTATTAATAAGGAATAAAGGATTATCTCATAGTTATAATTAGCACTGATAATCAGGAAGAAGGTGATCTAATCAATATGGCTTTGGGTAAATTAATCTATCAGATTATGCTGATAAATTGTTAAGGATCAAGAATCCATTAATGAAGTAATCTATCAGCATTGATGGTTTTCTCAAAGGGTTTTTCTTGAGTCAACCAATAAAGTTCAAGAAACTCTATCATTACATTTTGACTTGGGTTCAGATTTTCTTGACCCTATTTTGAATTGTTAGGGGATTCTTAGTTAATTTGGATTTGTCACTGGGATGTACTCTCCTCACACCACTCTTTTGGCTCTTACAAGCCTAAAGAGTGGTGTGGGAGAGGCACCCCAGAAGGGTGACTTTAGGTTAAGCTTGCGCGATCAAAACTTTAGCTCAGCTTTTTTCCTTTGGAGTTTCCATTTTAAGTGTGGATTATTCCTTGTGGACTTAATCACACTTTTACCTTGTCTTACCTGGCGTTCCATGTTGCACCAAGCTTTTGTTGCTGCAACAAAAACTTGGGTTTTGGTGCTTGGTTTTTCCCAACTAAATTTATCTTTTTACTGTGCGCTTGCAGTGCCTAATTATTGGGATCTGCTCAAGGGCAGTATTTCTTATTTTATTAATAAATAAAATGTGGTTAATCTGGAGTTTGCAACCTTGTTTTACTGTTTTGTCTTTTTTGCGTTGAGTTTCCCTGATTGAGATGTTAAATTGGTTAGTTGCATGTGGCACTAACATTTAACTCAAGGGTTCAACCTTGCGTTGGACATCCTTTGGAGTTTTAAATTAGTATCAAGCTAAAGGAAATTTAATCAGAAATGGGATGTTTTCAAACGTTACACTTAGCAATGTGAATATTTTTACTACAAAGCCCCAAAATACTAGATACTTGCCTTAGTGGAGAAATATTTGACTAAGAAAATTGCTAGTGCTACTAAAAATACTAATCTTGTATCCTAAAAAGGACCCATCAACAATATTATTATCCAGGTTGGTAAGAATCGGTGCTTTTTCCAGGCGTTTTCTAAGCAACCCAGAAAAGACATAATTTTGCAAATTTCGAAAATTACAACAGTCAAAATTCTTATGAATGTACTCAAAGGGTCTACTTTAATAACCAAAAATCATATTCCTCAATAAGATTGAACAAGCATAGTCATACCTTGTACTAATAGAAGAAGTAATTTACCAACTTATTCAGCTCTCAATAAACTTGTAAAGCTTTCTCAAAAAAAGACAAAACTTATCAATTGGACAGATGTTACAAAAATTTCAAGGAAGTAATCATAGATTAAAAAATTAAGCAATGAATACAGCCTAAAAAACTTGAAGTTTAAGATCAGCCCCCTATATCACATCCTTGATGATATCACTTACAATAAAAAGTAGTTGAAAAAACTCTGGAGTGAGAAAATCTAAACCTACAGTTATACTACAACAACTAGGTAAAGCAAAGATGGCTCTGCTTAGTTAACATTTACTAAAGTTCCTGACTGTCCAAAAGCGAAATTAAAGCATCTAAACCATATGTCTCCACTCCCCTCTCACTTTCCTGCACTGAGGCTCCTAGATGTTCTGATAAAAAATTGGAACAGCCAAACTAATTGCCTTTATGCCCTTTTCATTTCCCTGCACTGAGGCTTATTTCCAAAAGTTGGATGGACCAGCCAAACGAAAAGCCCACAATCATATCCTTTTCCTTTATTAGCATTAAAAGGTTCAACATTTTTTATTTATTTTATACTAAATGTTTATATAGTATAACTGGAATTAAGGTAATAAAACCCCCAACCCTTTAACTATGACGTGAGATAGTTTTAAAGAGATGCCGCTCAATCACCAGCCAAATTATAAATTGTGACAATCCTTTCAAATGATTTAGACAAAAAATGATTCAGAAATCGTTAACAAGATTAAGGACAGGATGAATCAAAGGATGACTATATGTTAATTAACAATGAGCAATACCATGCAAAATTAATTTAGATATTGTAGTCCTTAGATTCTAAGTTTTTTTTAAAGAATTTACAAACTGATTGTTAATTATATATTTCAGGTTAAGTTTAAAACTAAACTGCTAAATTTAGACACTGAAATAACCAAGCAAAAATTTGGACAAATCTAGTTAATCAAAACTTCAATCTGTTTGCCAAAACAAAGGATGTAGCCTCAAAAACCTTAAACTCCTATCATTTTAGATATTTCTTATAAGAAATTGGCAGAGATAACTAAGCCTCATGAACTATCCATCTGCCTCAAATGATGATTGATTTAACCTTTTATCTCCAACTTTTTAGAGCCACTGGGAGTATCAGTACATAGCCTTCATAACCCAATAATCTTTTAAAAGCTAGAAATGGCATCTACTGGGTTGATTTTCCATCATCCTTCCACACAACTCAAATGATAAGAAAGATAGAAAATCTACCTAATTTAGATTCTTAATCATTTAAGGTAGAATTACTAAAGTCATCAAACGCTTTGACTATTTTTCTACCAATGAAAGAGTCAACCCAAACTAAAGATGAAGCCCTGTATCCATTGAGTTTGTCCTTGAAATTTGAGATTATAACCTCCCCACTAGTGACAAAAAGGATCTTCACCTTGAACGAAGGATCCAAGGTCACTGACTTTAATTCTCCACTTTCCAGTCTGACCAAATTGGCACTGTATCCCAATAGAGTGCTTCTCTAATTCCAAAGGAGCTTTTAACCCAACCAGCTTTATCCTGTATGCCATCTGACCAGACAAGGTTATCTTTGGCCTAGTACAGTGTGCAAATGCACTGCCTTGAGATTTTCTCCCACAAAACTATTGTTAACGTAGCTATCCTGGTTATTGCCGCCCAGGATCAGGTTTTCACCAATGGCAGTGGCACAATCTGCCCCATTCTGGAGGGACATCCTAAGGGACATCTGATCTATCAGGTTATTGATGAGATATGCGTTATTGAAACAACTACCTATATAATTTTAGATGTGTTATACACCATTCTATGATGCTAACATGATAACCTTTTCCCTGACTCAGTTTATGTGGTATTTTGGGCTTTTTGAGCACACCCAAGATGCTGGTCTATCTGGTGACAGAGAATTAATTAAAATTTCTTACTAGCCAATATGCCCCATTGCTGCCAGTACACTATATCTGGTTTCCAGAAAGGTTCAGCACATCAAGGTGAGCAAAGTCAGAATTAATGTCAAAGAAATGATACACCATACCACTAACTGCCTTCAGGATGTGATACTGATACAAAACTCATGCCTGAAAGGTTGGCATCTATCCCAACTTTCTTGGTTTATCACATAAGCACCAACTTTGTTAGTTTGGGACCATAACAAGGCTAACCAACCCTTAATAAAGCATTGTCACCACCAGTCAAGGCTTGAAGGATGCTTTTTTGAAACTTTCCTTATTTTTTAAAAGTTTTTAACTTTTTACAGCCATTTATTTATTATTTACATCGATTCTGATATAAAGTTATATATAAGTTTTTAATTAATGCTTTATCAGTCCTAAGGCCCAAAAATAAATATTTGTACTAATTGATCTAAAGCACCAAAAATTTTCTATTATTAATGCCAGACTGCAGCCAAACAGATTCAAGATAAATTACCTCCTCAGCACTCCACCAACTGATAAGTTTAATTTAACACTCCATTAAAATTATTATAACATACAACATACCATGGCGAGACCTTATTCAAGAAATTTCTCTCCTAGTTGCCACACTACAATATCCAATATGTGCCCTTGTCTACTGGATTTCCAATATTAGGCTTAAATTTTCTATCCTAATCTTCTTCTAGCACTTAACCTGTAATACTTCCCTCATCTATTTTATTCTTTATGCCTGATACTTACTCAAATACCATACATCTTTTAAACAAATTGCTAATAACACATCTTTTATTTATATTTAGTTGGAAGTTCTCTTAGGACTGCTGAACTCTAATTTAGGTTGTCAAATTAATATCAGTTAAACCAACCATCCTGCAAAAGTACATTGCCTTAGCGATAATTGCATTCTGCTAAAAAGAGCCAAAGTGCTAGATATCTGTTTTAGCAACAAGTTATCCCACTAAGAATTTTGCTGAAGCTACCAAGACTAATAAACTTGTAGCCTATAAAAGCCAGTCAACTATCTTTTGACGCAGAATTTCAAGAAACTATCAATAAGGAAGCTGGACAGTAACCCTAGTAAAGGCTCCTAAAAGTGCCATCTTTTGGCGATTATGTTAATCTCATGATAGGAAAGAATGACCAAATGTTTGCAGAGGTATTTTGTTCCTTATAAAACTTGTCCTATAATTTAATCTAGGGTAATATTTGGTGTTGTTTCTAACTACTGTTTGACTTGCAATCATTAAAAAGTAACTGTTGCTCCTCTATTGTCTTTGCCCCTGGAATGTGAATTTATGAAACAATTGATCATAATGACTAAACTGGGGATCAAGGATAGTGAGGCCCTTTTAGTATTGCTTTCCTAGGAATACTGAGTATGAAGAACTGTTTGGAGCTTGTAGTGAACCTACTATGGATATTTCTGGACCTTTTTGGTGTGCATTTATTTCAAAACGGGCACAGATTTTCCCAGGGTGTCTGTTATATACCATTTATTGATGATCTTAAGACGCTTTGGAGGAGTACAATAAATATATGTTAGATTCTAGATTAATAATATTACTTAAACTTTCAGTGGTTCCATCATGATAGTCCCAAAAGCCAATGGCGATATCTGACCCTGTGTTAATTGAAGATAAAGGCTGTAAGTGGGATTGACCCCTACATCATGACATTATTTAATATATCTTGCCATTGATCCCAGGATGCAACTGATTCACTAAGTAAGACCTGGTTGGGGCTTTCTATCAAATGATTGTGCATCCTGGGCATCAAAATTACACCGCTTTCAAATCCCATGTAGGAGTTAATTTATATTGTGTAATGCCCTTTTGGAGTTAGAAACGCCCCAGTCATGTTTTAACATCTAATTTATCACTTTCTGAAATTACTAATTGTACATTTCCGTGCTGCATATATGGATGACGTCCTCAAGTTCTCACAATTCAAGAAGCAGCATGTACACAAAGTCAGCTCATTTCTTAAAGCCCTCCATGTGCCAAACCTAATATGAAATCTTAATTTAGGATCCACATTTCCGCGTTGTCTTTCTGGTGAATTCAGTATTCTAAGGAAGGTTATAAGTATGGCCAACAAGTTGAAGGCTATCATTATTGGAAAGTTCCCATTGATTAAACTGAAGTAAAAAATCTTAAGGACAGTCAACTTCATAAGGCTTTCTAAAAAGATTTTTCAGCCATTGCTTCCTCCTTACCTGGCTAATAAGTAAGATACCATTTTCATGGGTCCCTACATAAGAATAAGCTTTAAGGAATAAAGTAAAACTTCCTAAAAGCTCCAGACCTGGCCTACGTGAATTTGGAGATGCCATTTATCTTTGTGTTCAATTCTTCAAACTGTGTGATTAAGTTCTTCTACAAAAAGGGATGATAGGTAGAACACCCTATCTGTTATTAGTAGGAAGATGATACCAGCAGAAACCAATTATTTAATCCATGACATGAAATTAATTTGACATAATAGAATACTGCAAGAATGGCAGCATCACTTATGTATGCCAGGTGGCCATTACCATTTTTAATGAACATAGGGCACTAAAGTATTTTAGGAAGCCTCACAAATAAATCAGATGCAGTAAGATGGCACCTGAAACTAGCCAACTTTGATTTTAAAAGTAAACTATCGTTCATGCAAGGAGAAAATAATTTTAGACCTTTTAAGATGAGACCCAGGGCTATCCTTATACAAAAAATTTTAATGATTTTAACATTGACACCATTCTGCCACCCTAAGTTTTTGCGCTCTTTCAAGTAGGAGCCAAAAGCAAACCTGAAAAGATAAGAACTTAAAAAGGACTAGGCTTGTCTGGTTGCTTTGTAAAAAACTGGTCAATGGTAAATCTACTAGGCTAAGGACCTAAATAATGAACAAAATGAGTTACGCTAATGGGGAAAATTGTGGGCTACCACAAAGAGCATAAGGAGAGAGATCTTGGAGGCTTGCCACAACCATCCATTGGATGGACATCCTGGGGTTACCAAGACCCATTATCGATCACCTGGCATTATTCATGGCCTAGTAAGGATTAACCAACAAGTAAATATGTGACACAATGCATGATCTTTGCCTGGGTTAAACCATATTGTGATAAGTCATGTGGGAGAATAATTTTCTCTTAAACAAACAAAAACGCCTTGGTCATCAATAAGCATGGATTTCATCACCGCTTTATTAAAATCCAGGGAGTCTGATGCCATTACAGTAGTAGACCGCCTTACTAAATATGCCAAATTCATCCCTTGCACCTCTCAGGTCACCTCCAAGGGAGCAGTACACTTTTATTGTAAGAGGACTTTCCTGATCATGGGGTTCTAGAAGAGATCATATAATATCATAGTACACAATTTATCATAAAATCTTGGGTAACCTTCTCAAAAATCTGCATATCAAGAACTGTAGATTCTCAGCCTACCATCTGCAAGTGGATGTACAAATAACGAAGGTCAATTACTGACTTGAACAATAACTTTGTTTTTATCAGCTGGACGTCTGACAGAGTGGATGGATTGGCTAGCTTGGCCCAATATTTGTATAATAGTCAGGTCTGTAGATTCATATGTATTTCACCCTTCTTTGTTAACCATAAACATGAACCTGATCTTTGGAGTCTCCAAGTAGGTGGTCAAACCCCTTGGCTGATGAGATCTCCTGGAACATTCATGAGATCCTTAAAACCCTAAAAATTAGAACTTGCAGTCAAAGATCAAAAAGTTATGATAATATAAAAAGGTGGAAAATATGGCGTTGAAGTAGGGAGCTATGTGTTAGTAAACTCTAGTAAATTTAAAATACTCAAGCTCCTCAAAGAATGATTGGTCCTGTATGGATTATGCCCTACCAGTCAACGCTTCAAATGAATTCTGTAGATTTTGAGCTGTCCATTACTTAAGGGTCACAAGCACTTCCTACAATTCACATGTCTCAGATCAAGTTTTTCAAAGGCATGGTAACAGAGAGATTTTTACCATTACAACCTACTCACTACAAAATACTTGAGTATTATGTTAAAGAAATTGTGGATAGCAAGGAAGTATTGGGTCAGAATAAGTATCTCATTAAGGGAAAGATTATTTTAGAAGAACCCACTTAGAAAACAGCTTAGCATTGCTTACACTACCCATAGAAATTGTGAGAGTGCTTTAGTTAAGATAGGATGATGTAATGATTCAGACTACTACAGATCATCACATTGACTTATTTTTTAGGATCAGTGCTAATTTGCGATGCCGCTTAAGATCATCAAGCAATTAATATAAAAGTCCACCTCTATAGGTCAGCGGATTTTGGATCCTGGTCAAATTTGATGACTTGATAAATAATAAATAATAGATTTGATTAGGACGAAACTACAAGAAGAAGTCCTAATAAAAGTAATGGAGGCTCACCTTATAGAGTAAATTAAAGTAACATGATTATCAAGAGCTTAGAAAATCTCACCAAACGAAAGAGTCCTCATTTAAGTAATGGAAGAATCAGATTTACAAAAAAGGCCTCCAAATATATAATTTTTTTTGATAATTGTAGCTGATGGTAAATTCATAAGAATATTAGTATAAAAAAATTAAAAGTGTGCAAGATTCCTTATACTCAAATGATTGCAGCGTCAATTAAACTGAGTTTTGCCTATAAATAGGCCTTAAAAATAGTGCAAAAGTTGATATAGGCTTTATTTTTATAGATAAACCTTTGTATACAGCTAATCAATTGAAATTTACCAAGTATATAGGATTATCATTTTTAGGGTTTATAAAAAAGTTTTTTGATAACCCAATCCTGGATTTTTTAAGCAATTATAAAGATAAATAAAATTATTGTTTTTAACTAATAAATCTATCTATAAGAAATTCCATACACTGAATGCTTATTACTAAAGCTTAAATATTAAAAACATTTGCCTCTTTGTATCATTATTCAAACTTTCTTAGAATCAAGCGCTATGATGAGTTTACTTTTTAATTTAATAGTAGTACATGGGTTTATCATTTCAAGTTATGGTGTTATGTGGATAAACCAATTACTTTCAGGAGTTTTTATTCTTCTATGGAAGGTCATTTAATTGAGTTTTCCCAATTCCTTCATCAATTATTGGTAAATTCCCATCCAATACAAAATTGCTTCAACCATCTCATTGTTTATCATGAAGGCAATTATAGAAGATCTCTCTACTTGCTTTGTTTTTATAATAAAAAATTCAAGCACTTAAGCAAGAGATAAAAAAGAAAAGCATGGAATATATGATTCTAGGGTTATCAGATATTACTAAATTTACAGATATAATAAATAAATAAATTGTTAAAAAAATTGAATTTAATTTCAAAGTTAATTGAAACAATTTCCAGCTACATATAAAAAGTGGTAGATTTTTATATAAAAGTATGGTCCCATGTACTAAGCACACCCAGATCCAGTTTTAAAATTGCTATTATTAAGTAAAAAATTTAGGTCAATAAGCATTAAACAATATAGATACTAATTAAGTAATTTAAGGGTGGTTAGCCGAGCGGTTAAAACTGCTTCCACCCCTAGTGCAGGTTTTGAGTTTGAAACCTGTACTGGCTAGAAAACATTCTCGGTGTGGTATATTTGTCCCAGGGTTGACCCACCTCGAATAATTCTAATTAAATAATTTGAAAATTACACAGGACTAATGGCTAAAGTATTAGGAGTTTAGTTACTTGAAATAAAGGTATTTTGCAGTAAAGTTAAACAAAGAATTGCTTATCTTTATTTTTTTTATAAAACACAACTAAAGTTGGCTAAAAGTTTACTCAACATGTGAAAAAGACTTAAGTCAAAAAGGCCACATGAAAGAGATATATTGTTTTCCTTATATATATGAAAAGTTTGAAATTTTTCTATTGATAATTTATAAAAAGCTTTTTTATATATTTTTAAAGATAATATAAGAAAGTTATATTGGACGTTGATCTTTAATTAAACGTCTTTATGAGGTACTCTGATGACTATGTCCTTTTGCACAATATTAAAAAGTGATTGATTATTTTAAATAGTAAACCTATATGTTACTTGAATAACACAGGGAAATAATACTTTTGATGCGTTGGTAAAAACACTTGTTCTTAACTAATTTGGGTGCGCTGATTTCATATCTGAAGTTAGTTTTTCTCTACAAGCTACAGTTTTTTGAAATTCGTTTTTAACAATGTTTCTTGTAAATGTAAACTCTTCAAATTTTTCAGCATTTATCTTAACTCACAAATGTGGGATATTATCTTAATCACATTCATGGTGATAGTATAAGTAATTTAATCACAAAAATATACACAATGACATACTGATTATGCATACAGTTTTAAAATTCAAAGGAATAAAATCACTTCTTTTGAGCATAAATATGAAATAAAATGCTAAAAAATACAAGTATATATTTTTTAACTCTAGTATTGATACATACATACATATGGAAGATATTAGTTAGTTTATGCAGGGATGTGACATAGAGGGAATGTAAAACTCATTTAGGCAATAAGTTGCACTTGTAACTCTTGCATTTGTGGACGTGCTCAGGATGGTCTCATTTGATGCTCCTGCAGTAGTCTGCCATCATATTTGTCCCATTGCTCTTGATAACGCTCTTCATTCTCTTTGGGTCTTGATGGAAGCATTATCCCTGCTCATCACTAATGTCCCAAAGGTTTTCAGATAATTGATATAAGTTATTCAGGAAGTGCATTTTAATACTCTTGTTGCATATAAGCTTGCAAAATGCCTTTAGATTCTTTTGAACCAAAAGTACATAGTTTTCTGCCTTCTTGTTACCAAGAAAAATTGTTAATAACCTCTATAAAAGACATCCATGCTGCTTTCTCCTTATAATTCAACTTCCTGACAAATTTCTATTCATATATAAGGGATCAGATGAGAGGACCATTTAACACACCTGCTCTTATTTTGTCAAATGAAAGACCATGTAAAGCAGAAAAAAGTATTGAAAACATTATTTTCAGTATTCAGAGCACTTTATGACTTGCTTCATCAAGACAAGCTTGATTTGAGCTGAGGAATATAATTATGTCTCAGCTGTATTGCATGAAAACTAGAGCACGCACAGAAAAGCTGACTTCTTATTTGGAATTACCAATGCAAAATACATAGAAACAGTTGAAAAATCTCTTGAAAAAGCCAATAACTTTTTCCTCTTTGTAATAAATTGGACCTTTATATTATTATTATATAATTTGAAACTACTATTTAGATTTATTTAATTAAAGATGATAAAGGGTCTAAGGCTTATTGGCCCAATGTCATGGACTATACTATAAAAGGAATAGTATGTGAGATCTAAAAAATAATATGAGCTCCAAGAGGGGATGATACCCCAGTGGTAGAATATGGACTCACTACCACTGCCTCCCCAAGTTTGATCCCAGTAGATGAACTTTGGGTAGGGGACAATTATGACTGTGTTTATATTGCTCACCATTGCCTAAACTGAGATAGCAAATAGCAAAGGAGGTCCATGGAGTTTCTAGCCTATCATATGCTGCATGAGGAGGTTTTCTGGGTTTTATCCTCCTTTCCCATTTCTTTGATTCCCTTAATCAGTGTAGTATCATCCCACAGGTCAGCCCATCTCAAATAAAATTTAAATATGAGCTCCAAAGATGAATAATTTCATAAGTTTGTTAATTTAATTTAAAGGTGTTCTTGATTTATATATATGCAGTAACTATAGAACATGAATAATAAGTATGGATTTGATAGTAACAAATAATCAAACTTCTTTGGATTTATGCCTCTAACTTAGATTGTAATCTATAAAACTGCTTTAGAAAGTATTCACAATTAAAATAATCAAAGACTCTAAAAATAGATAGTTAGATAAATTATTGATAAAAAGAGAGTTCTCTTATCAAGTTATAGAATGCTAAACAAGGTATAAACTGATTAAGAACATGTGTAACAGCATTCTTTATTATATAAAAATTTTTATGTTAATGTTCAAGTTGCTATAGAATCTTCTGCCAAGGCGGAGAAATCTGAAATGGATCTAATTTTAGCTGAATAAAAAATCAGATACATGAAACTAATCTTAGGTATCCTTATTTATTGCAAAATATAGCAGTAAGAAACCAATTCCTGTTGCTTATAGTATATAATTTCCAAAAGCTAATAAGACAACCTAACTTTATCATTCCATATCATAGTTGGAATAAACACTAGAGAAAGGTTAGATCTTATGTTCATTGTGCTTTAAGAAGAGTCATAAAGAACCAAAGTGGTGACTACTAAAAGCCTTATGTTTATTAGTCATCATTATTGTTTTTATAGAAAAGTTTAAATAGACTATTTTGTATAAGATAAATTTATGGATAATAACAACTTGTATTTTCTAATTGTAACAGAGTGATAAAAAGCGTTGAAATACTTTGTGATAATTTTACAGATGAATTCATTTTTTATGTCTTAGCTGAATATGAAAATAAAAATTTTCAGTAACACTATACAAATCATACTTCACAGAATTGTAAAAGTTATATTTTTTGACGTTTCTTAGCCAGAGATAGAAAGCTATAATGCCTTGTCTTACATTTTTATAGTATACTTAATAAACAGATATATTGATAGGCATATATTGTTTTATGGGCTCCGCAGCTTTTTTCATATGTGAAACAATATAGACAATGAGAAACCCTACCATCAAACTTAAGTTAATTCTTGCTTTTTACAAACTTTAGAAAAATGAATATCAGAGATCAGTGTATTTCTCCCTTAGGTTGGGACCACCTAGTGCTAAAAAAAGAGAAAATTAATATAAGAAATTCTCATCAATTTATCTCAATGGGGTAAAAAATCATTGGCATGCTCTGTTGCAATTTGTTTGATCAACCATATGTTTGTATTTATTTACTTGATTTTAAATCTTACTAATATGTAGATAAAGGTTTTGTTTGGTTTTCATTAAGCCAGTATTAATCTATAGGATTAATTTACTATGGAATATCTTACCCCGCAGCCCTATATTTATATATAGTTTCCAAATTTGTATCATATTACATTTTTTTCAGCATCTTCAATTACTGAAAATACAAAGGCAGATCATATTAATAATCCCTGTTGGTGCAACTCTCAGTTCTAATTTATTGATTGCCTCATCCTGTTGCCTAGTTTTCAAATCACTTCTTATAATATACTAATACTACCATGCCCTACTCCAGAATAAATTAATTGGCAATAGATTTCTCATTATTTGCCATGGCCATCCACTAGTGTCTCATTTACAATCAGATTATTTGTACTATTATAGAAAATGTTCTAGTCCATAGGCACTTTATTCCCTGGCCTATTTTTAGATATTATGCATCTATTTTGCCATTTTTAAGTGCTGCTTAGTAGCAATAACCTGCACTAAAAACAAGTTCTGAGAGTTTAAAAGCATACTAGGAGTGATTGAAATAAGGAAGGGATCTTGTTCCTAAATATCCTGAATAACCCTACAACTAAGAAGATTACCCTAGCGAGACACATAACCTCTGACAGTACACAACACTACAGTGTACTTTCTTTTTATTATTAATAAAATTGTGTTGCTGATAGCTAAGGGTTTTGTGTCTTTTTAGCAAGGGCTGTCTTTAAACAGTACCTTGTTTTTGTGTGTTAATTAAACTGCGCACAGAAATCCAATGCACATGTATCAATTTAAACATGTTTGAAACCAATTTTTTGCTTACCTAATTTTGTTAATCCACACAGTTTAGGAAAAATTAAATTCTAAACCTTTCATATTGGTTAGATACTGGAACGCTTAGGGAGATATTTTTTTGATTTAGATTTATTGAAAGAGTTTCATGGAAGAAGTAAGAAGTATTCAATCATGTCACGCCCTTATTCCTTTCTTTCACCATTCTTATGATAAATTTGCAAATCAACCCTTTCCTCCATAGTGAAAAACTTGATAATACACTGTGACCTGAAAAGTTACTACCAAACTTTATATATCTCAAAAACACTGCAAATTTCACTAAGCTTAAAATCCTTCAAATAGGCTTTTTCTCTCACTTGTGAGATTATTAGCCTAATTTGGTTTACATTCCATTCAGTATTTTCAAATAAAAAAATTAAAGTTCTTATATATAATTTACTACCATCAAAATATACTAAAAAATTGGCGCATGTCATGACTTCCTTCAAGCCTTTTTAAAGTTGGCTTCCCTCCCACCACTTAAAGAACTTAGAAGCCATAATGACAATCTGCTTGGTACCTCTGGTGATTCATTAGAGTCAATCCTCTGCCCTTTTCTCTTAACTTGTTAGGCTGACTTACTGCTTAGGGGTTATGTTCCAAATAGATTATACACCAGGCAACCTTTTTAAGGGACATGGGAATTCTCATTGTGAAATCCTCTTCTGATGCTATCTGATGTAGTGTCAATTTCTTATTAAAGACTTTTCTCATATGGCAAAACTCTTGTGGAAACTCTCTGATATGTTCTTTATCATTGGCCCACCTCTAGAAACACAAAATCTTATCCAACCTCTCCTTTGGCAGCTTGAATCCAAGGTATCTGTGCAAACAAGTGTCCTGTTCTTCTAGAGAAGATCTCAAATTGGTTACTGTATTATGCCCAACTGCTAATCACATTCTGGTTACTGGCAATTAGATCATTTAAACCAATATAAGTGATAAAGGATAAACTAAAATTCTGGAGAAAAGGATACTACAAAAGTAAATTTGAAGTATAATTATAATTGTTATAAAAATAAAGATATAAAATGAATATAGACCATAAAATATATTGGGAATTAGGGTAGCATTATTGGGTTTGCCATGGTCCCCTAGTGAGTCATGGTTAAAGGACATGATAGTGGGCACAAACCCCAAGGATAAGGCTGAGCGACAGGAGGCCCAAAAGGTGAAGCTTTAGGCCCTCCCTGACCTCAAGCACACATTAGACCAATTCTGGGTACAAGACAAATATGCTCAGGTTGGTACTAGTGAGGTGCAGAATGCCCAGCCCCTTGTGTCAGCCCAGGCGTTAAAACGAACAGTTTATTCAATTAATGACAATGGGTCAACTTGGTTAATTAAGGAATGAGGGTTAAAACCTGTTCCATTTACAAAACTATGCATTTGGGTCAGATATAAACTTCAATCAATTACTCAAGTGAAGTTGGTTTCAGTGTATTCTACCAATTTGGATGGTAGTGTTTGCCTACTGGTAAATCATTGCTTGGGACCACTTCAGCAGACCCCAAAATTCCCCAACAAAGTTTAAATTTGTTTTCCATGACCAACATTTCTTGTTGGTCAACTTTCCAAATAAACTTTTCCCATTTTCCCGTTTTTATTTAGGTTATCTCTGACAATCCTGTGCGCGGACCTCTTTGAGGAGGTCTCACACTATGTTAACCATTCCATTTTGAATTCTATTAGGTTATCCCCTTGTGCACCGTTGGGTTGCCCAGGTTCCCACCAATCTGGGACGCTTACCCCTTCTTCCCTTGTGCACCGCGTCACTTTTGGTTGGTTATTTGATATTATGATCTCACTTCTTTACTTAAGTTAATATTGCTCTAGCACCCTCTGCTGGGCTCTAGTACCTTTTGTAATAACGGCTAGTTCCCTGGCGTTGACCCTGTGCACCAAGCACTACCACACTGGGAACAGGAGACTTATAGACACTCTCCTTACATAGTGAGCCTGCGTCTGACTTCTGCTTTAGTCATGGCGTCCATTTTACTTGATTTCTGTATCCGCGAGCTCCATCTCATGGTTATTCTCTCTGAACCAAGATGTTCAGGAGCCATTTTTTCAGTCCCAGCTTTTGGGTTGAACTCTGTATTTTTGCCTCGGGTTATTGCTTTGTTACCCAATTTGTAATATGCTGTTCAGCTTAATGTTTGTTCATTGGCACTACTTTGACGCGCCTTGCATCAAGGTTTTGAGAGTGCATAAAACTGGGTGATTAACGCTTCTTTTTATATTATGATAAAAATTTGATTGCTTCTGTCTTGGAAATTTTGTTGGGCCACTTCTTTGTCATTGGTCAATCGCAAATAACTCACACCCCCAAAGGTATACAAGGGTTGAAATTCATAGTCTTTAATGGTGTCTTCATCATCTTAATTTTAATAAGAAACTTTTATTGGCAGGTATCAGTGTATTTTGGTGCCTTCTTCTTAAATGAATGGTAAATTTCCTTGGGTTGCCTAAATCTATAAAAGAGGGTTGGATAACTCCATCCATGAGATTGATATATCCCCCCATTAGGTTGGGACCACCTAGTGCTAAAAAATAACTCCATCCCTGACTGGTGAGTTACCCACAACTTCAACAATCTGATATTGGGCTCTATTCATTACAGCGATCAAGGAATAATCCTCTGATTCATTTGTGGCTCTAACTGCGGAAATTGGGAACTGTAAGATCACAAACCATAGCTGACATGGTCTCTCTTGGTTCTCAAATAATAGGCTATTCAAACACAACCACAACTCTGTTGCAATGTAGTGTGGACCTCCAAGCATCTCAGCTCCTGTCCATTCAATCCCATGTTCCAATTGTGTGAATTTCTTGTTGGCTTTTGTGCTTCCTCATTCACTTCATGTATCCACCCATTGAAAAATTTCTCATCATACACATGTACCAGAACAAAAAATTAACATGTCCTATATGCGGACCAAGCTTTCCATTTGACTCTAGATAGTTTAAAATGTGAAAAACAAGATTTTGGGATGTTTCACGGTCAAAAGTTTTCACCCATATCTTACAACATCAACTTGCAGTCTAAATGAAGAAGTTTCGCTGGCTGCTGTGACTTTCTGACTAAAAAATGGGTTCAAAACCCTCAAACTTCGCGGAATCTAAAGAACCCCTCTTTACTTATTGCAAGGGCTTTTTTAAGATAATGTAATAATAGTAGAAGCAGCTTTATATCTGCTTATTGTGACAGCGGCCATATCCCAGGTTTTCTTGGCCCAACTACATCTCCAGCACTAAAATCACTCCAGCTCTTTCCATCACATTTGATCCACGATCTGAATTCCATCTTTTCTGACCTACTTGGTTTTATTTAAGAAAACTAGAATTTATTTTTCTTGTCATGTGACATGAGATATTACTGATACTTTCCTCAAGTCATAATACCGCGCCCTAGCTCTTCCCCAATTATAATCAGTTTCCACATTTGAATAAGTCTATAGGTTCAACCTTGCTGGAAATTTGGTAAAAAAGGAAAGGGTAATGTAAGTCTTACTAAAAAGTGTTGTTATTTTATATGTCTACATCATCCAGCTTGATATCACAATGTATTATCTGCTTTTTCTGCTGGAGGACAATTTTTTATAAGAAAACTTATAGCAGTTGTGGGATTTATCATTAATTAAAATATTGTTCATGTTTAAATATGAGGTTCTGCTGATACTAGTTCCCAGAGATTAACTGCACAGATTTTTTTATTATGTGCGATATACGCATTAATTGATATAAAAAATATATATAATTATTGGACCATCTAGTACTAAAAAATAAATATATAATTATTAAAAGTATGGAGACTATTATCCATGGCAGGTTATAAATAACACTAGGTTGATAGGTGGTCCCACACTAAACTTGGAATGCTCCACTTAATGCTGATTATACTGAAAAAAGGGATTTATTCCTCTTCTGGCGGAACTTAATATAACTCTAGAATCAGAGATTTCTTGGCCCATGGTGTAGGAATCCAGCTGATTTCTTAAACACTGGTGCTTCACGCCACTGGATTCCTTAAAGGTTTATTTAAATTAGAAATAAAATAAAATAAAAAGCTGAGTTTTTATGATTTTATTAGTAGTGCAGGAATAGAAAGAAAACCTATCCCCTTGATATCTGACTGATCAGTATTTAAATTGTATTAATGGTCAAAGGGATTCAGTAATAAATTTGGAATGGCTTGTTGCAGTCTAAATAAGGAACTATTTGCATTCAGCCTATCAAAGCTTGGTATACTCACTTCACTTTTAATGAATGACGGATGGGGAATTAACTGTTGGCAATACATACCTATGAAGTAATCATCTAATAAATTTTAGCCAATCCCCTTTGGCTAAAATTATTTCACCTTGGGGGACCTCCGCCACGCCTATAAATGGAGGTGGTCCCCACTTACGTGTTTTGAAGGAAATTGGCCTTGGCAGGGGGATCTACTGTTAATGGGCTCCCTGGGTTCCATCACATGGTCAGGGCAATTTGACTGCCTGACTTCATTCTAATTGCCCGGTTAATATTTGTAAAGTGTTACCCCTATTTTCGGGGTTCCAACAAGGATTGACCAGTGTCCTTTGGCTGATGAAATTGTTATTATTAATAAAATCGATCTTAAGATAATCACAAACTCATAAATGACCAACATTTCCCCTTTTTGGCTGATTTCTATCCAAAACATTCTTCTTTTGCAGCTGAGAGGGAAAATGTCTGAAAACTGGTTCCCATCATGCTGATTCTGTAAGATCTGCTTCTCTTCTAAGGAAATCTGATCTTTAATCTTTATCACACAAAAGAGGCAAAAATTAATGTACTAAAACATTAATAACTGAAGATAATTAGAACTAGAATTATTTCTGCTTTGTTGATATAAAACCTAGAGAATTTATAGGTGAATTTGGTGCCAACTCCTTGGTTGGTGCCTCAGTAATGAAATGGCAGCCGTTGCCATTAAATTTCCCTTCAAAGGCTACTATGGCGATGGGATTCTCCATTAGTCTAAGGATTCCTCCGTTGGACATCCCAGAAACCAAAAATGGAAGAGAAAGAGAACGTGTTCATAACGTTTCCGCTAAATTACAGCAAACCAACCACATTTGGCTAGTGACCTGCTTTAGTATTAGAACTTTTTACCCACTATGGCAGGTTGCAAAATAAATGCTCAATTACTAATTGCAGCTGGCATCAATCACCTAATAACTCCTAAATAAATTTCCAATCAGTTGGTGATGAGATTGACCAATCATAATTAGCACATCTAATAATCAATGATTAACCATCAGATGGATTGATTCCATCAGCAACTCTGCCTGATGGGATCTTGGGCATTTTCACGGATTGACCCCAGTAGATCCAAACCTAGCGAATTACCTCAATTACGCTGGCATTATTAAACCAATATCAAAATCATCTGATATCAAAATCATCCACTAGCAGGACTTATCCCTTAGCAGACCAGCATATTCTTTAACCT
The DNA here is from genome assembly GCA_022478985.1 of Massospora cicadina. Taxonomy (NCBI): domain Eukaryota; kingdom Fungi; phylum Entomophthoromycota; class Entomophthoromycetes; order Entomophthorales; family Entomophthoraceae; genus Massospora; species Massospora cicadina. The sequence goes on from JAKSZP010015783.1 coordinate 314,830, forward strand.
AGGAAGCTTGAAATGTGGTCAAAATTTCAACAATTGGGTTAATTTCTCAGTAGGATGTTAACTAATTTGCTGAATTGATTCTGTCAAATTATTATTGTTCTGTATGTAATGATCCCTGACAATGATTGCAACTATTTTTGATTATTAGTCTAAATATTAGTAATTATGTATTTACTTGTGTAAATTGATTGGGGTTTGTCATCAGTTGATAAGTATTTATTGGCAGTTGCTGAAGTATTGACAACGCTTTTTTAGCAGCACCTTTCAGGTTAGCCTAAAATGGCAATGTAACCTGTTATAAATGGGTAAAAGGTTCCATTACCTAAGCAATTTGCTAGCTTTATAAGGGTTATCTGCTGGGGTTGGGTAAAGGCGTTGGGACAGGCTCTTTAGATATAACCCAGGAGGGGTTGTGACCTGTCAATAATGGAATCTGACTAGGTGGATGATTTAAGCATTGTTTTGGATATCTCCTAAGATAAAATACCAGCAAAGGATGTCATTCCTATTGTGGTGCCAACAGAAAAATTGGGAGCCAAATTTTCTATATAAAACCTTGGACTTACTTAAGAAAGCAGTACATTACAAGTATCTTACAGTTCACTTTAGAAACCATTTAGATAGCTATACAATTTTAAGTTGCTCTTGTTATTATAGTGGAAGAAATAGTTTTATCTTATCTAATTGTCTTGTGCCGACTCTTGTGAATAGAGTTGAGAGATAGTTTTACCTTGTACAAGTGGTTCTCAAGTATTCAAAGGGAAGAGTGGAAGGAAAGGGTTTCCTTATTATTTGAAAGTGCCTTTAAAGTTTCAAAGGAGAGCGTCATCACCTGCCTATAAGAATAGACTTACTCATATTGGTTGTGAAGAATTTAAATAGGATAAATGTCTTTATACAATTATCAACCCAACCATTATTAACTTAATTAACAACATATACAATGTAAAACATGAATCTATACAGTTAACATAAAAAAGTTTACAAAAAGGGTATGAAAAAGTAGCATCTAGTTATTTTTTGTTTATAAAAGATGGCTAATGCCAAAAGAAAATGATTATATATTCTCGCCAATATTTTTTTCTCGCCTTGCTTAGCAACCTTTATGCTAAAGTATTTATCTTATTATGTAGATAAATACCAAAACTAAATAACCAAAATGGAAAAAACACTCCCAATATCTTAACTTTTCTAATAAATCCTATTGACCCAAAATCATATTGGCTTAACCATTTTTAATGGTCACCCACAGTACAAAATTAAAGTTAGTAAAATTTTTGTTAGTATGATGCTGAAAAAATAAAATAGGAGGAATTCTTTAGTCGGAATATTTCTAATATTTTCTTTGGCTAAATTTAGGATGTAGCCAAATATGCCAGCCCATCGTTTCTTCTGATCTACAGTATCATGATAATTTTGTGACTCTAACCTTTTCTCCATAACGCACTATTTGATATTGCACTTCAACTTGGAAAGTTATTACAAAAGTTGCCATACCCTAAGAACAGCGCAGACTTTGCTAAGCCTTGTTAACTTTAATTATGCCAATGCTGAAACTTGTGAGGGTACTAGCTTATTATGTTTTTCATCCACATTAGTATTTCACAATAAATAGTCCCAGATTTTTGCATTAAATCTGCCATCATCCAAGCCTGCTGAGGCAACTGGCGCGTGTTACAGTTACCTTTAAGCCCCTTCAAAATATAGTTCTTATCACCAATTTTGAGATTTTTGGTGCTATATTAATTTTAGTTGCTTGGTACATCTAGTGTTTCATTAAAAAACTGTAAAAATTAGATCAGAGCTGACTTTAGCTCCCCTAGTTCTCGCATTTGTGACCTCAAAATAACATTTAACAATCTATTGATAAGTAATAAGATTACACTACTTATTAAACTATTATAATCAACGAGTAAGTCAAACTTAGAAAGGCAGCAACTGAGTGATAGATAGGATCATTTCAATGGCTGCAGTTAGTACTTGACCACAATCACAAAGTGTCATAAGGTCTCCATTGGAGGTAATCTGAGTAATAGTTTAATTTATCTTACTGCTTTGACAGCAGAAGAAGAAATTATTCATTATACAACTTTTATTATAACTTAGACCTTGTTTAAGTGCTAATTGAAGTAATTTATCTTCCAAAAACGTAATTTTGTATATAGTATAGGATCTCATTATAGTTTACGATTTATTAACATAAACTTTAGCTTTGCAAAGTAATTTAGTGCTTAATTTATCACTTGTCAACAGTGCATTCAAAATTATTGTCAAGCTTTTCCCTAGTTTTGGTAAAACCTCAACTTTAAGTTTACAAACTATTTATTTGTGCCATTTTGACTTTTTCTATTATTTATAATTTATTAGTCATTACTTTATTGGGCCTAAGGCCTGTAATTGTCATGGAGCTTGCTGATAAAAAGGATAAAGCTAATCTGGAACTCCAGGTAAGTTACCACATGAAATCAAGCCAGAATATCACAGGCACGGCCGTCCAAAATGACATGTTAAAAGTGAGAAAACAAGCCATGAAGACCAGCCAGGGGTTGCTTAGACCAGGGATCAACACACTAAATTATGTTAAGTATACGCCTAAGACCAAAATCTGTGGTTTTTGTAGATTTATTATTATAAGCATAAGATGGGGATAATTGATAAAATGGAGTGACACTGGTACCTGTTGGGGACCACTGCTTAAAAGCATGCTGGGGAAAATCATGACTCATGTGCAACTGCCATTGTGAAGAAACTCAAAACAATCCAGAAAATTGATCCACTAGACCTATTTTGCAATCAACTTGGGTCCAGGCTGATCAGCCAAATTCATTTCAGGCTCATTTCCTGAACTTAATTTTTCATTGCATTCATGCATTTTGCAATGTCAGCAACGCTTTTGGGCGGCCAGCAGGTAGCGCCCTGGGCCAGGCCACATAGGGCTGAGCCCAATTGGTGGTGAAGTGGTTTACCTCTCCCATACCTGTCAGGGATGGGAACTGTTTAGATGCAATAGCAGGTTCTTGGCAGGTTTGGGGTGATTTACTCAATTTAATCTCTGGAGCTTGTTGCTCTAAGGAGAATGAAACAGCCTCTCCAGCTAAACCTCAGGCCTTCATCACCTCATGGAAAACCCTTTAAATATCTTTCACCAGCTTTTCAGAGGATAAAGTGTGGAGGGGAACTGCAATCCTTAGGGGGTACAATATGACTACCTCTCATCCACCACATGGCCAAATCTCTCTTGGAGATGAAAGGTAAACGTGTCAGCTTCTACCCTTTTTTGAGCGAAATGGGAATTGGTCCCAATCCAGATGTTGGGGTTTGTTAAATTTTAGGTCTATTTAGGATGGCTGGTTCTTCTTCTACAATTAGGTGGAGCTTTAAACGTCTATTGTATGAAGACAATAGACCAGGCGGTGACTATAGTTACTATATAACTCCTTGGTAATTACACTTGAAGCTATATTTTTCAGTCTTTACTTAGACGATGGCACGCTGCCCTGATCCTTCTGATCCCATGTAAATTTTTGACTTAATACAATGTAAAGTATTATATACAAAAAAGCTTATAAATTAAACTATGAACTTGTGGTAATAGTTGATGATAGTTTATTGTATCTACTTGGTATAATTTATAGGGTTCGATGTTCACCACATCTTACCCATGACGCCTCAATTTCAATGGCACTTGGCAGAGAAAGTATTAAGTTTGTTTGAGGGTCTAAAATCCATTTGACTCAAGAGATCTCAAACGTCTCAGAGTTGGTCTCAAACTCAAGAAATATTCTCAAGAAAGCGTTTTTAACGCGTCTATAGATAGCTGAACCAATACTCATCTCAAGCAATTGGCAGTACTTACCAAGGTGATTCATACCACTAATTAGTAATTAATTCAATTGAAAACTCAATCGGCATAATAAACTAATTTTAATATAGACCAAAAAGCCCATGTTCCTGAGTCATTTAGTCAGCTATTATTCTAAATCTGACCAAACCAAAAAAGCCCTTGAGCCCATGTCATCATAGTCAAATATTATTAAGTGAAATTACTAGGCCACGGATCTTAAGCTTCACATAAGCTTAAGATATTCCTGATCCATAATCACTGATATCAAATATGATCCATAATAAATTAAGCATGTTAACATTATTATGTCCCTATTGAATATCTGACAATTAGATCCAGTCAACAACTCAACATTTCCCCTGCCTTGACTGGATATAAGTGGAGGTATCTTTTTCTCTGGTTCACAATGTTTAACTTTTCGTGCTCATCAAAATACTAATGATACACTTTTCTTTCCCATAATGATAACATCAGTTACTAAGATTCGATTCAAACAGAGATCTTTGATAATCACACAGGTGAGATGAGCGAATTAACAAAACCCAACTTAACTGGGTGAAAGGCATATCAGGCAATGGCCAAAAAGGTGCACTCAAGGGCAAAAAACGCCCTGGAGGGGGATTGGGAGCCAATGCCGCCAAGAAGCCCCAAATCCAAGCACCGCCTGGGTTTGTGGAATTAACCACAAAACAGAACCAATATATGGAAATACAGTACACACAGCCCCTATCAAAAGTGGAACATGGGCTCCAACTTTTCTTAGGTGTAGAGTCCCCAACTCTGTGGGAGAAGGTAGGTGAAGCACAGGCCTCCCTCTTTTCCCATGCGGTATACATTACCACCACCACCATCCACTGTGGCTGGATCAATATGGGTTTCAAAGCTGAAGAAGATGTAGATGCCGCAGCAAAAGTCTGTGTCAAAATTGCCACCCCTGAGGGCAAACGAATTTTGCGCACTGCACACACCAGATGGACAAAGTAAATACTTTTTTATCTAGTTTGACTCGCTCCCAAACAACCTCCCCTGCAAACTAATTGAGGAGGAACTCTGAATTGGCCTTCAGGGCTACAGAGAAATCAAACAGCTAGAATTGCAGCGATTATGCCTGATGCTGAACCTGTGCACAGGAAAGGCAATTGCTGTGATCAACCTGGTCCCTGACGTGGCCACAGACCTAACCAAAATCCCATGCACCGTGGTGTTTCACCTCCCAGACAGGGGAGTGTCAAAACCTTTCCGCATCACACCAGAACGCGCACCACCCATCTGCAACCATTGCACTGCACTGGGGCACAAGGAACACGCGTGCCCCATGAAGGAGGGCATCTTGGTGCCAGACTTTTGTGATGACGCTATGGATGAAGACTAAGAGACCTTCAGAAAAATGGTCGATGTCAACCACGCTTTCCTCTGGGGAGAGGATGGGCACTACGTCCTCATAGACCCAGTATCACCCAAATTATGCAAACAGGTACAGAAGGCCCACAAGCGGGCAGCGGCCAAGGCCACATCACTTGCAACCTCCTCCATCAACCTGGACCAAATCCTGATGGACAGGGAGGAAATCGGCTGAACCAGCCAATTAGAATAGAATGCCCAAGCTGAAGGAGCCATGGAGGATTTTAACTGAGACAAACAGTCAAATCAGACAGCCCACGCTGAAAATCTTCTCAACAATCTGACAGAATTACCACGTGATCTCAATCAAATAAACTTACCTGGACAATTCATTTTCACTATGGGAGAGATAACAGGGCCAAGAACTTCAAAATCAAACCCTGAAACATCAGAAACCAATCAGCGCACCAATATGAGTCAAACAAATTCACGTGTGGAAAAGCTTATTACAATCCCCAAATCCATCAAAACCTGCACAAAATCATCACAAGGTAAGGAGCCGGAAAACGCCTCAGATGGAAAGACCCAATCACACGGAGCAAGATAAGGCAATGAGCGGGGGACTAGGGTCTGAAGGCCCACCCAACCGCTCCTGAGGCACCGCGGGCACCAAAGTGTCAATAGGGATGCTAAACATCACAGGAGCCAGGGCTCAAGCATCCCAAGCCAAAAAGCTGGACTTCCTGCACAAACCCCCTGTAGACATCTTGGCCATACAAGAAACCCACTGTCTACAGGGGGAAGAGGGATCCTGGTTGGCCAGGGCCTCACCTTCCAAGTTGATATGGACGTCCCATTTTGGGGTGTTTGTCCATAATAACAAAAAATTAAAAAACGTCAAATCCTCCTCACATTTTCATGGCTGCGTCCTAGCTGCAACAATTGCAAACTAAGAGCCACAATCTTGATATCCTGTATCTATGCACCGTGTACTGCATCCAAGAGGAAACAATTCCTGAATCCATCCTGACGCTCAACCTCCCTCCAGATACCATCCTGCTGGGCGATTTTAGCTTCTGGGACAACCCCACCACAGACCGATGGCCTAACCCCAGGGGATACCCACTGGGACACATTGAGTTCAACGTGATGAAGGCATCCCTTGGCCTGTATGACACCCTCCCTGGGGTCTCCACTCCTTCCCCACATGACCTGTCCCAGCATACATGAGGTAACGCTCCTCTTGATGAGCTGCATTGACAACATCCTCACACCAAAATCCTGCTGCTAGTTTATTGCTAACTTCGCTACTAAAAAGATCAATTTTTCTGACTACCATCTAGTTTCAGTGCAGCTCACACCAACCAGGACTCAAATGCAGATGTTGCCCTAGAGGAAGCTATACCTGAAGAATATAAAACTACCCGAAATTCCTGTTTCTGTCGAGCACAAAGCTTTAAACCCAGAATTCACAACCCCGTTCACATTGGATCCCATCAAAACTTTTGAAAAATTCAAATCTGAATGAATAACCAAAACTTGCCATCTTGAATCACGCAAATACACCACAGATACTTCCACAATCAGGTACACCCTGGTGGAACTAGACCACCTAGAACTCAACACCCTGAAGTCTGGTTACAGTCCCAACTGGGGGCGCAAATGGGCGGAAATCTCCGCCTGCCTAAACGCCCTCATCCACGAACACCAACACAGAATTAGAGTATTGTGGAAAGGTAAGCACATAAAAGAAGGCAAAACCTGTTCGGCGTTTATCTTCCACCAATACCAAACCTGAGGCAATCTGCCCCAATGCGCACAGGTCTGAAAAGCTGACAGAACCGTGGCAACTGACCCAATGGAGGTCAAGGCGGAAATACACCATTATTACACCGAACTTTACTGTGACACCCCACCTGACCCCCAAAAATAAAAAAAAAGTTTTTACACACCGCCAGAATACAGAGTGCCCCGCTGGACTATAGTCTCCTAAACCTAACGCAGGAGGAGCTCTGGAAGACAGTCCGCGGTGCACGGCATAGGAAATGCTCGGGCCCTGATGGGATGCCCTATGAAATTTATATAAATACTTTAAACAAATCGCCCCCCTCCTCCTAGCATCTATGAACCAGTACCTGCTGGAGACTCATCTTCTGCCTGGAGGCCAGGACTCCTATGTCATTACCCTGTTTAAAAAGGGCGACAGACTGGACCTGGACAACTGGCGCCTAATAGCACTCTCAAACACTGACACAAAACTACTTACAAAAATTCTAGCTACCAGACTAGGCGCACTAGCCTCTAAAGCCCTATCACCCAACCAATTTGGTTTCACACCACAGCGCTCCATCTGGTCTAACATACATACCATCTCCAATATATGCCAATCCAAAGCGACTGGAGCCCTAGTATTCCTTGACCAGGAGAAGGCATATGACAGCGTTAGCTGGCCATACTTAAAAGAGTGCCTAAGTGCCTTCAACCTCCCACCCAGGTTCATTAACTGGGCGATGCTCCTCACAGAATCCTCCTCTATACCTGTATGTGGTTCTGGCTTCCCAACCTACAGGATCACCCCATGCAGAGGACTCAAGCAAGGGGACCCCCTCAGCCCACTATTTTACAACTTCAGCTTTGATCCATTCCTCCTTGTTGCCAACTCACGCCTCATGGGCATAACTGCACAAGGCCAGCCCCCTAACAGGATACTAGCCTTTGCAAATGACTGCGTGACAGGTATAGCTAACAGCAGAGATGCCCAACAGTTGGAACGCACCCTAGAGGAATACTCCATTGTAAGTAGTGCATTGCTAATAAATGGAAAACCAAAATAATTTTCCTTGGCAAATACATCAATATCTGGACCACATCCCCCAATACACACAACCACCCAAGATGAAAAAGCCCACTCATCCTACCCTTTGCATTACCCCCCACCACCACTCCTGTCCGCCACCTTGAGATATGTCTGGAAACAGGGGGGGTATGCAAATTAGATGATTGAGAATAGTAATTACAATGTGTATCCAACCAAATCGCCTCACTCAAGGGAAGATCCCTGGGTCTAATGGGGCGAGTGGCAGTTGCCAACTCGCTCATCCTCCCGATGCTGTGGTTCCCTGCACATGCAATCCCCTTTTCTCCCACCTTCATAACATCAATCCGCGCGCTCATCCAGGGCTGGCTGTGGCCTGGATCCCATCCACATGTACGGGTGGAAACGCTATTTGGACCATGCTCCAGCGGAGGCATGGGCTTGATAGACTTTGAGAGCCACGCCAACTACATCCTGGGTACCTGGATAGAGGAAGTGCTAACCCTGGACCTCCCGCAACAGCACTGGTCCCAAGCAGCGAGGGCCAACTTTGCGCAGGTGCTCAAAATACCTAACCCACACAACCCATCCAGCCTACTAACATACCTCGCTAAAAGCCCCAATGCAACAGGCCTGCATGGAACCCCCATCACTTTAAACGCCTCCTCTGAGCCATCTGCCGCATGGGATGGACCATCGCTAGCACTGGCGCTGTGAAGGGAAGAGGACGACCCAGATCCCACTTTATGATAAGAAAGCCAGAAGACCACCCCCAGAAAGAAGCACTTGCTACGATCCCAACCATCGCTAGAATCAACTACCTAGATGCTTTGGACATACCCTACAACCTAGCCACACAGAAGGCAATATGGAGGATGACGCATCATCCATTCCTCCAGCAGAGGGTAAGAGCCAACGCCTGGTGCTGCCTGAGAAGGACATATAGAACGACAGACCGCACCCATTCCCTCCACACAACCTGCGCAGTATGTAGAGGGGAGGGCTCCCTACACCACCGCTTAAAAACCTGCCCCCCCTCCAGAGCCATATGGCAGGAAGTTGCGCGCCTGCTTAAGATCCAAGGCGCCCAGGAATTCTATATCTCAAGGAGCCTCCTCATGCTCCAGCTCAAGTCGCCAATTCCTTCTACCCTCCGCTCCCTAATGATACCTATCGCAATGTGGACAGTCCACACCATTGCCTTGGATGCATTCAAGGGCACGGTCCCAACCATCCATGGGGTTATCAATAGATTCCACGTCCACTTACTGGAGCACTTCCATGCCTGGCTCTATGAGTATATGAAGCCAAGGCAGCAGAGACTCATAGAGTCATGGTTCCCACTCTGGTTCCTCCACACAGACCCCTTCCTCCACACCTGCTCCATAGCGGGGGCAACCCCCTTGTAGTAGCGCACCAACCCCCCATACCTGGCAGTTCCAGCTGGCAACAGGGGTAACCTATGTACCCTGGGGTGCCCAATCATCCTCTCTAATTCTCGCTATTCTTCACTCCCTCCCCATTTCTACAAATGCATCGGTACTTCCTGTCCCCTGGTTAGCTTGCCTCGGCAAAATAAAACAAAATATGAATAATACATCAATAGTCTTTCTGCCGCAGACAGATGAATCTTCTTAAGACTAATAAAGTCTATGCAGCGTGCTATGGTCAACTTGGGTATGATGCCCACAATTTCTCAAGCTGGATTGACCAGCTACACTTCCATGATACTTGAGAGTTTGGCTTCTCATCCCACTGCAATTTCACCAATTATTGATGAACCTGAGCAGGACCCCTTGGCTCTGAGTACTGTTCATCAAACCTCCCAATGGGTGAGCAGGATCTTCCTATGACTCTTTCTTTTAACCCTTTGGTCTTCTGAAGCCAATCACCCAAAAACCCTTATCCAACATCAATTTGCTTTGGATGGGGATCTTCTTCCTGACTTCTTGTTTGCCCTTTTTATTTTTCCCTTCTAACAACGTTGTTTCCTCTCTATGTGCAGGCAGTGTGGCTTCATTGGGTTTTGAGATCGAATTGATATAAGAGCTCATAAATGCCTACTTATTGTCCACACTTTCTAAAGCCCTAATATTGCCACATACGATATTTTTGAAGCCAATCAGGCCATTGTTTTCACTAACTCGGTTTCTAGGTTTTTGTGAAAACCCACTTCAGTGCATACATATTTACACATTCCGTTGGGCCTTAAAACTTGGGTTTCCAAAGATCAGTGCATCCTGGTTTTATACTGAGCCATTTGCAAAAGCCTGGCAAAAGAGCTTCCCGAGAAGTATGTCCCACAGATGGCTCTTCTAGGTGCATATGTTCGCTTCCCTCCTTCCTCGCTCCCCACTGATACCATGCCCAACATGTGCATGGTATTAGATGAGGCCCGTTCACAGATGTTTTTAGTGAAAGTGTTCCTCCCTCCAGTTTACCCCTGCCTCAAAAGTCTTCTTGCCAACTGTATCTTCCTTTCAGCGGCATTTACTCCTGAATTGAACCTTTCTCGTCTGTTCCAAAATCCATTTCAATGGTCTTTCCCTTTGGTTAGATGGCCTTTCTTATGATGACAAGGCCAGTGTGCCTGAGCTAAGCCTTTTTGGGGTTAGTGCATCTCTGACAGGGTTTGGATAGCTGATACTTGTATGAGATTTGCATTTCTCCATTTCCACTACAAGTTTCTCCAGATCAGTCTCACTCTCCTCCCCCTCCCAAAGAAGGGTTACTTGATTTCAGTGATGACAAGGCACATATCTCTGAATAAAATTTTGTTTTTAAATTACCTTCTGTCTTTTCTATACCATTATTAATTTATTATTTTTTTATTTTTATATTTTTTATTTATATTATACCTTTCTTTTTACTTTTTTTGTATTATTATTATTATTTATAATATGGATGAAAGAACTTAGCATGTACTTAATTCACAACCCAGCCGCCTTGATCCTTAATGGTATATACATCTTTAGATGATTTCTCCAATACAATAGATGGACCTTTCTAAAGTGGGCAAGCTTGTGCGTGCAGCATGCGCTATGAGTATCACCTTTACTACTAAGTCTCCCTCTTTAAATTTAGTCACCATAGCTTATTTTGCATCTTCATAGCTCTTCTGAAAAGTTTTTCAATAAACATGTTTTGATAGGCTTCAGATTAAAACTTGATTAGAGTCTTCGCTAGTTGCTCAACATAGTTATTTGGGCTAATTGCTTTGGTGGAACTGAGTACTGAATATAATAATGGATGCAGAGTGGGCTGTCTATTATACAGAAGTCAAAATGGAGAGTGGCCTGCACTACTGTGATGTCCAATATTATACACAACACGGTAGCTTAATGGAAGTAGCCATCTGCAAAGGCGCTAAGGCTGCATTTTTGCATAAAATGCGACTAGAGTGCCATTCACACGCTCTACCATACCATTATTCTCAGGATGGTATGGTGTTGACAACACTCCTTTGATAGACATCAACTCATTCAACCGTTATACTATCTAAGCAGAAAATTAAACCCATTATCTGACCAGATCTTCTGTGGGAATCCGTGCTTGTAAGTTATATTATCCATAATGAACTTGGCAGTAGTTAGAGCCCCAACGTCTCAAATTGCTTTTGCTTCAACCCATTTCATTCGATGGTCAATAGCAATAATTATGTATTTGTTGCCTAGGCTACTC